>JANAVB010044420.1:4823230-5366269 GCA_029216955.1 Iris pallida
GGAAGTTCAGATTTGGGCTTAGAATGAAGGATTTATGGAGTTTGGAAGCAATGACTTCCAATGGTTCTTCCTCTCAGACAAGTGGAGAAGAAGAACAGTCCCCTGGCCGCATGGGCATTCTAGCCGCATGGGCATGGACATTCCAGCCGCATGAGTTCATTCGTTTTGAGCCGCATGAGACTGATTCCAATCCCAGCCGCATGGGCTTAGTCAGCCGCATGAGACTTATCTGCCGCATGAGTTCTTAGCTAGCCGCATATACATTCGATCCCGCAACCGCATGGCGCTGCATGACTCCTTAGCCGCATATAGGATTGCACTTATTCTAGCCGCATAAAATTAGTTTTCCTTAGCCGCATATAGGCCTGTCCCATGTTCAGCCGCATGGGCGCATGTCATTTCGAGCCGCATGGGCGCATGTCATTTTGAGAGGCGCATGTCCTTTTGAGCCGCATGGGTGCATGTCATTTTGAGCCGCATGGGCGTATGTCCTTTTGAGCCGCATGGGGTTTGCTATCCCCCCAGCCGTATGGAATTTTCTTTGGCCGCATGGTCGCATGTTAGCCGTAGCCGCGTGAGACTGCAACCTTTTTCAGCTGCATGGCTTGGGCATTGCTGAACCGCATGGGGCTATTTCAAATCCCGGCCGCTTAGACGCATGTTATCCTAGCTGCATAGGCGCGTGTGGTCCTAGCCGCATAGGCGCATGTTGTCCCGGCCGCATGAATTTAAGCTTCCTTAGCCGTATGATTTCCTGGTCGCATGAACTCTGATTCTAAAGCCTTTTGGCTGATTCTTGTTCCAAATTGACATTGATTGACATTGATTGACCTTGATTAATTACCTTGGCTTTTATTAACATTAATTATTGTCTTGACATTATAATATGATAGTTGGTTATCTCGATTAATAATTGATCATGTATTCCTAGTTGGAACTAAGAAGCTGGCTAGTCGTCTTATTGAATTGAATGAATGAGACACGTTCATATTATGAACTATTATAATCGACTGGCTGGTCCCAAAACATTGGCATACAGATACATGCAGGCTTCAGTTATTTATTTATCTAACTATTACGGAAGCAGCATGTGTACTTTATGGTCAAGGCGTGATTATTTCGTGATTAGTTTTGATTGTTGCATTACGCTATGTAAGACCTACAACCTAACCGCACTGGTATTGTTGTAGAAATACATACCGTACCCCGTACGAAAGTACTCATTTGAATGACCATGATCCACGGCATGGGATTTCGTTTAACATAGAGGCTATTAAGTTAAATAAAATAATGATTTTATGGAGAGAACGGATTCCCGAGTTCTTACATGGCAGCCCTCTTGGGACTAGTAGTGCCCGACAGGCCGGCTGGTCCCCACAGATACTGCAAACCTGCCACACGAGCATGGAGCGGTATCTGGTTATATTATTTATTGTATATTGTATATTGATGACGGGCGTCCTGCTGGGACTCGTCTAATTCATGATTGGCACAATTGATTGACTGGGTAAACTAGCCTTGCTTGCACATAGTAAGAATTGAGGAATCCTTTATTGCATATTCCAGGATAACTTGGAAATCACAGTAGCAAGCCGTAGTAGTTGAATGGCCGTTTAAATTGATTTGTTTGTATACTGTAGCTACTCTGTTACCTAACTAAGATGATCAGAATGTCAGGACATGACGGGCCAACTTCTGTCCTTGTTTGGTTGGGAGGTTGGTTCGAAGTGTCGAAATGTTATGTGAATCCCAGTGACAAGCAGAGATCTATTATTATATTCTTTTATTTACTGGTTTCATCCTTCATATCGTGCTTTCTTGCGGTACTTGCTATTAGAGGTCTAACCTCTCTGGTTTTGCATGGCCAGATTTAGAGCCGGTCCCCGAGGATCCAGCTTACTTCCACCTCCAAGATGGCCAATACTAGAGGAATGATCGCAGGAGGACTCGAGTAGGTTCTTTACTTCACCGTTCGTTTTGTTATTTACTTTATACTTTGCCGTTTGGCACCGACATGTTAGTCGGATCGTCTTGTACCTACTTTTACATAATTGTAACTAAGTCAGGCTGCAGCCGATAACAATTGTGTATACTTTTGCTACACCAATCTGGCTATATTTTGTAAAGCCAGATATCAAGAACATTTTGACAGAGCGTTTGGGACGCCTTACTGATTCATTTGACTGTGGGACCGCTTCCGACCTCCGGTCCTATCCACAATCCTCTGGGAGGTATACTCGTGCCTCCTTGCGGCTCGCAAGACGGCATCAAAAGTTCTGTGCTCGAACTGTTCTACTGCCAATATGATCTCCAAGTGGAGCCCCTGCTTGAACCGCTGGGCCCTATCAAACTCGGTCGCAACCAAGGTGGGAGCAAACCGACTGAGTCTGGAAAACTCCGATGCATAACTGTCGACCGTCCTGCCTCCTCGCTTCAAGTTGGCAAATCTGGTCTGCAGGTCATATCGAGCCACCGCGTCGAAGTACTTGGTCTGGAATCTTTCGCTAAACACTGCCCAGGGAACAGGTGCTGTCAATCCTACCGCTTGCATGGCCCACCAGTTGCGGGCTAGATCTAATAACTGCAGGCGCACCACCGCCACCTTCTCGTCTTCTGGAGTCTTCGTGGCCTCTAGAATAACTTCTGTATCCTGGAGCCAAGCATCTGCAGTAATGGCATCCTCGGTGCCGTCGAAGAATGGAGGGTTCAGGCGCTTGAAACTGTTGGCTGCACTGTTTTTCGGATGACCGCCTCTGTTCAGAGCATCTTGTACTGCCTGGTGCAATACATCACCTCGACGATCTTGAGAAGCTAACAATGATCTGATGAGACCTTCCAAAGTGCCATCATCAGACTCTACTGGCTGGACTGGCTGAACTGGGGGCACTGGTCCTTCAGAAGGCATGGCTCGAGAGGCGGCTATTGAGGATTGAGCTTGATCTTCTTGCTGTTGCTGGACTGCTGGCTGAGCTCCTTCCGGCTGATCAACAGGAATGATGCCACTGAAGCAATGACATCAGGGATATTAAGAAAGGACCAGGATAGAACAATGATGCAAGCATGTTATCAAGTCAGGGATCCAAGGAGATAAGAAGATACGAGTGGAGATCAAAGGCGAGTACAGATTGAGACATCTATCTGGTAAACCCCCACATATCTTGATTGACAAGACCTGCATGGGCCACCACTTAAACCATGTCACGCCCCAGAACCAGAATACTGGAGAGCGGGGGCGGACATAGCCAGCTACGTATGATGAAATGGAATCCATCTCACCATACGGTCACGGCTGTCTAGATATATGAGGGTTTATCTACAAGCCATCAGTCTCTTAAGGTCATAAATTATCATATTGTCTCAATCTCAACCAACTAATAATAATTACAAGATATCAGACCACCAAATATACAATTGTAAGGCGTCCCAAACATTATATATCCAGGTGATCATGAAGCTAGTCGTACAAAATGTAAGGACTAGCAAGAGTTAAGTCATACATGATCAACCTCGAGTTGCCAATCATGTTACAGCCCGTAGACAGACAGAAGTAAAGTGCAATCGAGCTAACAGGTGCTCGTCGGCTAAACGCCTCAAAAGAATAATTTTACAATAGAGTGAGCGAAACAAAATAGAAAACCCACTCGTTGCCCGGGTTCCGTCTAGTGTTCACCATCGGGCTGGAAGACAGGTAGATCCTCTGGAGCTGCTCTGGTATCTGGCCATACAAAACCAGCTGGGTCAGACCCCAGAAAGAGCAAGTGCCACAAAGGAGGCCACGAAATAAGAACAAAAACCAGCAATCAGCACAATAATATAATTACATAATAAAAGACAGTAATTTAAGAAAAGCATGATGGGTAATATAAAAGACAATCTTGTATAGAATCACTAAAAAGACAGGACATATGGAAAAGCATGACAGGATGATATACGATGAGATAACCATGGGACTATTCAGATAGCTAGGTTACAACCCGTAAACAAAACAAGGACCGGGGTTGTAATCCTTCGTCTGAACGAAACTTGGTTTCCCACCATTTATCGGCAAGGTGAATATAAGGAATCAGGTCAAGTAACAATCTGGAGTGACAATCATTATAGTGACAATCTGGAGTGACAATCATTCTATCATTCTGGTACATTCTTACAATCAATCAATTCTAGACAATACTATACTGGACTAAACTCCATCCAAGCAATCACGGCCAATCATTGCCTACGGCTTTCTACATTAACTAACTAGGGTTATCACAATCCTAGTTACTAGCAAAATGCAATGAGATGTTCCTCC
Source organism: Iris pallida (assembly GCA_029216955.1). NCBI lineage: Eukaryota > Viridiplantae > Streptophyta > Magnoliopsida > Asparagales > Iridaceae > Iris > Iris pallida. The sequence continues at coordinate 4,827,522 of JANAVB010044420.1, forward strand.
AGCCACAAGCCCTGCAGCTAATCCAGGTTATCCGAGCGATTTGAATTCATTAAGCAGTTATCAATAATTATGTGCCCCACACGACGGTGAGCTGGAAATGTGCCCTACTCGACGGCAGGCTACAAGTCCAAACAATTGCGGCCGGGATAACGGGATTGCCTGTAACTGGGGAAATCTCTCATGACTACTGAATTATTCTAGTTATTAGCCTTAATCCATTTTAGTAGGTACTCCTGACCGTGGTACTCAGGAGTCCCATCCTAGACATGATGTAAGACTGGACAAGTGGATTTAACAAGCAAGCAAGAAAGAACCACCCACGGTGTCAAGGCAGGTCAAGTTAAGTTATCAAGTCAAGTCAAGTCAAGTCAGGAGTACGCCGCCACGGGCCACTATCAAGTCAGGTTGGTCATGTCAGAAGTGCACCACTACGGGTCACTGTCGTGTTATGCTAGTTCCTTGCCATACCAAGCCATGTACAATAGTTATTCCAAACATATTAAGTAAAATCAAGTTCATGACAAACGGCGTAAGGATATAAAATGGGCATGAAATATCTAATAAAATATCAATACACAGGGCTGTAGAAGAGTCAAGCTTAAAGAAAATAAAACCAAATCTCCATGATTGGACAAATTGTGCAAGGGTCCCTGGGGTCGGGTTGTGCAGGAGTCAGTACGCCAGGGGCCAACAGCGCAGGGGTGAGCTGCGCAGGGTACCAACTGCGCCGGGGTGGATGGCGCAGCAGATGGTTTGCGCTGGATCAGGTTGCGCAGGAATAGATGGCGCAGGGTCAGATTGCGCAGGGACGGACTGCGCATGGATGGATTGCGCAGAAGTGGACTGCGCATGGGCAGACTGCGCAAGAACAGACTGCGCAAGAATCCATGCACACTCGGGTTGAGCGCAGTTCGCCAAGAGACAAGCTACGCAGTCGGCGCTGCGCTAAAGAGTGCTGGCCAAGGGGGATGCGCAATCCAGCACTGCGCTAAAGAGCGCAGGCTGCTGTCTTCTTCTCCAGGCCGAGAAGAAGACTCCAAGAACTCCAAAGTTCAAAACTTCATAACTTGATCAAATCAAAACGAAATTTAGATTTTCAAAGCTCTAACTTGAGTAAAATCGAATTCTCTTCCACATGGAAGCATCAAAACATGCAAAAATCAAAGTTTAATGGATCAAAACCAAGGATTTTCGAAAATGGTTAAAACCTAGATCTAGAAAAATGAAAGCTCCAAATCACAAAATGTCAAGTTCTAAAGTTGATCTCCATGGCCTAATCTAGCTAATAGACAAATAAAAGTGGTTCTCATGTGGTGGCAAGGTGCACTTTCCTATAGGTGATGGTGTTGTGTGGAAGAAGGAAGAAGAAGAAGTTGGAGAAGTAAATGAAAAATAAAGAGGAGAGAGAAAAGTAGGTGGGGATTTATGATGGTGGTTGTGATGGAATAGAAGTGGAGAATAGGCTAAGGTGTTCCACTCATGATGAACCATACCAACTCTACAAAATAAAACCAAGCCATGGTCCAAAACCCATTTACGAGAAACCAAATCCACAAGTCGAGAAAATAAAATACGTGCCAAAATCAAATTACGAGTACAAATACGAAATACAGGAAATACGAAAAAATGAGGGTGACATTTACACTGCAGAGGACAGCGGAAGAGCGGTGGTCGGACCCAACTTTCGGAGAGCACCCACTTCTCCGGAGTTTCCGACTCTCTCTCCTCCAGTTTCACTGGACTTCAAGCAAATATGGGCGGAACTAAAATATTACTTTTCGGTGGAGACAGGGACTGCTCCGCAGTCCAATCAATGGACTTTAAGTCCATTAAAGCAGCCGAACCAAACGCTAGAAGTCCCTACAGATCCGGTGAAACCCAACAAAGCAACCCACTTTCAGTTGAGTTGGGCCGAACTAAACAGCCCCTAAGCGAGCGTGTCATGATCTCTTAAAAGCACTTTTAATTTTAAGTTGATACACAAAGGGTCTTTGAAGGTTCACAAATTCAATCCGAAGGCTACATCTCGGCCTAAAGGTCATACCTGCATTGATGCGCCAATTAATTTTCGTTGAGAATAATTGCTTTATATATATATATATATATATATATATATATATATATATATATATATATATATTTGAAGAAAGGGAAATTTTATTGCTGAAACAAGAAGAAAACAGCTAGTACAATCTCACAAGTACTATATACAACTCAAGACAGGGTTAACCCTCCATACTCCATATATCTGTCTCAATATTATTTATTATCCCCCGAGTAGTAGTGACTACTCCATCGAATATATGCCGATTTCGTTCTCTCCATATATGCCATACTGCTGACAGCAACCGAAGTCGGGATTTGTTGTATGTGTCTGGACTTCGTCTACTCAAACCACTGATCTCTTCCACGATCTCCAGAATACCTCTCCCCTGACCGCCTCCAATGCCAAGCTTGATCCAACTTTGTTGCCATATAAATTCAGAGGTAGGACACTGAAAGAATAGATGATCTCTATTTTCAATGCCCCCAGTACATAAGTCGCATGCAACGTCATTCTCAAGTATTCAAAATCTGTTCAGTCTCTCCTTAGTGAATAGTCGATCTCGAACCATTTTGTATGCACACAACTTCATCTTCACTGCCGCCTTCTTATACCAGATGACCTCCGCCCAGCTAACTTGAGGCCGACGTGGTCGAATCTGCTCGTAACACAATTTTGTTATAAAGCAACCATCGTTCGATCCTTCCCACCCCCATTTGTCCTCGGTCTCGGCAGGATGTATTGAAATGTTGGCTAGGTCGGCAGCCAACCAGTGGCCAAATGGTCTATTATCTAGCCGCCATTAGCCATCATGAATGATCACAGCCAAAGGCTCATCCCGACCACACAGTTCGTATATTGGCCAACCCCACCGGTCGATCAGACTACTGTGGCGGAGCCATGGGTCGAACCACAAGCTCGTAGATGTGCCGTCGTATACTACACGAATAATTCTCTCCTTCAGTTTGGGCCGTGCTCGGACTATATTCTTGTACATGACCGAGAAGTTGTTATCAACTTGTTGGGTCCAGAAGTTGTTAGCTCGACAGTACCTGTTCCTGGTCCATCTAGCCCATATAGACTTACTTCCAAGTAGCCGCCACGCCATATTTAAGAGTGATACTTCCCGTAGTGTACTTTTAGTGAACGAAGTCCTAAACCACCTTCATCCCTTGATTGGCACAGTTCCTCCCATGAAATCCCATGCAGACCTCCTTTCCAAATGAAGTTGGCGCACATTTGTTCAATTTTCTGAATTGTTTTCTCAGGGATGAAGATCGCTTGTAGCCAGTAGCACGCGATAGCAAGAATAACTGATCTGATGAGTTCTACTCGTCCTCCAAAGGACAACAGCTGTGCTTGCCATCCTTCTAATCTTGATTGGATGTGCTGGATCAAGCCATGACAATCTGAGTCGCGCGTATAATTAACCGATAGCGGCAAGCCAATATATTTAACAGGAAGTTGGCCGATCTCAACCTGTAATAGAGCCGCTATCTCTACTTTGTCGGGGCAATCTTTGCTGAAATATATGTGGCTCTTCTCAGTGTTCAATCTTAAACCTGCAAGGCTCGCAAATTCTTCCAAGTCTTCCAATAGTGCTATCATGGTCCTCTCCGTAGGCTCAACAAAGATGAGTAAATCATCTGCGTAAATCAGATGCGACACCACTGGATCCACACTCCTATAAAGAGGAGTGATACGTCTCTGAAGCGTGGCGAAATCCATCAGACAGGTATATTACTCCATAACGATAGTGAAAAGATATGGGGATAGCGGGTCCCCCTGCCATAAGCCCCTATTACTTTCGAAGAACCCACAAGATTGTCCTTTCATCAGAATTGAGAATGTAGGCGTGGAGATGCATTATCTGATTCTATCAACCCACCACTTGTCAAAACCCATCCTCAGCAGAATATGGCAAACAAAGTTCCTGTTAACCATGTCGTACGCCTTTTTGATGTCTAGTTTGATACAACTTTTTCTTCCCCCTGCCTTGTTAAAGTCCCGGACGAGCTCATGGGCTAATAGACAATTCTCAGCAATCGACCTGCCCTTGACAAATGCTGCTTGATTTTCAGAAATCAGACCCTTCATGATCTCCTGCATTCTAGAGCACATTAAATGTATAAAAATTTTATACAGCACATTGCAACAAGCTATCGGGCAGAAATCTCCCAGTGCAGTGGCCCCCTCCTTCTTGGGGATTAAAGTCAGGAAAGTGTGATTAAGTTCTTTCAAAAGTCTACATGTCCTGAAGAAATCTTGAACCACATACAAAACCTGATGTTTAAGCTGACCCCAGTGGTGTTTGTAAAAAGCAGCATTGAGCCCATCTGGCCCAGGCGATTTATTACGGTCTGCTACCTTGATAATATCTTCAATTTCCTCCAAGGAGATATCCTTCTTCAGAATATTATTGCCCTCCTCCGTCATAAGGCGTTTGTGGATAATAGCAAAAAATGAGTCCATATACTCAGTCTGGTTATACAAGGCTTGATAGTATGCAATTGCCTCCTCCGCCATGGCCCTGTCATCGGATTGAAGTATCCCATTGCTGTCAATGAACCCATTAGGAGTGCTCCTGTGTTGGCGGGCCCGAACCATGGCGTGGAAAAAATTTGAACATCGATCCCCCTCCTTCAACCAGTCACATTTAGCCCTTTGTTGTAGATGAATCTCTTCGCGGAATCGGGACAGCTTCACCTCCTCCTGGATCCTGAGTTCTTCCTCCGCAAGTTGAGGGTTCATCGGGTCTTCTTGCAACCGGACTTGCACTGATTTAAGAGCCACCTCCAGTTGAGCCAAGTTGCTGGGAGGACGAGTCTTATTCCAATGTTTCAAAGCAGCTTTAACCAGCTTCAGTCTTTGGACCAGTTTGTATTGGGCGTTACCTTCGATAGGGGACGCGAAGGCCGCCTCCACCACCTCTTTGTAACCTACTGACAACGGCCAAGCATTGTTATATCTAAATGGACCCCTCTTCCGTGGTTCGACCGGAGTGAAACGAAGAAGAATCGGTGTGTGGTCGCTAGTACCACATTGGAGACCCTCCGCTTTAACATTCGGAAACATCTCCATCCACCTGTTGTTGCATAAAGCTCGATCTAGTTGGCTTACTACTCTGTTGGTAGATGAACTGTTGCTCCACGACCAAATAGATCCAATACGTTCTATGCAGAGTAACCCAGAGCTGAGGAGGCAGTCCTAAAAATCTGCCAGAATAGGAACCGGGACCTGACGTCCTCCCATTTTCTCATTTGCAGACATCATAGCGTTAAAATTACCACAAACAGCATGTGGATAGTGATCTGCTACCTGTGCCGAGACGCTAACAAGGTCTTTCCAGAGTTGGAATCTGCACCTCAGATCGTTGTGTCCATACACCACACCAAGTACCAATTCCAAGGCACCCTTGTTAGTTAAAAACAAAACAAGGATTTGATCAGAGGAGAATTTTACCTGGCAGCTCCATACTCGGTTGTCCCACATGCACCATATGTGTGCCACACCACAGACGTCCAGATTGTGGACACTCGACCAATGCGACAGAGCTCTAGAATTAATTCTATCTTTCACTTTAACTTTGCTTTCAAGAATAGATACAAACGAACACTTATAACTACGGACCACATTGAGGATCTTCCTCCATCTCCCTACTGAGTTCGCTCCTCGGACGTTCCATGTAAGGATAGACATGGATTATTGACGATGAGAGTCCCTCTGAGTCTCGCTACTCTCCTTGGGACGTAAGAAGAGGGTAGTACTACTCGTACTTGCTTTTGCCCCTGCCGTACCCTGTTTGGTAATATCTGACATGCACTCCACGCATCTTCGCCATGCTGGGTTCTCCATCGTCAACGCCATGTGCTCCTCCGATGGGCCACGCTCACTCTGTCTTCCGTGCATCATGTTCGGGTGAGGGGGCAGCGACTGATCGTGCTGCATTTGGGGCATCCTACTGGCCATCCCTGCCTCCCCAACCAAGACTAATTCCAGGGACTTAGACCAGGGAGAAGGGTGAGCGGTGTCGGGGCCTTGCCTCTTTCCAAGGATAGAGCCTTACGACACTATGATTCTATCTTCCTCAGGTTGTTCATGATTCCTCTGTTGATTTGAATCAAAAGCCCCTTCGGTATGATCCATGAGCTGTGTTTCTTGCTCCCCTCCTATGGACTCCATGTGCTGTTCTTCTTGGACTCCTCCTGAACTCTCCATGTTCTCAACTCCTTGATGCTCACATTGTGTATATCCTTCAATGTCCTCCTCCAATGGATCCGAGCATATTGAACTCTTGTGTGCCCGAAGCACTTGTAATTAACACAGGATGGGGGAACCCATTCATAACCTACTTCTTGTTCAATCCAGGCTCCATTGGGGAGGACTATATTCACTTTCCTCGGGAGTACGTCATTTACTGTGATCTCCACAAAGACGCAAGAATAAGATAACCGTTGACGATGTGCAGTGGGAATGTCTGTTCGCAACGGATTTTCAATCATACTTGCTATTTCATGATTGATGGCATGCTCCATAGCTGTGGGGAGAGCCATGGCAGTCTAATCCAAATCGGGGCTGAAGTGAGCCTGTCTTTTTTGAAGTTTGACTCCGGTCTCCAGCGTTTTAGCACAACTAGTCTACCATCGAAGGTCCATGGACCACCCTCAATAACCCGTTCGAGGTCCTCCTCCAGTGCGAACTTGACGAAGTAGAACCTGTTTTCTCTCGAGAAGATATCCATCTCTTCCTTAGGTCTCCATTCGCGCAAGGCGAACGCCCTCAATTGGCCGTAAAACGGCCGATTTCTCATGACGTATAGAACAAGAGTATTTTTCCAGTATTCTCTTATTTCCTGTATATCGTCGTCGGTTATCTTGGCCACCTTCACTCCATTGACAATACTTGGCTCAATGTACTGTAGATCCGTTCCATCCTGAGGCGTTGTTGGCTTGCAGATATCCGCCCACGACGTCGGGGGAGAGCAACCTCCGCTTCTTGGGAGTGGCTGCCGACGTAGAGGTTCATCTGCGACCCGCCCCTCCCTGGCTTTTCCACGGGCTAACTCCCCAACTCCGGTCATCGATCTCCCTCCTACTCCGTTTATCTTCCTCCCTGGTGCTTGTGTCGTCTGGTGCTTGCCATCATTGCCCTTCGCTCCGTTCACCAACCCTGATGTCTCCGCCGTAGAAAGCCCTTTGGGTGGCTGTCGTCCACCCCTATAGTTTCTTGTAGGCAAATACCTATGTTGGCTCATACGGGGTGGTTGATCCCTGCCCCTATTGACGTCATCCGTCGATTCCCTCAGACGAGTTGTGAGTCCCTGTTTTTCAATTTTTATTTAATTAAGTGTTAATTAATTTTTAATGTCATATTTAGCCTTAACATAATTATTAGGATTTTTAGGAATTTTTTTAGAATTTTTAAATAATTTTTAAAATGAGTTTTAATTACAAAAATATCATTTTGTAATTAATTTAAATATTTTAATATCATTCTGTAATATTTAGAATTGTTTTTATATCATTATGCAATTTATTAAATTGTTTTAATAACTGTTTGTAATTTTCTAAATTGTTTAAGAAGTCATTTTGCAATTAGTTAATTATTTTTATGTGGAATGCAAATGTTATATTTGCATTTAGATTCTGATAGGGCCTTTGTGTAATAACCTAAACTATGGGGGGGGGGGGGGGCCTAATTGCTAACCTACCCTACCCTCCCTCCCCCCCGCGATCACCCTCTCTTTCCTCTCACCCACTCCCTGCCCGACGACCGACGACCGGGCTGCCCCCGCCATTTTCGGCCAGCGCACGCCCCCACCCGACCGACTCAATCCCCTATTAAAACCCCCTCACTCCCCTCAGCTCGACCACCCCCACTTCGACCCATCATAGTCGACCACAGCCCCCATCTTCTCCAATTAAATCTTGTCGCAACCCTAACTCCGGTGATCCCCCGTCCAGCCCCAAACGACGGTCGCCACCCCCATCCACCACCGTCGACGTGTTCGCCGCAGCAAGGCGAGTCGATCGCCACCGGAGCGCCACCGCCCCGACCGCTACTCCGCCGTCCAACGCTCGACAAACCCCCCTTCGACGTCGGACACGTAAGTAACAGGACTCAAATCGTGTCGTACGTGTCTCGAATCCACGTATGTGGTTCGCCAGGACACGGGGACCCTAGTCCAGTACTTGGACACGTAAATTGATGCTCGTGCGTGTCGTGCATAGCACGGACACTGAAATTCCTGTGTCCCTAACTGTCCGGACACAGGATTGATTTTATTATTTTTTTATATATATTAACTCGCCTAAAACTAAATAAAACTAACAAAACCCTAATCCTAACACAACCAGCGGGCTGACCCCCTGGCTAGCCCGACCCGACTCGAGAACCCGACCCAGAGGGCCGAGTTCGAGCCCCCCCTTGCTGTGTTCTGTTATTTCTTTTTCTTTTCTTTTGTTTTTTTATATTATATATATATATATATATATATATATATATATATATATATATATATATATATATATATATATATATATATATATATATATACTGTGTATAGGCAGTATTTATATATATATATATATATATTTTTATATTTAGTAAATTTTTATATATATATTTGTATTTATATACATATATGTATATATGTATATATTTTCATGTGTATATATATATTATTATATATATACTATTATATATATGTATACAATATTTGTATATATATATATATATACTTTATAATTAAGTATTTTCTTATATATATATATATATATATATATATATATATACTTTTAACATATGTATGTATATATCAATTATGTATAATTTTACCTTATTAAAATATTAATATTTATTTTGCACTTTTACCACTTTGTATATTTTTGGTGTATTTAAATTTCTGCAACCATTTGGTGTCCAAGCTTAGCATGGGTTTTTGGACCCAAATATGTTTTTACACATTCAAGACCTGTACAAGTCATATTGGACTTGATTCATGGCCTTGGGTCCTGTATTTGAACTTTGGTTCAAACTATGTACATGGACAAAATACGCAGATAATTAATTATTTAATTTCAGATTGTGTGTAATGCTGTTTTTGAATTTCTAAAAATACTTTAATTGCTGTTAAAATTCTGGAAAAATAGTATTTAGATACTATGTTAATTTAGCTAATTTATTATAATTTTTGCAGTATTTAATTTATAGTTTTGCCACAGTTTTGGTATATGAAACCAGAACTCATTTTCTGTGTACTTAGGAAAACTGATTTTTATAAAATATACATACTGGTAAATAAATTCCAGAAAAATTATAATAAATTTCTATAATTAACAAGAATCTTTTTGGTACTTTGTTTTATGTAAAATTAAGCTTTTTGTCTATCTCAAAAATTGTTGGAACACAATGTTCATTTGATTTATTTATTGAATAATTACAACTTGTAACTTTTTGTGTTACTTTGAGTTTTAGCCGTGTTGAATCTCACCCCTCACTAGTGTAAAGACCCTAGAAAGTTAGTTAAAGTAGTGTGTCATCCCGCCTTGGTCTCCTATGCTAAAGTCATCATTTTGGCTAGGTGCCCAGTCACAAGTCGTGTTTCACAAATTAGTGTCTTAGTGTTTTAGCTTAGTGTAAAAACTAAGTTTTTGCATTTATTTCTACAGTGACGAGTTACCAGACATCTATAGCATTTTTATCGCAGCTTGCTTTGCTTTGCTAGAGGCAAGTACTTTCTACAAACTTTACATACAGCTATAAACCATAAACTGTGATTCACCAACCATGATAAATGCTGATCCTTGGGGTAGCAAGTTAAAACTTTGCATGATTGTATTACTTTCAGTCTATTGCCATGTTTAGGATAGTTTTCATATCTCTCACATGTTTAAACAATGGGTTAAGGGGAAACTGCTATTAAGTGTACGTGATCATGACCCCCTTCTCCGTATGTATTTACCGAGCACCGTTACATTCTATATGTATCTGTGTCGTATGTCTGGTCCCGCGTTTGTGTATGGATATACACCGATGCCGTTATGTGTACGTATGTGCACATCAGAAAATTGATATGTACCGCTGTACATCCTGATTACCTATTGACTGATCACTCACCTACTACAGTTTTAAACTTTAAAATGAATATCTATTGCCATGATAAAATGTACCTAAAACTGAACAAACATGATATGTCATTTCTTTTCATCATATGATCAGTATTATATGTTTGTTAGATTTAGTACTTGCTCCCGTCCTGACAGGATAACTGTCACGACCCGTTACCCAAATTGTTGGGCCGGGCCGAGCCATGTCCAGCCTACGCTTGGTCAAAGCGTAGTAAGCTGTTCTAAGAATAGACAATAAAGGATCTAAGCAGCTAACTGTTCTAAAATTATATTTAAAGTTCATCACAATACGGCATCTATAAGCGAAGGTAACATAAGCACAGACTTAAATAATATACTTTATAAGTATCTAACTGGAGACAAAGTCCAGTATCCAAATATAAGTATAGACAAAGTCTAAGTCTCAAAACACAAGAAAGATAAGTAAGCAAGGTTCTCCGCTGGGGCCTCTTCTGGAGCTAAGGCCAGGTCCTCAAAATCAGTGTCATAATATGTAACACATAGCATTTTCTCCTCAAAAAGTATACCTACAACGTTATCCTGTCAGGACGGGAGCAAGTACAACCTCTACAACTAAAATACTGAATATATAATGAAAGAGATATACAACAAGAACAAAAGGTGATAAGTCTATAAAACAGGAAATACTAGAAACATGGCCTCATGGTACAACTGGGATCACAGTATCATGGTAACATATGGAACATGGCATATCTGGAATCGTGATGTGACTCATAATCTATCATGGCAAGGATACATATGTCATAGAGACAGATGTATATGTAATATTTAAAACTGTAACAGGTACGTGATCAGTCAATAGATGTACAATGTGCTGGGGCACATAATGAAATGTACTTCCGTACAAGTGTAAAGGCGATAGATGTACATACGTACAAATACAGCTTTGAGATAAGGCCTGCGGCAAGGTATGCATATAAAATGCGACCTCGCTCGCTACTATGAGGGGGGCATGATCACGTACTCAACTGTCAGTTTCTCCATAACCTATATATATAACATGTGAGAGATACGAGAACGATAAAAATATGTAAGAGATACTGGGATCGGTGTAAAGTACGGTAGGTACTGATAGCAGTATAAAGCATAGTGAAACATGTACTGAGAACCAGTAAGATGCATGTGAAGATATAAGAACTGTCCTAAGCATGGCAGGTACTGAAAGTAATACAACATGTGAAGATTTAACTTGCTACCTCAAGGATCAGTATTCTAACAGGGTTAATACATGTTCTAGCATTAAAAGACAGTAAATGAGTTTGTAGATGTACTTGCCTTGAGCAAAGCAAGAATACTAGTACGAAGATATAGATGTCCGGTGTCCTGTCAATAATGATATACAAACTCAGTTCTAAGCTATGTTCAATATTACACTAGTAGTGTGACACGACTCCTGACTGGATACTAGCCAAGTGGGGACCTAGCATAAAAGTCTAATGTGGAGTGCCACTATATCCAAACTAACTTCCTAGAGTCTTTATACTAGTGTAGGGTGAGGTCCAATACTACAATAACTCAAAACCACACAAAACATTGAAAGTCGTAACTACTCAATAATTAAATCAAACTGTACACTAAGTTCCAACAATTTTAGAGATAGACAAAAGCTTAAATATACATAAAATAAAATATCAAAATGATCCTTGTTAATTATAGAAATTTATACTAATTTTTTTGGGATTTATAAACCTTCATAAATATTTATTAAAAATCAACAAACACATGAATCCTGAAAATGAGTTCTATTTTCCCATTTTTATAAAATACCAAAAGTACTTATTAAATACTGAAAAAATTATAATAAATTATCTAAATTAACATAGTATTTAAATATAATTTTTTCCAGATTTTTACAGCAATTAAAATATATATATAAATCCAAAAATAGAAAGTAACAATTTCTGGAAAAATAATTAATTACAAATTAAGGATAATACATAAGCAAAATCTACAGATGTTGTCGGATGATAAAATAGATATCACCAACGTGTCCAGAACGGTCAAATTAGCTAGGATAGCCTACCCATAAGTCCAATTTAGATACAGGAGCAAAACGATAATTTTGGGTCAAAATGATGTCCGCCATTGGACACACTTTGCACCGAAAAATGTGTCAAAATAGAAGTCTATAAAACCTAGCAAATTATATGTCCACGAATCCAGAATGATGATACGAACCCAACGGTATGTCCGAAATAGAATTCCGATGTGCCGATCTCAAAATGATACGTTGACGCGGACACTTGGTATCCGGTTTGCACCGAAATGTGTGCCGAAGCAAATGTCTTCAAATCTCTGCAAATTATATGTCAACGACTCCAGAATGACGATACGAACTCAACGGTATATCCGGAATAGGATTCCGACGAGCCGATCTCAAAGTGACCCGTTGACTCGAAAAGTGGGACCCGCTTTGCACCGAAATACGTGCCAGGATCCACGTTCTCCAAATCAAACAAATTTTATATGAAAACATGCCAGAACGACGCCACGAATCTACTGGTGGTGTCAGAAATTGAATCCGGAGTCCCGGGTTCAAAAATGGAATTTAACAAGTGTAAATTAAAAAATTCGGACGGCCAACTTTGGCGTCGAATTCGACCAACCGAACTTGCTTATAATGAAACGAAATCTAAAGGAGACAAGAAGATGGTTATACCAGCTGCGCACAGGAACTGGTAGCACGCCAACCGGAGCTGCGACGGCGGAGTTACGAGCTGACGAAGTCGGCTCCACGAAACTGTCCAAAAACAGTTCAATTTAAAACGTCAACTTGGTGGCCAGTTTTGAGGTATCAAACGACAAAATTAACGGACGAAAATTGAGGAGAGTGAAGTGCTATATACCGAGATTGCGATGGAGCAAGGAGTTCGCCGATCCAACGGTCGGATTGACCAAAAAATTTGCGCAAAGTCGTTGACCCGAGACGCAAATTCTGAAGTTGAAATCGCGCGTCACGGCGGGATTTCGTTCAAAACGCACAAATCGCCTATGCTTCACGCCGGGGAAGAAGATGATGGCCATGGGGGGCCGCCTAGGGGTCGTCGGGGGTGTGGGGTTCTCGGGGTGGCGCGGGTCGGCCACGAAGTGGCGCATGGTGGCGGCAGTGGCGTGCGTTTGTGTGCGCGCGCATGCGCACATAGCTGCTGCTGGCGGCTGCGCTGTCTTGCGCGGGGGTGGTCGCCGGCCTGGCGCGGCGGCGGTGGTCGTACGGGGGTGGTGGTTTGGGTGGTGGTGGTGCATGGTGGGAGTGGTGGTTTGAGTGGTGAAGGTGGGGATGGTGATGAAGAGAATGGTTGTGGTGATGGCTTTAATGGTGATGGTGGTGGTTTGAAGAGGATGAGAAGGAGGAATGAGGAGGTGGCTGTGGGTGTTTGTGGTGGTGGTGTTGTGTTGCTCGGCCAATGGGGGGGAGCTGTCGGCCGAGAGGGGGTGGGGTATGTGTTATGTTTTGTATGTGTGTGAGTGTGTTGAGAGAAAGAGAGAAAGATGCATATGTGTGTGTATATATATAATATAAAGAGAGAGAGAGAGTGAGATATTATTTGAACGAGAGGGGGAGAGGAAAAAGGAGGTCGATCCAAGGGGGGTTCGGCTGTGAGGTGGAGGGGGGGGGTGTAGGTGTAGGTGTAAAGTGAGGGAGAGAGAGTGATATGTTAATATATATATATATATGTATATATATATATATATATATTTTTGTATATATATATATATATATATATATATATATATATATATATATATATATATATATATATATATATATATATATATATATAGGATATTTGTAAAGTGGAGAGAGAAAAATAGATATTTAAAATAGGAAAAATAGGGGGAAAATATATGGGTTATTTGGGCAGTCATGGAAGGACAATATGGAGCTTGGGCCCGGGTTTGGTCGAGCCGGGTCGGGTCAAAATCGGACTGGGTGAAATAATTGAATTAAAAATGGGTATTTATAATCACGAAAAAATAAATAATATGCGGGGACTCCAATAAATGTGACACAAGCGTCATATGGATAGTAGGCTTCATGTGGGCCACGTCCATACTTTGGGTCGACTAGGTTGGATCAATGTCGGGTCCCGAAATTAAATTGAAAAATAAATCATGTTTCACGGTAGATAATTAATCGGCCTAAATTGACCCGAAAATTGTGCGAAGAAAATGGAGCACAAAATGGAGTGTCTGAGTGGGACACGAAGGTCATGGGTGAAGAGTGTCTCGAGTAGATCATTCATGAGAATTTGGTTCTGAGAAAACGACTGGTCTAGTGCTCCTAAATTAAAAGTCACGGTAACGTGCAAACAAAGATCAAAGATAAAAGTGGGAATAATTATTCAACGATTAATTGGTCTAAGTTGACCCGAAGTTGCGCGATACAAAAAGAGCACAAGGGAACGAGTTCAAGTGGGACATGATATATCAAAACGAAGATAATCTTATGTACTTCAAAATTCGTGAAGAGAGTTTACAGAGATTTGTATCCCTGACACTCCAGAAGTCAAAGTCATGGAAAGGTACATTAATGATCTAAAAAATTAAATAATAAAATATTTATAAAAAATAATTCATTAAAAAAATAAAAATAAACCCTGGAATTCTGGGGGCTTACATCCTACCCACCTTACAAAAATTTTGTCCTCGAAATTAAAAATCATCCGACAGGTCATACTATAACATGTAGCTGCTCTGGCTACAATACTCAATCTGCTACCCTTGTAATCATCTCTTCTGTTTTTCTTTACAATCTTTTTGGTTCAGGTTCAACAAAGGTCCTTCTATCATAAACTACGTCATATATCCTTTAAAATCTTCCATACTAACATGGAACCTTAACGTATACCCTAAAATATAGGTCATTCTCTGGACATGTCTATAAGCCTAATATGCTTAATCATCAATCATATTTCCAACCTCAATTATAAATACTTGATTTCCTTATCGTATCCTAAGTATCCATATTTTATCAATCCACAGTTCCTTAGCATCATTTGTCGTCAATCCTTTCCTACAGTTTTTCCTTGAAATCATATGTTCAATTCTTATTCTTGGCGTAGAGCCTTCTTCTTTTTACTCAACAAGTCCTCTAAATATAAATCCTCAATTTCAAAACTTCCGATTTATTAATTACCAATGTACACATGTCTCTGTCTTGTTCCTTGTCTTTTTAACTGATATTTTCCGATCTCGTATGCAATATTATATCTCATTCTAACTTATTCTATATCATTCCACATATCGATCTACCCTCTAATCACATGCAATTAGCTATAGATAACCAACCAAAATTCTACAAATGCTAAATCCTCAATTTGTAAATACATGATTCGGATCCTCATTCTGTAGTCACAACAATATACTATCTCATTTCTCCATTTTAGATACCCTATCATCAAATCATACTATCAATATAATCGTTCTGAATGGTTTCCAAGTCTACTACAGTCAATCACTCATACTTGTCCTATAAGCTTAATCTAACCAATCCCTAGGAAAAGTATTTATCACAAACACACAATACATTTATAGTTTATACTACATAATCAGTTAACAAGGTTTGACTATTTCGATCATCTATTAAGTAGAAGGTAACAAGGCCTAAGACTGGGTCAAGCAATCTATAACAGTGTCCAAACAAGTTAAAGGGTTAAGCAAGACAGAAAAGTTTATTGGAATATCTCCAAGAATGGTACGAAGACAACGGGATGCATAACGAGAAGAATTACCCAAGAGGTTAACGAAAAAGAGTTTAGTCAAGTCATAGGAAAGATGGAACATAAAAATAATTATGTCCAAAAGATAACGCGAAAGCAATCCTATTGGAGAGTTCTAGAGAACATGTAATCCTAGTTGTAGTGTAGATAGAACAGAGTTAATCAAGACTGTAAAGAATGACAATAAGAATTTGTTCTTGCTCAATCGGTCATAACGAAGTAAACCAAGTTGAGATATATCTGATAACCATAAACGTCTTCCTGAAATCATGTTGCCAGAATTTTTGCCACACCAGTAAGTTTATATGCAATAAACGATAGAGTCATAACTATGGTATACACCCTAAAATCATATTATCTTGAATCCTCGCCACGCCAACCGGTATGGCTGCGAGAAAATCTAAATTCTATGAATAGGATAGTATATCCAAAATCAGGCTCTATGTTTTTGTCATACCAGCTAATATGGCTGCGATAAATTCTAAACTCCATAACTAAAGCTGACGTTTACCTTATCAGGATATATAACAATTCAATCCACAAAATTTATCACGATGCAAGATCAAAGTTAACAACGAAAATCAGAAATTAAATTCAACAACGAATTTAAAAGAGAGTAAATAAAACAGGTGAAAACAGATTTCGAGATAAGATTAGAGTAAGATCCTCAGGGATCATCCCAAGGGTAATATCCTGGTCAAAATTGACCCACTGAAATACAAACAAGAGGCTAATTATAGCTAACGGTCCTATGCTGTGATGAGTTCTCCTATATTACAATCCTAGAAATCCTCTAGGTGTTCTAAATGTTTATTCCTAGTGTTATCAAGTTGTCCTAGATCCTAATTGCAGGCATGCTTGGTACAATAACGTAATCAAACAACTTAAGTCTGGACCTGCATGGGCCACCACTAAAAATATGTCACGACCCGTTACCCAAATTGTTGGGCCGGACAGAGCCATGTCCAGCCTACGCTTGGTCAAAGCGTAGTAAGCTGTTCTAAGAATAGACAATAAAGGATCTAAGCAGCTAACAGTTCTAAAATCATATTTAAAGTTCATCACAACACAACATCTATAAGCGAAGGTAACATAAGCACAGACTTAAATAATACACTTTATAAGTATCTAACTGGAGACAAAGTCCAGTATCCAAATATAAGTATAGACAAAGTCTAAGTCTCAAAACACAAGAAAGATAACTAAGCAAGGTTCCCCGCTGGGGCCTCTTCTGGAGCTAAGGCCAGGTCCTCAAAATCAGTGTCATAATATGTAACACATAGCATTTTCTCCTCGAAAAGTATACCTACAACGTTATCCTGTCCGGACGGGAGCAAGTACAACCTCTACAACTAAAATACTGAATATATAATGAAAGAGATGTACAACAAGAACAAAAGATGATAAGTCTATAAAATAAGAAATACTGGAAACATGGCCTCATGGTACAACTGGGATCACAGTATCATAATAACATATGGAACATGGCATATCTGGAATCATAATGTGACTCATAATCTATCATGGCAATGATACATATGTCATAGAGACAGATGTATATGTAATGTTTAAAACTGTAGCAGGTACGTGATCGGTCAATAGATGTACAATGTGCTGGGGCACATAATAAAATATACTTCCGTGCAAGTGTAAAGGCGATAGATGTACATACGTACAAATACAGCTTTGAGATAAGGCCTGCGACAAGGTATGCATATAAAATACGACCTCGCTCGCTACTATGAGGGGGGCATGATCACGTACTCAACTGTCAGTTTCCCCATAACCCATATATATAACATGTGAGAGATACGAGAACGATAAAAACATGTAAGAGATACTGGGATCGGTGTAAAGTACGGTAGGTACTGATAGCAGTATAAAGCATAGTAAAACATGTACTGAGAACCAGTAAGATGCATGTGAAGATATAAGAACTGTCCTAAGCATGGCAGGTACTGAAAGTAATACAACATGTGAAGATTTAACTTGCTACCTCAAGGATCAGTATTCTAACAGGGTTAATACATGTTCTAGCATTAAAAGACAGTAAATGAGTTTGTAGATGTACTTGCCTTGAGCAAAGCAAGAATACTAGTACGAAGATATAGATGTCCGGTGTCCTGTCAATAATGATATACAAACTCAGTTCTAAGCTATGTTCAATATTACACTAGTGGTGTGACACGACTCCTGACTGGATACTAGCCAAGTGGGGACCTAACATAAAAGTCTAATGTGGAGTGCCACTATATCCAAACTAACTTCCTAGAGTCTTTATACTAGTGTAGGGTGAGGTCCAATACTACAATAACTCAAAACCACACAAAACATTGAAAGTCGTAACTACTCAATAATTAAATCAAATTGTACACTAAGTTCCAACAATTTTAGAGATAGACAAAAAGCTTAAATATACATAAAATAAAATACCAAAATGATCCTTGTTAATTATAGAAATTTATACTAATTTTTTTGGGATTTATAAACCTTCATAAATATTTATTAAAAATCAACAAACACATGAATCCTGAAAATAAGTTCTGTTTTCCCATTTTTATAAAATACCAAAAGTACTTATTAAATACTGGAAAAATTATAATAAATTATCTAAATTAACATAGTATTTAAAGACAATTTTTTCCAGATTTTTACAGCAATTAAAAAATATATATATATCCAAAAACAGAAAGTAACAATTTCTGGAAAAATAATTAATTACAAATTAAGGATAATACATAAGCAAAATCTACAGATGTTGTCGGATGATAAAATAGATATCACCAACGTGTCCAGAACGGTCAAATTAGCTAGGATAGCCTACCCATAAGTCCAATTTAGACACAGGGGCAAAACGGTAATTTCGGGTCAAAATGATGTCCGCCGTTGGACACACTTTGCACCGAAAAATGTGTCGGAATAGAAGTCTACAAAACCTAGCAAATTATATATCCACGAATCCAGAATGATGATACGAACCCAACGGTATGTCCGAAATAGAATTTCGATGTGCCGATCTCAAAATGATACGTTGACGCGGACACTTGGTATCCGATTTGCACCGAAATGCGTGCCGGAGCAAATGTCTTCAAAACTCAGAAAATTATATGTCAGCGAGTCCAGAATGACGATACGAACTCAATGGTATATCCGGAATAGGATTTCGATGAGCCGATCTCAAAGTGACCCGTTGATTCGAAAAGTGAGACCCGCTTTGTACCGAAATGCGTGCCAGGGTCCACGTTCTCCAAATCAAGCAAATTTTATCTGAAAACATTCCAGAACGATGCCACGAGTCTACTGGTGGTGTCAGAAATTGAATCCGGAGTCCCGGGTTCAAAAATAGAATTTAACAAGTGCAAATTAAAGAATTCGGACGGCCAACTTTGGCGTCGAATTCGACCAACCGAACGTTCTTATAATGAAACGAAATCTAAAAGAGACAAGAAGATGGTTATACCAGCTGTGCACAGGAACTGGTAGCGTGCCAACCGGAGCTGCGACGGCGGAGTTACGAGCTGACGAAGTCGGCTCCACGAAACTGTCCAAAAATAGTTCAATTTAAAACGTCAACTTGGTGGCCAGTTTTGAGGTATCAAACGACAAAATTAACAGACGAAAATTGAGGAGAGTGAAGTGTTATATACCGAGATTGCGACAGAGCAAGGAGTTCGCCGATCCAACGGTCGGATTGACCAAAAAATTTGTGCGAAGTCGCTGTCCCGAGATACAAATTCTGAAGTTGAAATCGCGCGTCACGGCGGGATTTCGTTCAAAACGCACAAATCGCCTATGCTTCACGCCGGGGAAGAAGATGATGGCCATGGGGGGCCGCCTAGGGGTCGCCGGGGGTGTGGGGTTCTCGGGGTGGCACGGGCCGGCCACGAAGTGGCGCACGGCGGCGGCAGTGGCGCGCGTTTGTGTACGCGCGCATGCGCACATAGCTGCTGCCGCAGCTGCTGCTGTTGGCGGCTTCGCTGTCTTGCGCGGGGGTGGTCGCCGGCCTGGCGCGGCGGCGGTGGTTCGGGTGGTGGTGGTGCATGGTAGGAGTGGTGGTTTGAGTGGTGAAGGTGGGGATGGTGATGAAGAGAATGGTGGTGGTGATGGCTTTAATGGTGATGGTGGTGGTTTGAAGAGGATGGGAAGGAGGAAGGAGGTGGTGGTTGTGGGTGTTTGTGGTGGTGGTGTTGTGTTGCTCGGCCAATGGGGGGGAGCTGTCGGCCGAGAGGGGGTGGGGTGTGTGTTGTGTTTTGTATGTGTGTGAGTGTGTTGAGAGAAAGAGAGAAAGATGCATATGTGTGTGTGTATATATAATATAAAGAGAGAGAGAGAGAGAGAGATATTATTTGAACGAGAGGGGGAAAACTAGATATTTAAAATAGGGAAAATAGGGGAAAAATATGTGGGGTAATTGGACAGTCATGAAAGGACAATATGGAGCTTGGGCTCGGGTTTGGTCGAGCTGGGTCGGGTCAAAATCGGACTGGGTGAAATAATTGAATTAAAAATGGGTATTTATAATCACGAAAAAATAAATAATATGGGGGACTCCAATAAATGGGACACAAGCGTCATATGGGTAGTAGGCTTCATGTGGGTCACGTCCATACTTTGGGTCGGCTAGGTTGGATCAATGTCGGGTCCCGAAATTAAATTGGAAAATAAATCAAGTTTCACGGTAGATAATTAATCGGCCTAAATTGACCCGAAAATTGTGCGAAGAAAATGGAGCACAAAATGGAGTGTCTGAGTGGGACACGAAGGTCATGGGTGAAGAGCGTCTCGAGTAGATCATTCATGAGAAGTTAGTTCTGAGAAAACGACTGGTCTGGTGCTCCTAAATTAAAAGTCACGGTAACGTGCAAACGAAGATCAAAGATAAAAGGGGGAATAATTATTCAACGATTAATTGGTCTAAGTTGACCCGAAGTTGCGCGATACAAAAAGAGCACAAGGGAACGAGTTCAAGTGGGACACGATATATCAAAACGAAGATAATCTTGTCTACTTCAAAACTCGTGAAGAGAGTTTACAGAGATTTGTATCCCTGACGCTCCAGATGTCAAAGTCATGGAAAGGTACATTAATGATCTAAACAATTAAATAATAAAACATTTATCGAAAATAATTTATTAAGAAAAATAAAAATAAACCCTGGAATTCAGGGGGCTTACAATAACGTTGTAGGTGTCCTTACTGAGGAGGAGTTACTCTGCGACTCATATTATGGAGATACTGCCGAGGACCCGGCCTTGCTTTACGAGGATGTTCCTGCAGGGAACCTCGCCTAGTTGTCTTTTTGCTTTAGACTTTTTGAGAGTAGTCATGTATTAGACTACGTATTTTGTAACTGGACATGTATCCAGTTTTACATTTCAGACTTGTACTTTGGATATTTTACTATATGAGTCGACTTTTGTGTTTGGAGCATTTCTGACTTTTATTCACTTATAGAACTGTTAGCACATTTAGTTTTATCCTGTTGTCTTTAGAACAGCTTACTACGTTTTATCTCAAGCGTAGGCTGGACATGACTCGGCCCGGCCCAACAATTTGGGTAACGGGTCGTGACATGAGTCACCCCCACCGGCGGCTTTTGCCGTCGTCGTCGCTCCACAGTTGTCCACCCACCAGCCGAATCTCTCATATTCTCCTCTTGTAACCCATAGTTCTCCTGATCAACCCCTACCGAGCCCACCTCTCATTCTCCTATCTCCGCTAGGTTCACCGTCTTCTTGCCGGCGTGCAGCTGCTCGTGCGGCGGACAAGAGGCCCCGGAAGTGCCTGCCCCAGGGTCGCTGCGCCGAAGCGAAAACCCTAGCACTGTCGCCATTATATATATATATATATATTTTTTTTTTTTTATATATATATATTTTTTTTATATATATATATATATATATATATATATATATATATATATATATATATATATATAAAGTTTTGTTATAGGTATGTTTTTAGGATGTTTAGTTAGTTAATATTAAAATAGTTAGTATTTCGTTTTCTATGTTTTATTTTCAAAATATTATTTATTTGAGTATTTAAATGAATATTTCCAAAATGAGTGATACAACCATTAAGGAAAATTAGCGTTCCGGTCGACAGTCCCGTGGTGCTGGCCAATTATGATCCATAATTGTAGCGCTATTGGTACCTTCAAAATGCACTTTCAAACTATCTCTTCTTACATGTCAACTGATGTGGCATCTGACACTGACAAATTCTAATAAAAAAAAATTAATTAACCAAAATTTTAATAATAATAATAATATTATTATTAATATAATATTAATGTTAATTTTAATATTAATTTTAAAAATTGTCATGTAAAGTGTCATGTCAAACGACGAGATATTTTGTCAGGAACAAACGTTAGTCAACACAACAGTCAGAATTTCAAAGTGTCTTCTCCTTCCAGAGCTCCATCGGAATAAAAAAAAAGAAAGAAATTTCATGGAATCGCTGCCGGTGCCGATCGTCCAGTCACTCGCCTCTGGCGCCGCCGGTGTCCCGGTGAGGTACATCAGGACCGACGCCGATGCCGTGCCGGTGGTTCTCGATCCCGATCTTGAGATCCCCACCGTCGATTTCGGGAGGCTGCTCGATCCCGGCTCCTCTCGCCAGGAGTCCCTCAAGCTCCACTCCGCCTGCCAGGACTGGGGCTTCTTCCAGGTTTTCCTTCCTTCTTCCATATAGACCCATGTGAAATTTGATATTTGCACTTTGTTGCCCTCGAATTCTAAAAAACATTTGATATGATAGTGCCGCCTTCGGACACGGATTGGATACGACACGTACATGCAAAGATACAATAGGACGCATCAAAGCATATGCCTATGTAAGTTACAATGGTGAAGGAAAGAGATTATTATGAATTCTTGAAGGATTGTTCGACGACATTCACCAATGCTAAATCCAAGAATCTAGGAATTCCTCAACCATTCTCTGAATTTAAATCTAGGAACTAAGAACAAATACAAAAATGACAATCAAACTCAATAAATTTCTTGCGTTTTGTGGAACACCGAATTGCTGACAATTTGGAGAACACTGGTGTTATCACAATGAATAGGAGCGGCAATAGAGAAGGAGACAACCATGCTAGCAAGGAGGCAGTGCAATCAGGTGATCTTGGGAGTTGCAGATGCCACAACACGATACTCAAACCTCAATACTGCATCGGGAGACGTCACGTTTTTGACTTCCAAAAGATGAGGGAGTCTCTAGGGAGCACTTGACTAATAGTACAAAAAATAAGACAATTATACAATAGCTAACATAAGTGACATCGCATGCTTATTTCTTATTTCAAAGCTCAACAATGAATGTTCTTAGCATTTGGTCAGAGGAAATTACAGTCTGTCCCGCTAAACACCATCTTGCCATACCCTAGAATTATAAATACTTGTTATCTCTTGCCTATGTACTTTTTGACTGTTCCTTAGGTTCTTCTTTGACGATGGAAATTTAGATTCCTCTTTGAGGTTGACATTGATGAATTAGTTTCAATTTTCTTATTGCTAATGTCTAGATTACTGGATGCCAACTTGGTGCTTGATTTAGAAATTAGGTTTAACTCCTTGTAAGAGCTACCTAAAGGCTCGATTTGTTGATTCCCTGATTCCTTATCCAAATGGTGCTATAGGAATTAGCAAAAAAAAAAGTACAAAATAAGAATTAGGGAGGCTTGTGCAAATCAAGGAATTAATACATTGGTATGCCAACATCCTATTTGACAAAATTTTGGTAGGATCTAGGAGTGTAAGCCAAAAACAAAAAAGAGACATTTAACGCAGTAAGATCGAGTAACCGTAATACCTGGGTGTAGCAAAGGTGTTTGGCAGGAATTTAAACCATAATTTCTTGGTATCTAAAGGCAAAGTTTATTTGGTCCATGGTTGCAGTATTCTGTTCCTTTAAGTTGAGAGGATCACATTCGGTGGCTGGCGTTACTCTTCTATTTGATTATGATAGCTAACTGGAAGTCTGGAATTGTACGTGAGAGTGAATTCCTGGTTATCTGGTTACTGCTCAAGTCTCCAATATAAAAAGGTTGCCTGGAATCAATTGAAATGGCAATTTACAATATAAATGATCAATCAAAATGACAGTTTTGCAATATAGATGGGTTGCGAAGGTCAACCTGTTCTCTGTTTTTTTTTTACCTCATAAAATAGTCTTAAACTGCACTGAACTTTGCATATTACCTTTACTATCACAAGGAATGTACATTGACTCGTTCACAGGAAATTTAAATAACGTTGGCTTTCCGCTCCATCTTTGCTACTATTATAACTCCAGTTTTGTGTGATTGATGCTTGATTGTGCAATTCACAGTTGATGAATCATAACATTCCTCATGAGTTGATTGAGAGGCTGAAGGTTGATATTACTGAGTTCTTTAAGCTTCCCTTGGAAACAAAGAAGGAATTCAGACAGTTACCAGGCAATCGCGAAGGTTATGGCCAATTGTTTGTCTTTTCAAAGGATCAAAAACTTGACTGGGGAGATATGATGTATTTCCATACCCAACCACTTCGGCGGAGGAGCAAAGATCTCTGGCCTACTCATCCACATACATTCAGGTAGGGAGATGCTATACAATTCATTTTACTTTTGGTTAATTTGCCTCTACCCAACCCCCCAAGCTGGAAAGATTGCGAGAATTCCCACTGACAAGCTCAGAATGCTTCACTTGCATAATCCTTTTGTACTTTATCCACTATGTCAACCACCAAAAGCTAAAAACCATGAGACAAACAACAGCAAGCTTCTCTAGGGTGGGGGATCGTTAACTCCATCCAAGATGAACAACAAGAAAGCCTCCATCTCCAGTTATTTGGTCTTCTAGCTACATGAATCTTTCGTTAATACTAAATGTCATCTACCATGTAATATTCCATGGTACCCAAGATCCTTTGTAGTGAACTTTGTTATGTCCATCGGTGTGTTTTTTCCATGAATCATAAAGTTTTCATAAGACTAGGAGTATCATGTCTCTAATTAGCAAAATACTATACAATCTTCAACATTCTTTGTCTTTTTTCTACTTATTAAGTTCCTTGATATCCAAACTCAAACTCAAGGACATATAAGTATTCATATTGAGTATATGTATTATGATTCACACTGTCCTCGTATCTAGATTTTGGAGATTTTCCATGTCAAACACCAGTTTTCCCTCCGAAAGTGCAATTCTTGTTAGGCCACCACTCATAGGTAATACTTTCATGAGAACTTTGGCTCCTTAAAATTAGGAATTTCAGCTATTATCATTTTACTCCTGGCAACTGATATTGACCTGTATTCACATGATTATTTTTCTCTCTTCAAGCTTCTCCTACCAAACGGGGTTGGCTATCTATCGATGAAGTTTTTGAGGGATTGTTAGCCCGCTGTGTGGTGCCAAATCCATGCCCAAGATAAGTATAAACAAATGAAGTCCTTGCCACAAAACGTAGAAGGCTGGTTGGTGGGTATATGAGGTCCTGGCCTGCAGGTCCGTTTTTCGCCTTTGACAACTATGACGTTATCCTGGATGGTTCACATAGAATCAAGCATGTATAAATAAGTCTATGAAGTCTCCATGTGTTACTATTCATTCAGAGAGAGACTCTGCAAGCTTCTTGGGTTACTGAGAACTCGGTGACAAAACTTATCCATTCCCCTTTCATTCTTATTCTTCTTCTGATCAATTTATCCGAATGAAGTGTCGTGTATTTTCTTTTCTTCTCTTTTCTTTTTCCATTCCTTCTTCCTTGTTGCTACTGTTGCTCTAGTACGTCCAGTAAGGTGGGGGTGGGGGCCGTGAGGGGGGAGGTTCCGTTTTGTGCATAAAACTTGCCTTCTTGAGTTATTCTATCTAGAGCTGTAAAATGATTCAAACCGTTCACATTCGGCTCGTATTCGGCTCGGTCCAAGCTCGGTTTAAGCTCGTCTGTGGACTAACCGATACCGAGTTCGACCATAGGTTATTCGACTCGACCTTGTTCGCAAACAGGTTCGAGCTCGGCTCGGTTTCTCATATTAGAACTTTTTTTAGCAGATTTTATGCCTTTTTTAATAGATAGAAATACATTTTGTCTTAGAAATTTTACTCATTTTTTTGTTATTTATATGATGGTAAATTTATGATGTAAAGAGTATAATTAATTCAATAAAAAGTCTTTAAAACTTGATATGAACAATGTGATAGTCTATACAATATGTTCAATAGGACTTTGTCTCGAGCTCGATTCGTTCGAGTCTCTAATCAAACCGAGTTCAAAATCATTTTAGAGCTCGACCTTAAACTCGGCTCGAATCAAACTCGTTCGAATAGTTAAGTCAACCAAACCTTGAACATTCTTTGTTCGAGCTCGTTCGTTCGATTTTCAGCCCTAATTCTATATGCTTTGTTACTATATATCAAGTTTCTCTATATTCTTTGTGTCTCAATTAGTTGCATGATAACTTCAGGGACACATTGGATAGTTACTCGTCAGAGCTATACTTGCTGGGGAAAATTCTTCTGAATGTGATGGCTACGAACTTGGGAATTAACCCGGAAGTCATGACCAACATGCTAGAGGAAGGGGTTCAGTCGGTGAGGATTAATTACTATCCCCCATGTCCTCAAGCTGACAAGGTTATAGGGTTGTCCCCACACTCTGACGTTTCACTTATAACATGGGTCCTTCAAGTAAATGAAGTTCAGGGGTTGCAAATCAAGAAGAATGATAGATGGGTCCCAGTCAAGCCTCTTCCTGGTGCTTTTGTTGTTAACATTGGTGACAGCTTTGAGGTACCTGCCATCTAGTGGAGTAAAGAAAATGTTGTGTTAACTTGGATTATTTAGTTTTGTCATGATCAATCGAGAATGAGGTTTGTGACACTGTTATTTACTTATATCTTGATCTCGACAGTCACGCAATCCTTCTTATGATAGTTTCGATGAGAACAACTTCATCGACATCGTGTATCGCCGGATGTCTTTCGTCCCGGTCGCATTGTTGAATGCTTGCAACCCAATAGTCTCGGAAGGTTGTGTGGCTGTTGAGATCATGATAGAATCAAGCACAAGTGTCTCAAGTCTCATTTTCGATTGGTCATAAAAAAGCTAAATAACTCAAGTCACACAACTTTCATCATGCAAAACTAATAAATAACTCAAGTCACACACATTCACATATTTTCGTTAACCCACACGTATTTTCGTTTGGTTTTACAGTCTCGTGTAATATTTAATATTTGCGTTTATATCTCCATTTTGGATGGTCGGCCTAAGTCAACTGTTGGGATGTGATCCAAACCCTCTTCTGGGACAATATGGAGATATAAACACAAATGTTCAATATTGTACGAGACCTCGAAACTAAATTACCCAAAAATAAATGTGGGAGGAGGATGCTGTTATCTGGCATTGGATATGAAGTATATGATCTTTTACTAACAAAAACTTTTACTCTGCATAGATACTGAGCAATGGTAAGTATAGAAGCATTGAGCACAGGGCTGTAGTGAACCCAGAGAAAGCGCGCCTCTCTATAGCAGCGTTCCACAGTCCAAGTTTGGACACAGTGATCGGCCCACTTCCAGAGATTGTGGGAGGAGGCGAGGCAAATTATAAGACTCTGAGCAATGAGCATTTCATGAAGCTCTTCTTATCTTCGAAACTTGAAGGAAAGAGCTCCTTGGATCGCATGAAGTTGAATAAGTGATATCATACACTGGTAAACCAGCTAGACTTAAATTCCTTATGTTCCGTTTGGCTTCTCGTTGTGTATCATCGTCCTGCCATCATGCATCTTTGAGTTCACATGAACTTTTATATTGTAAAGAAATATATACAGTGAACTCTCTTTCATGAGTACTATAAGGATGTCCGTATAATTAGTTTCAAAGTATAATTTTTTTTTTGTAATATATATAAAATATAGTGACAGTTAACCTAAATTGTCCTATTGTAAAACAAAATCGTGCAATACTAGCACGCTGGCGGTGCACGCCTCTGCTCCGTGCACGGCTGCCCTCCGCCACTGCGGGTGCTCCACACCTTCCCTCAGCCCCTGCTCTGGTTCCGGTGAGCCAGCCGCCGGCTGGACTGTCGTGTGCGCGGGCACAGCATGCCCATAAGCGTGCGCCAAGAAGCGCGTTTGATTGTAAAATTACACCAGTTTTTATAATTAAACGAAAGAAGTTCTAAACAGGCATACATTCATGCACTGGTGGGACCGTGGGGAGTGAACGGCCAAAGAAGTTATACATGATACATCCATAGCATTCCATTTTAGTAGCTCCATAATGCTTCTATTTTCGTCATTAAAAAAATATCCTTAATGCCAACGTTTATAGAAGTTATGTCACCTTATCTTCAAGGCTTCTTCGCAAGATTCATGCACTATTCCTCGTTGAAATGTTTACACTCACATACAAGAGACACGATCGATGGTGAGGGTGTTTGGTTTGCTGTAATGCAAATTCATGTAACATTTGAACATTTGTTGTATTATTATTATTATTATTATTATTATTATTATTATTATTATTTCATGGTTTGGTGTATTGCATCAATTCATTAACTACCTCAATATTTGTTGAGGTGAAAAATGGTCTACCCTTGTGTTGGCACTCAAAAAATGATCAAGTTTCGGTTTCGTGATCTTCAAATCTCTTATGAGATATCATGCGACAGGTGGTACGAAGAACCTCCCTTCACCGTTTAAGATCGTCAAAGTTCCGATTACAACACAATCAGCCTTCGCGGCATATCCTCTAAGAAGAGGGTGGTGTTGATAACGAATTATGAAAGTAGAAAAAAGAAAGAATATAAAGAATATTTTGTAGCCTTCAGCGGCTTCGTGCCGCACTGGAGTGGTCCAATATGTGGTAGTCTCACGAATATAAATAAAGAGATAAAGATTGGGTTTTGTCTATTTGGATCAATATGGTAAGTCTCACGAACTTTTATTATTAACACATAAATAATATAAATAGAGGAGAAAAAGATTGGATTTTGTCTATTTGGATAAGGGCAGCCACTTATTTATATCCACTTATTTAGGGTAAAGTGCATATAAACCCTCTTTAGATGTGGAAAAAATGCAATTAAAGACTCATAGTTTGAAAAGAACTATGCATTTTAATTTTTGCTCAGTCTGCACCCATGTCGTTAACAGCCGTTAAAATACGTCTAAAAAAATAATTTTACTTCTCCGGTCTCCGGTGGTAGGGGCTGTCACGCCCCAGAACCAGAATACTGGAGAGCGGGGGCAGACATAGCCAGCTACGTATAACGGAATGGAATCCACACCGCTATACGGTCACGGCTGTCTAGATATGTGAGGGTTTCACTACAATCCATCAGTCTCTTAAGGTCATAAATTAGCCTATTGTCTCAATCTCAACCAACTAATAATAATCACAAGATATCAGATCTCCAAATATACAATTGTAAGGCGTCCCAAACATTACATATCCAGATGATCATGAAGCTAGTCGTTACAAAATGTGAGGACTAGCGAGAGTTCAGTCATACATGATCAACCCCCGGGGCTTGTCAATCATGTTACAGCCCGTAGGCAGACAGTAAGTAAGTACAATTGAGCTAACACTTGCTCGTCGGCTAAACGTCTCAAAAGAATAATTTACAATATTACAGTGGGAGAACAAAAGAAACCCACTCGATGCCCTGGTTACGCCTGGTGACCACCATCGGGCTGGAAGACAGGTAGATCCTTTGGTGCTGCTCCGGTATCTGGCCATACAAAACCAGCTGGGTCAGACCCCAGAAAGAGCAAGTGCCACAAAGGAGGCCACAAATAAGAACCAAAGCCAGCAAATTAGCACAATAATATAATTACATAATAAGAGACAGTAATTTAAGAAAAAGCATGATGGGTAATTATAAAAGACAATCTTGCATAGAATCACTAAAAGACAGGACATATGGAAAAGCATGTCAGGATGATATACGATGAGATAACCATGGGACTATTCAGATAGCTAGGTTACAACCCGTAAACCAAACAAGGACCGGGGTTGTAACCCTTCGTCTGAACGGAACTTGGTTTCTCTCACCATTTATCGGCAAGATAAATATAAGAAATCAGGTCAAGTAACAATCTGGAGTGACAATCATTATAGTGACAATCTGGAGTGACAATCATCATAGTGACAATCTGGAGTGACAATCATCCAATCATTCTGGTACAATCTTACAATCAATCAATTCTAGACAATACTATACTGGACCAGACTCCATCCAAGCAATCACGGCCAATCATTGCCTACGGCTTTCTACATTAACTAACTAGGGTTATCACAATCCTAGTTACTAGCAAGATGCAATGAGATGCTCCAAGTAGTCACAGGCCCTGCAGCTATCCAGGTTATCCAGGCAATCATTATAGTGACAATCTAGAGAGTACAATGCATTATAGTGACAATAGAGTTCAATCATTAAGTGACAATGGAGGGTGCCCCACATAACAGTGGGCTGAAAATGTGTCCTACTCGTCGGCAGGCTACAAGTCCAATCATTTGCGGTTGGGATAACGGGATCGCCTGTAACTGGGGAACATCTCTTCATGACTAGTGAATTATACTAATTATTAACCTTAATCCAATTCCGTAGGTACTCCTGACCGTGGTACTCAGGAGTCCCCTCCTAGACATGATGCAAGACAGGACTGGATTATTTGTACAAGCACAATCGCCTACGGTGTCAGGATTAATTATACAGGTCATGTCATGTCAGGTAGCCGTCGCAACAGCTTTTCAAGATATATCAGGTCAGGTTATCATATCAGTGTACTAGTCAAGAGTGCGCCACGACGGGCCACTATCAGGTCATGCTCAATTATCAATTCCAAACATATCAAGTAAATTCGTGATTATCAAGTTCAGGACAAAAAGACGTAAGGATATAAAATGGACGTAAAATATCTAATAAAATATCAATATACAGGACTATGACCAAAACTCCAAGAGCCAATGGGTTAAGCAAGGGGTCAGGGGACAGCGTATACAAAGTCACGCACGCAGGGGGAGCTGCGTACGCGAAAAGTTACGCACGCAGGGGGAGCTGCGTACGCGAAAAGTCACGCACGCTCAAGGAAGCAGCGTACATGAAAAGTCACGCACGCTCAAGGGAGCAGCATACATGAAAAGTCACGCACGCTCAAGGGAGGCAGCTGCGTGAAAGTCATGCACGCTCAAGGGAGGCAGCTGCATGAAAAGTCACGCACGCTGAAGGAAGCAGCTGCGTGAAAGTCACGCACGCTACAGGGGAGCAGCTGCGTGAAAAGTCACGCACGCTCAAGGGAGCAGCTGCGTAAAAGTCACGCACGCTCAAGGGAGCAGTGTACGTGAAAGTCACGCACGCTACAGGGGAGCAGCTGCGTGAAAAGTTACGCACGCTCAAGGGAGCAGCTGCGTGAAAGTCACGCACGCTCAAGGAGACACGCTTCCAACAGGAAGTGTACTCAAGGCTCAGTGGCGTAAGCTAAGAAGCTCAGCACACTGCTCACTGTCTTCTCCAAACAGCAAGAACACCAAGATGAACCCAAAGCTTCAAAGCATCACAACTTAGCCATCCGAACTCCAAATCCGGATTTCCAAAGTTCTAACCAGGGTGGAATTGAATGCTCTTCCACAAGGAAACATCAAAAACCCATAAAATCTAACTTAAGTAGCTCAACCATACAAAATCCGAAAATAGATATAACTTAGATCTACAACAATGGAGGCTCCAAATCACAAAAACCCAAGTTCTAATGTTGATCACCATGTCCTAATCTATCAAATGGACAAGGAAAAGAGGGTTCTCATGTAGTGGCAAGATGCACTTGCCTATGGGTGGAGAGTTGTGTAGAGGAAGGAGAAGAAGAAAAAGGAAATAAATGGTGGTGGTAATGAAGAGAGAGAGTGGTAGGTGGGGATTATAAAGAGGGGGGGGATGTGGTGTGTTGAGGGTGGAGCATAGGCTAAGGTGATCCAACCATAAAGAACCAAACCAAACCAACCCAAACCAATTAAAACCGAGCCAAGCCAAAACCCAAAATACGAGAAATACCGAAATTCCACAAGTCGAAAAAAATAAAAATACATGCCAAAAATCCAGATACGAGTATAAATACGAAATACGGGAAATACGAGAAAATGAGGGTGACAACTCTACCCACCTTAAAAGAATTCCGTCCTCGGAATTTAATCAAGGAGCTAGAGATTGCCACGACAAGCTACACTAAGCACCAACAACTACACTAAGCAATTCAATCATACAATCATACAATGCAAGTAAGGAAGGGAAAACGTAAGGCATAAGAAAGACATTACACCTTACGAGTCAAACAAGTCGGGATATCGCGATCGGATATCATCCTCACACTCCCACGTTTGACTCTCCCATGGAGCGATGAACTCAAGCAACATGAACTAAACTGATAGTCTTGCGCTCGAGGTCTCTCCCCTTGGTCAAACAGGGACACGTCCTCATACGAAAAGGTTGGTACCGATAACCGTTTTCGAATGATCTAGGACATGGCTTGGGTCCGGGATGTACCGTTGTAATTAGGATACATGAAATACGTCATGCACCCCGCATAATGACGGTAGAAAAGCAAGATGAGAGGACACATATACCTCTCGGTCGATTCTGAACCTGAGCCTGGGCTAGGGCAAACTGCCGAGGGTTCTGTTACTGGAAAGTCTGGGCCTGAGTCGACAATGGCCTCGGGAACGGGAACTGCTGTTGCTGGTGAACTGGAGCTGGTACTGGTGCTGGTGCTGGTGCCCTAACCGAGGGACTAGATACTGTCGATGCTGAATCAACTCTGAAAGGGCAGGACCCTACCCTATGATCCGATGCTCCACATAATAAACACAATCCCAATGCCTTGCGACACTCCGCTACCACGTGTCCAGGCTTCCCACAATAAGAACAGCCTACGGCGGAAGACTGTGCTTGCTTCTGTTTCTGCTGAGGGTACGTCGGGGTCGAGTACTGGACCGACGTAACTGAGGTTGCTTGCCTCGGAGTTCCAATAGTCAAAGCCCTAGCTGCCGGGGCTGGTGCTGAAGACTGATTCATCTGACTATGGGACCGCTTCCGACCTCCAATCCTGTCCACTATTCTCTGGAAGGTATACTCGTGTCTTCTTGCTGCTCGCAACACCGCATTATAGGTCTGATGCTCGAACTGTTCTACTGCCAATATAATCTCTAGGTGAAGTCCCTGCTGGAACCTCTACGCTCTGTCAAACTCGGTTGCCACCAAGGTGGGAGCAAACCGACTGAGTCTGGAAAACTCGGCCGCATATCCGTCGACCGTCCTCCCCATCTGCTTAAGATTACTGAACCTGGTCTGCAAGTCATACCGAGCCACTGCATCATAATACTTGGTCTGGAACTTTTCGCTGAATACTGCCCAGGGGACAGGTGTTGTCAATCCCACTGCTTGTGCGGCCCACCAACTGCGGGCTAGATCCAATAACTGTAGGCGTACCACAGCCACCTTCTCTTCTTCTGGAGTCTTCACGGCTTCGAGAATCACCTCTATATCTTGTAGCCAAGCATCGGCAGCAATGACATCCTCGCTGCCATCGAAGAATGGAGGGTTCAGGCGCTTAAAACTGTTGACCGCACTGTTCCCTCGGGGTCCACTTCTATTCAGAGCATCTTCCACTGCCTGGTGCAAGGCATCGCCTCTACGATCTTGGGAAGCTAACAATGATCTGATGAGACCCACCAAAGTGCCATCATCAGGATCTACAGGCTGGACTGGCTGAACTGGCGGCTCTCCTCCAGTAGGTACGACTCGGGAGGCTGCTCCTAAGTGCTGGGCCTGATCTTCTGGTTGCTGCTGGTCCACGGGAGGTGCTCCTCCTTGCTGATCGGCAGGGTCGGGTGCAGTACCGCTGAGGAAGACGACACAGGGAAACAATAAGGAAGGACCAGGACAGATCAACGATACAAGCATGTAATCAGGGCAAGAATTTCAGGGATTTGAAAATACGGGCGGAGATCAAGGGCGAATACTGATTGAGACATCTATTCGGTAAACCCTCACATTTCTTGATTAACAAGACCTGCATGGGCCACCACTTAAACCATGTCACGCCCCAGAACCAGAATACTGGAGAGCGGGGGCAGACATAGCCAGCTACGTATAACGGAATAGAATCCACACCGTTATACGGTCACGGCTGTCTAGATATGTGAGGGTTTCACTCCAATCCGTCAGTCTCTTAAGGTCATAAATTAGCCTATTGTCTCAATCTCAACCAACTAATAATAATCACAAGATATCAGATCTCCAAATATACAATTGTAAGGCGTCACAAACATTACATATCCAGACGATCATGAAGCTAGTCGTTACAAAATGTGAGGACTAGCAAGAGTTCAGTCATACATGATCAACCCCCGGGGCTTGTCAATCATGTTACAGCCCGTAGGCAGACAGTAAGTAAGTACAATCGAGCTAACACTTGCTCGTCGGCTAAACGCCTCAAAAGAATAATTTACAATATTATAGTGGGAGAACAAAAGAAACCCACTCGATGCCCTGGTTACGCCTGGTGACCACCATCGGGCTGGAAGACAGGTAGATCCTGGCACGACCCGCTACCCAAATTATTGGGCCCGGCCGAGTCATGCCCAGCCTACGTTGAGATAAAATGTAGTAAGCTGTTCTAAAGACAACATGATAAGACTAAATGTGCTAACAGTTCTATAAGTGAAGAAGAATCATAAATGCTCCAAACACAAAAGTCGTCGTATATAGTAAAATATCCAAGTACAAGTAAACTGAAATGTAAAACTGGATACATGTCCAGTTACAAAATGATATAGTCTAATACATGTCTACTCTCAAAAGTCTAAGTAAACAAAAGACAACTAGGCGAGGTTCCCTGCAGGAACATCCTCGTAAAGCAGAGCCGGGTCCTCGGCAGTATCTCCATAGTATGTGTCACAGAGTAACTCCTCCTCAGTAAGGACACCTACAACGTTATCCTGTCAGGACGGGAGCAAGTACTAAATCTAGCAAACTAGCATATGAAACATGGAAATGAACATGAGAGGAAATAACTGGAAAGCCTGGCATCACACAGTCTATCATGGCAAGGACACATATGTCATAGAGACAGATGTATATGAAATGTTTAAAACTGTAGCAGGTACGTGATCGGTCAATAGATGTACAATGTGCTGGGGGCACATAATAAAATATACTTCCGTACAAGTGAAACGACGACAGATGTACATACGTACAAATCTGCGTTGAGATAAAGCCTACGACAAGGTATACATATAAAATGTCGACCTTGCTCGGTACATACGTACGGAGAAGGGGGCATAATCACGTACACTACTAACAGTTTCCCCATAACCCATATTCTAATCATGTGAAAGATACATCAAGACTGTTCTAAGCATGGTAGTAACTGAAAGTACAACATGTAGAGATCTAACTTGCTACCCCAAGGATCAGCATTTAACATGGTGGGGTTTGCAGTTCATTTTATGTGACAATATGTAAAGTTCGTAGAAAGTACTTGTCTCTAGCAAAGCAAAATAAAACAAGCTGCGATAACAATGCTATGGATGTCTGGTAGCTCGTCACTGTAGAAGTAAATACAACAACTTAGTTTTACACTAAGCTAAAACACTAGGACACTAATTGGTGAAACACGACTTGTGACTGGGCACCTAGCCAAAATGATGACTTGGCATAGGAGACCAATGTGGGGTGACACACTATGTTAACTAACTTTTTAGGGTCTTTACACTAGTGAGGGATGGGGTTCAACACGACTAAAACTCCAAATAACACAAAAACTACAAGTCGTAATTAATCAATAAATAAATCAAAAGATCATTGTGTTCTAATGTTGATCACCATGTCCTAATCTATCAAATGGACAAGGAAAAGAGGGTTCTCATGTAGTGGCAAGATGCACTTGCCTATGGGTGGAGAGTTGTGTAGAGGAAGGAGAAGAAGAAGAAGGAAATAAATGGTGGTGGTAATGAAGAGAGAGAGTGGTAGGTGGGAATTATAAAGAGGGGGGATGTGGTGTGTTGAGGGTGGAGCATAGGCTAAGGTGATCCAACCATAAAGAACCAAACCAAACCAACCCAAACCAATTAAAACCGAGCCAAGCCAAAATCCAAAATACGAGAAATACCGAAATTCCACAAGTCGAGAAAAATAAAAATATATGCCAAAAATCCAGATACGAGTATAAATACGAAATACGGGAAATACGAAAAAATGAGGGTGACAGGGGCGGATCGAGGGGGCTGGCCGGCGGAGGGGGTGTCACGCCCCGATCCCACAGAGTCCTTTCGTCCTCGCTTCGGGCTCTTTGGGACCGTTCGTCCTCGCTAAGGCATGATGCCGTGCAAGTCTAAGTTGCGCTTGCACAAGGCCAAGACCTGAAGCAAGACAAGATAGACAAGGTTGACAATACGCAGCGGAACATATCGCAGATAATTGAAGCAGCAGCGGACATTTTCAGAATACAAGCATGGAACACAATGGTAACAAGAAATAATTCTCTTTATTGATTTCATTTGAACAGATTACAAGCTCTCGATTCTCTCTTATACAATGATACATTCTCTTAGAACATTACATATTACAATGATTCCGTTTCCATACATTACATCCCTTTATATACAAAACTAACTCTTGCTACAAATGTCATCTATTGGCATCTCTTCTGATTTCTGGCTCTTGAGGATGAGGCTCGGGCTATCGCTTCGGACTATCCTTCTCGATGCATAGTGCACCTGCATGCAGACTGATGGTGGGTCAGTATATCAGCATACTGGTGAATTGTGAACAAAGGGGCTACATTCTTCTAAAACGATCACTGTTCATTTAGTGAGAAAATATTTTCTTGTGAGGTGATCTTACTACTTTTACCTATGTTCATTTCATGCATACAGAGTCAGTTTACATTCTTTGAAAACATCTTTGAAAAACCAACATATCATTTCCATATTAGCCGCTGTGCCTCCCTTGGGTTCAGCTCGTCGCTAACCGCTGTGACTCGCATGGGTTCAGCTCGTCGCTAGCCGCTGTGACTCTCTTGGGATCAGCTCGTCGCTAACCGCTGTGACTCGCATGGGTTCAGCTCGTCGCTAGCCGCTGTGACTCGCAAGGGTTCAGCTCGTTGCTAAGTGGATACCCCAATGCAAATGCAATATCAAATGAAACCATCATGCATCAATCGAGCAACTCATAAACAATTCCATCTTCTTCTCAAGCAGGAAACCGTTCTCTTTCTTAGCAGACAATGTGCGGATTCTCTTACAAGCATTCTCAAAGTCTAGTATCTTGTTATTAGCAACAACATTCATTCAAAAGCTCAGATTCTTATTAGGCGCAAGCGAATCATAAAATGAGACTTTGTCCACTCATTCAGATCAATCGTCTTCTGTTGCAGAGCCAGCAAATTCGATCTTTCTGTCTATTTAGTGCCTTCGCGGAGCGGGACACTACATAATTATCCACCGAAAAGAAGTTTCGTCCTCGAAACTTGTCACGACCCGTTACCCAAATTGTTGGGCAGGGCTGAGCCATGTCCAGCCTACACTTGGTTAAAGCGTAGTAAGCTGTTCTAAGAATAGACAATAAAGGATCTAAGCTGCTAACAGTTCTAATATCACAATTAAAAGGTTCATCACAACACAGCATCTATAAGCGAAAGTAAAACGTACAAATATAATAATACACTTCCAAAGTATCTAACTGGAGACAAAGTCCAGTATCAAAATATAAGTTCAAAACAAAGTCTAAGTCTCAAAACACAAGAAAGATATCTAAGCAAGGTTCTCCGCTGGGGCCTCTTCTGGATCTAAGGCCAGGTCCTCAAAATCAGTGCCATAATATGTATCACATAGCATTTCCTCCTCGGAAAGTGAACCTACAACGTTATCCTGTCAGGACGGGAGCAAGTACAACCTCTACAACTAAAGTACTGAGTATATAATGAAAGAGATGTACAACAAGAAACATGGTGTGATAAGTCTATAAAACAGAAAATACTGGAAACATGGCCTCATGGTACAACTGGGATCACAGTATCATAGTAGCATGGGAACATGGCATATCTGGAATCATGGTATGACTGGAATCACGGTAAAATACATTTGTCAAGGTGACACATGTATATCTAATGTTTAAAACTGGAGCAGGTACGTGATCGTCAATAGGTGTAAAATGTACTGTGGTACAAGTATCTAAAATGTACTTCCGTACAAGTAAACAAGCGATAGATGTACATACGTACAGATACAGCTGGTGCGCCTACGACAAGGTATACATATAAAATGTCAACCTTGCTCGGTACATACGTACGGGAGAGGGGGACATGATCACGTACTCAACTATCAGTTTTTCCATAACCCAGATTCTAACATGTGAGAGATACGAGAATAGTAAAAATTTGTGAGAGATACGAGAACGGTATAAAATATGTGAAAGATACTGGGAGCAGTATAAGCATGGTAGGTACTGATAACAGTATAAAGCATAGTGAAACATGTACTGAGAACCAGTAAGAAGCATGTGAAGATATAAGAACTGTCCTAAGCATGGCAGGTACTGAAAGTAATACAACATGTGAAGATTTAACTTGCTACCTTAAGGATCAGTATTTTAACAGGGTTAATACATGTTCTAGCATTAAAAGACAGTAAATGGGTTTGCAGATGTACTTGCCTCGAGCAAAGCAAGAATACTAGTATGAAGATATAGATGCCTGGTGTCCTGTCAATAATGATATACAAACTCAGTTCTAAGCTATGTTCAATATTACACTAGTGGTGTGACATGACTCCTAACTGGATACTAGCCAAGTGGGGACCTAGCATAAAAGTCTAATATGGAGTGCCACTATATCCAAACTAATTTTCTAGGGCCTTTAAACTAGTGCGGGGTGAGGTCCAATACTACAATAACTCAAAACAACACAAAATATTGCAAGTCGTAACTATTCAATAAATAAATCAAACTGTACACTGAGTTCCAACAATTTTTGAGATAGACAAAAAGTTTAAATATACATAAAATAAAGTACCAAAATGATCCTTGTTAATTATAAAAATTTATACTAACTTTTCTGGAATTTATAAACCTTCATAAATATTTATTAAAAATCAGCAAACACATGTATCCTGAAAATGAGTTCTGTTTTCCTATTTTTATAAAATATCAAAATTACTTATTAAATGCTGGAAAAATTATAATAAATTATCTAAATTAATATAGTATTTAAATACAATTTTTTTCAGGTTTTTACAGCAATTAAAATATATATAAAAATTCAAAAACAGAAAGTAACAATTTTTGGAAAAAATAATTAATTACAAATTAAGGATGATACATAAGCAAAATCTACAGATGTTGTCGGATGATAAAATAAATATTACCAACGTGTCCAGAACGGTCAAATTAGCTAGGATAGCTAACCCATAAGTCCAATTTAGACACAGGGGCAAAACGGTAATTTTGGGTCAAAATGATATCCGCCGTTGGACACACTTTGCACCGAAAAACGTGTCAGGATAGAAGTCTACAAAATCTAGCAAATTATATGTCCACGAATCCAAAATGATGATACGAACCCAACGGTATATCCGAAATAGGATTCCGATGTCCCGATCACAAAATGACACGTTGACGCGGACATTTGGAATCCAATTTGCACCGAAATGCGTGCCGTTGCAAATGTCTTCAAAACTCAGCAAATTATTTGTCAACGTGTCTAGAATGACGATACGAACTCAACAGTATATCCGGAATTGGATTCCGATGAGCCGATCTCAAAGTGACCCGTTGACTCGGAATGTGGGATCCGCTTTGCACCGAAATGCGTGCCAGGGCCCACGTTCTCCAAATCAAGCAAATTTTATATGAAAACGTGCCAGAACGATGCCACGAGTCTACTGGTGGTGTCAGAAATTGAATCCGGAGTCCCGGGTTCAAAAATAGAATTTAACAAGTGCAAATTAAAGAATTTGGACGGCCAACTTTGGCGTCGAATTCGACCAACCAAACGTGCTTATAATGAAATAAAACTTAAAGGAGACCGGAAGAGGGTTATACCAGCTGCGCACAGGAACTGGTAGCGCGCCAACCGGAGCTGCGACGGCGGAGTTACGAGCTGACGAAGTCGGCTCCACAAAACTGTCCAAAAATAGTTCAATTTAAAGTGTCAACTTGGTGGGCAGTTTTAAGGTATCAAACGACGAAATTAACGGACGAAAATTGAGGGGAGTGAAGTGCTATATACCGAGATTGAGACGGAGCAAGGAGTTTGCCGATCCAACGGTCGGATTGACCAAAACATCCGTGCGAAGTCGCTGCGACGGGACACGAATTTTGAGTCCAAACTCGCGCGCGCCGACGGGATTCCGTTCAAAACGCACGAATAGCCTATTCGGCGCGTCGGAAAAGATGGTGGTGGACTGGGGGAGGTCGCCGGGGGTGCGGAGTGGTGGTGGCTCGGGTGATGGTGAAGAGAATGGTGGTGGTGATGGTTTTAATGGTAGTGGTAGTGATGGTTATAATGGTGACGGTGTTGTTGAGGGTGGTGAAGATGATGTAAATGATGAAGAGGATAAGAAGGAGGAAGGAGGAGATGTGGAGAAGGATGGTGAGGGTGGTGGAGTTGACAGTGGTGGTGGTGGTGTACGTGAGGGGGTAGGGAGTTCGGCATGGGTGGGGTGGAGTGTGTGTTTGAATATAAAGAGGGAGAGAGAGTTATAATTAAGTGTGTGTGTGTGATATATAATATAGAAAGAGAGAGAGAGTGAGAATAGAGAGAGAGATATTTGAGAGAGTAAGAATAGAGAGAGGTCGGTTGGGGGGGGTGTGAGCTGGTAGAGAGAGGGGAGGGGGTGAGGTGGTGTAAAGTGAGAGATATATATATATATATATATATATTATATATATATATATATATATATATATATATATATATATATATATATATATATATATATATATATATATATATCTATATAAAATATATATATATATATATATATAGGATATTTGTAAAGTGGAGAGAGAAAGTGATATTTCCAAAATAGGAAAAAAGGGAAATATTGTGTGGGGTATTTGGGCAGTCATGAGAGTACAACATGGAGCTTTGGTTTGGGTTCGGTCGAGCCGGGTCGGGTCAAAATCGGACAGGGGCAATAATGAAATTAAATATGTATTTATGATCACGGGTAAATAAATAATATGCGGGGACTCCAATAAATAGGACACAAATTTCATGTGGGTAGTAGGCTTCATGTGGGCCACGTCCATACTTTGGGTCGACTAGGTTGGATCAATATCGGGTCCCGAAATTAAATTGAAAATTAAATCAGGTTTTACGGTAGATAATTAATCGGCCTAAATTGATCCGAAAATTGTGCGAAGAAAATGAAGCACAAAATGGAGTGTCTGAGTAGGACACGAAGGTCATGGGTGAAGAGCGTCTCGAGTAGATCATTCATGAGGAGTTGGTTCTGAGAAAATGACTAGTCTGGTGCTCCTAAATTAAAAGTCACGGTAACGTGCAAACGATGATCAAAGATAAAAGTGGGAATAATTATTCAATGATTAATTGGTCTAAGTCTACCCGAAGTTGCACGATACAAAAAGAGCACAAGGAAACGAGTTCAAGTGGGACATGATATATCAAAACGAAGATAATCTTGTCTACTTCAAAACCCATGAAGAGAGTTTACAGAGATTGGCATCCCTGACGCTTCAGAAGTCAAAGTCACGGGAAGGTACATTAATGATCACAAATAATTAAATAATAAAATATTTATCGAAAATAATTCATTCAGAAAATTTAAAATAAATCCTGAAATTCAGGGGGCTTACAAAACTTAAGGAGAAACTTACGATATCCTTAGCAGCGATAGTCCTCATCCTTCGCCATCATCAATCCATGAAATCATAATTCAGATCATATCAAAACTCTTGTTCAATCAAGCTTTCAATCTCAATCAATCAAATCGATAAAATATTTGCCGGCATCATAAAAATATTTACGGACTTATTGTATGGAACGTTGATCTCATTATTTATATCGAGTAGGCAAAAGAATTTCGATCAGGAGAATATCTTTGAATCAACATTTGGCCAGAGGATCGTGTTGCTTTGATACCATTCTGTCACGCCCCGATCCCACAGAGTTCTTTCATCCTCGCTTCGGGCTCTTTGGGACCGTTCGTCCTCGCTAAGGCGTGATGCCGTGCAAGCCTAAGTTGCGCTTGCACAAGGCCAAGACCTGAAGCAAGACAATATAGACAAGGTTGACTATACGCAGCGGAACATATCGCAGATAATTGAAGCAGCAGCGGACATTTTCAGAATACAAGCATGGAACACAATGGTAACAAAAAATAATTCTCTTTATTGATTTCATTTGAACAGATTACAAGCTCTCGATTCTTTCTTATACAATGATACATTCTCTTAGAACATTACAGATTACAATGATCCCGTTTCCATACATTACATCCCTTTATATACAAAACTAACTCTGGCTACAGATGTCATCTCTTGGCATCTCTTCTGATTTCTGGCTCTTGAGGATGAGGCTCGGGCTATCACTTCGGACTATCCTTCTCGATGCATAGTGCACCTGCATGCAGACTGATGGTGGGTCAGTATATCAACATACTGGTGAATTGTGAACAAAGGGGCTACATTCTTCTGAAACGATCACTGTTCATTTAGTGAGAAAATATTTTCTTGTGAGGTGATCTTGCTACTTTTACCTATGTTCATTTCATGCATACAGAGTCAGTTTACATTCTTTGAAAACATCTTTGAAAAACCAACATATCATTTCCATATTAGCCGCTGTGCCTCCCTTGTGTTCGGCTCGTCGCTAACCGCTGTGACTCGCATGGGTTCAGCTCGTCGCTAGCCGCTGTGACTCTCTTGGGTTCAGCTCGTCGCTAACCGCTGTGACTTGCATGGGTTCAGCTCGTTGCTATCCGCTGTGACTCGCAAGGGTTCAGCTCGTCGCTAAGTGGATACCCCAATGCAAATGCAATATCAAATGAAACCATCATGCATCAATCGAGCAACTCATAAACAATTCCATCTTCTTCTCAAGCAGGAAGCCGTTATCTTTCTTAGC
Source organism: Iris pallida (assembly GCA_029216955.1). Taxonomy (NCBI): domain Eukaryota; kingdom Viridiplantae; phylum Streptophyta; class Magnoliopsida; order Asparagales; family Iridaceae; genus Iris; species Iris pallida. The sequence continues at coordinate 4,870,585 of JANAVB010044420.1, forward strand.
AGACAATGTGCGGATTCTCTTACAAGCATTCTCAAAGTCTAGCATCTTGTTATTAGCAACAACATTCATTCAAAAGCTCAGATTCTTATTAGGCACAAGCGAATCATAAAATGAGACTTTGTCCACTCACCCAGATCGATCGTCTTCTGTTGCAGAGCCAGCAAATCCGATCTTTCTGTCTATCTAGTGCCTTCGCGGAGCGGGACACTACAGGGGGGAGGGGGGAGGGGGGGCTGATCGGGTGACTGGCCGGTAGAGGGGGGAGGGGGCTGGCATCGGAGGGAGGAGGGGGGGGTGCTGGTAGGGAAGGGGGGGGGGATTATTTTAGGTAGTTTTTATTTTTTTTATTTTTTTAAAAAGTCATTAACAATCATTTCTTACGGCTAATAGACGGTAGGACTTTTTTGCTCACGCGGACAATATAAAAAGCGGTCAATTGCATTAGTTTTCTAACGAATCTTATTTTGCTAACGAGACAAATCTAAGGAGGATTTATATGCACTTTACCCACTTATTTATGGTTATCTATCTAGATATGGTTTACAACAATAATCAATATTTTTCTTCTTGTTATTTTCTTGATAAACTAGTTCATTAGATATGTTTTGAGTGTCAGAGAAGACCCTTTTCTTTTTAATATATGCTTCTATATGCCATACCAAACCAAACCAAACCTTACTTTACAAGAACTAAAACGAACCTTAGTTTACAAAAAACAAAACAAGATGCAAAATTATCTACTAGTTTTTTTTTTCCAGATGTGATGGGTTACAATACGCAGATTTGGATGACAAGTACTCTCGAATCCAAGATGCAAAATTAAGTCGTCCTGGTAATAAATCCTTGAGACGAAGAAAGAAACAAATTCATGATCAGAGCGTCTGATTTCCTTTTCAAAGTTGGCGAGTAGAAGAAGTTGAATAATTCAACAAAGATTCAAGGTGAACGAGTCTTATTTTAGATTTGAAAATGGGACCAAAGTTCGTTCCGTTGAGTTGAAGAACATGATCAATGTCGACTTCGACGTGTTCAAGTTGCTCTTCCACTTGTAATATAAGCAGTACGCAATCCAATCCTTCCCCACCACCACCACGACGACTACCTACATTGGTTTTTCCGACGACTACCTATATTGGTTTTTCCGTCGCTAATCATATATAGCAACGAAATATCGACAGAAAAAGCCCTGCCACTACCTTAGTTATTGATGTCAAATTTCCATCGCTGATGTGTCGCTATAGCCATCATCATCTTCTTTGAGGTCGATTGATCGATCCATCATGGAGGAATATAGGACACTAGTGCTCAGCCTCATCTCTGCAGAGAACCTCACGCAAGTCAGCCACCTGTCCAGGATGAAAGTATACGCAGTCGTCTCCGACCACCCCAAGCAACCGAGACAGAGAACCGACACAGACCGCAGTGCAGGCTTCAACCCCTCGTGGACCCCTGGCTCACCCAGGACCGGCCCAGAGCACGGACGAGGTGAACGACCCTTCTGGATCCCAAATTTTAGAAAGCTCCATAATTCTTAAGGTAAATTACAAGGGCACAGCACATTTTACTCAGGGCTGTCCCAGTGTTAGTTTTTTATTATTTACAAGTTTGCCACTGAAAAAATTACTCAGGACTATCCAAGTGGTAGGTATAAAAGATAATGAGGACTGCCAGAAATTGTGGCAGTCCTGAAAGTAATGAGGACTGCCACAATTCCTTGTGGCAGTCCTGAAAGGGACATGCTCTACAACAGGACTGCCACAGCAAGTTTCTTTCAGGACTGCCACAATTTCTGGCAGTCCTAGACATATTGAGGACTGCCAGAAATTGAGACAGTCCTGAAAGATACTTGCCACAATTTCTGGCAGTCCTAAAGTCGACATTCCCGAATGAAAAAAAATATATTATGGTTTATTTCAATCTTGATAATAGAGTGAAATATGCATTTTAGGATTTATTTCCATACATTCTTTGTGAGGAAAGAAGTATTTAACCTTTATTTTCATACATTTTAGGATGTATTTAATTTTTTGCGTGCCATCGAAATTGGGAAAGAGAAGGAAATTAGGATTTTGATGGAGATGGTGATGATGGAAACGGTGGAGAAGAAGAAGATGATGACGATGAGAAAAAAAACTAGGATTTTGATGAAGATGTGAGAATGGAAATGGTGGAGAAGAAGAAGATGGATAGAAGAAGAAGAAGAAGAAGAAAGTTAGGGTTTGTGAAGAGAGAGAGTAGAGAAGAAGAAAATGGACAGCCCCTGAATAGAAAATTTGGACAGCCCGAGTAAAAGTTCCTCAAAGCCTGGCTAGCCCTAATCCTGGCTAGCCCCGAGTAAAAAAAGTTGTGCCCTTATAAATAGTCATTCTTAAAGCTCTTGTTTCAGGGATTCCTCCAGTGTGATATATATATGAAGAAGAAAAAAAAATTCCCTCTAAAGCATTAAAATTTAACAAAATTGTGCAAAATGAGAAACAAAACCCAGCATTTCTCTAGACAGTCCGCGTTCAAAAATCCTAGGGGAACTAAAGCGTTAAAATTTAATAAAACTGTAACAAACACAGCATTTCTCTACATAGTCCACGTTCAAAAATCCGTAAGGAACTCGCGAGCTCCTATTTTATCAAATTCATCACAATCCGATTGATTACATATACATCTCATCCTTAATTTTTTTAAGGACCTAAATAAAAAAAATTAAAAATCTAAATAGAAAATTTTCTCCACGTGTCATAAATATATTGCAAGTACCTATTTTGAGTTTGTGTAGTTGAACTGGTCTACATTTTTTTAGTAAACAGTCCAAAATATTTCTACAATCAATCAAAAAAAAAAAAAACCCGCATGAAAGGAAACGTAGTAGCATAATCTGTGCAAATTTAAAATTTGATGGTTAGGTGAGAAAGTTAGAATTTATCATCTTAAATAAATTTAACTCTTTATATACAATTTTATCTTTTTTTTTAAATCTTAGATATTTATTTAAACTTAATATTAGAAAAAAAATATGTTTAAAACATAATCTTAGAAATTTAAAATCTTAGATATAATTTGTTTCCTAGATATCTTGGGTGTTGAAATCCTAAATAATTTGTTTCCTACTGAATTAATTCTGTAAAAAAAATTCATGGAAAAAGATTTAAGAAATTAATTCAGGTGTTTGATTGTCCTTGTTTTCTACGAAAATTGATCTCTTTCTATGGGTTTGACCATTTATTTTAAATTTAGCTTAAATTGACATGATTTCAAAGATAGAAAATAAAGCATAAAAGATTATATTTGATACTTAATTATAAAATATTTTAATAAATTATGAATAATTTTATATTCTCATCTGATAACTTATAATATATTTTTATATTCATATCTTATAAATTATGAGTTATTTTTTATCACCAAATATAATATTTTATGTTTGAAAACATATCCAAGAACTTACCTCTAGAGATATTTTAAAAATTGTTTGATAAAATTATTACGATTATAAGTTATATCTAAGATTTGAGAAAAAATATTTAAAATTTTGAATTATTTTTTAAACATATTTTTTCTAATATTAAGTATAAATAAATATCTAAGATTTTTAAAAAAAAGATAAAATTGTATATAAAGAGTTAAATTTATTTTAAATGATAAAATCTAACTTTCTCACGTAACCATCAAATAAAAAAGTTAGAAAAAAAAAAAAGATTGGGCGCCATCTTAGATGGTGCCACACTCTAAAAAAAATTAAAAAAAAATTGGAAGATGGCGCCACATCTCTTTTCCTATAAATATTGAAAACTTCTCATCTTTTATATAAATATGCTAAATTTCACCACTCTATATGAAATTTCCTCTATAAAAATTAAGAAAGTGCAACCACAACGGACTCACATATTCCATGGACTACGTTGTTGGATTCGTAACGTCAAATTAAATTGTCAATATGAGAGTATTTTTAACGAATCATGTAGCACTTCTCTGTTACTGGCTGGTTGGTTGTCACGCATAAGAATTGATAAATTCTATAGTCACTCCAAAATTTATTTAAGGACAACCTTTACTTCAGGACAATCCAGTTTAGTGAAACTTTTACTCAGGACAGTCCCAATTTTACTTTGGGCTGTCCAACTCCTAAGTTTTCAGGGTCACCGAAACCAGGGACTGGTCGGAAGGCACGAACGAAGGGCTCTCCAGTGGCGGATACCCGCGGGGGCGCGGAGGCCAGCGGGGGTGCGGATGCCTGTGTGGGCGTCGGGGCGAGGACGCCCGCGGGGACGCGGACGACGGACAGATATGACTGCCACAGGGCGAGGACGATGAGCAGATAGGACTGCCACTAAAGTTGGGAGTTCTATCTAAACTCTCTTTTTGGATATAGGACTGCCAACTAAGTTGGCAGTCCTTACACCAAGTAGGACTGCCAACAAAGTTGACAGTCCTACTTTATGTTATGACTACCAACCTAACATAAAGTAGAACTGTCATGGTGTAAGGATTGTCAATTTCGTTGGCAGTCCTAAGAAAAATTGGACTAGTTTCAAGTAACAAATGAGAGTGACAAACTTGTAAATTTTTTAAAATTTTTTGGACTGCCCTGAAGTAAAACTTGAGGTGCCCGTAGAATTTACCTAAGAATTCCCAACCAACACCCAACACCCAAAAAAAGAGAGGAAGATATGGTCTTCAAAAGGAAGCTATGGCTTGAGAAGACCATGATCCTTCGCTATTGATGTGGGGTGTTAATTTTAGCTGCCCAGAATCCACGTTCGTGTGGAATATATATAAGAGATTCCTCGTACAGTAGTAGTCTTTTTGTGCTACCAACATCATGACATGTAGTATGTCTACGTAAGTTGCATGAGTTAAAGGGTTCTAGGGACACATTGGTCAGCGTACTACGTACGTAGATAAACTGATTCCCCAGTATTTATCACCAGGATATCATATGGCTTCATCCAATATATGACACTGCAGCAAAATTCTGTATTTTTGCCTGCAGATGCTGTAGTGACAGATTTGGAGTGTCAATACAATGTGCTGATGTGTACTAGTTATGGGTTCTGAAAATATGCATATGTTCCAGTTGCAGACATGACATCAATTTGGAGTGCCGGTACACCCGTGCTTCCTAGTGTTGAATACTAAAACTGCATGCAAACAGTTCAAACCATACTTGGTGGAGAAAATATTACAAGACATACATTGGAAGTTTGGAACAGTTAAAAGGGGACATGAAGCTATGTATACTGCATCGACACTAGCTAATACTAAATGACATAATACAGACACAAAGACTGGCAGACAGATGTAGAATGCATTCTGCAGTATCCTTGTCATGTATGACACGTGTCTGACACAGTCGCAACATCAGTTAGGCTGGGCCTATGTTTTTTTAGGATACAAGAGTCAAGACTTGTTAATGTAACCAAGTCACTTTCTTGATAGGCCCAAACTGAGAAAATGTGGTACACAGAGGCTTCAATTCTTTTTGTTGTTGTTAGGACTGTCAACTCTACCAACAATGTTAGACTGGCTCGTTACATATAAAATTTACTAAAAATTGCAGAAGGTTATGCATAAGTAACAGCTTGAAGATTATATTCTTCGTGCAGGTCGAATAAATGGTGACAGAAATTCTAAAAGGATATATAAACAAGTGCATTCTCACAATTAAGTTTGCCAACTACATGTTATGCAATTAAGAGGCTAGAACCTGTAGTTTTTGTGCTCAGTGTCATATATGTACAGAAACCATATACTTGAGTAACAACTAATAACTGAATCTGCATATGCCAAGTGACCTGATTAGAGCTAGCTGCTGCTCCAACACCCTGATCAGCACAAGACATCCTTGAGCAGCTTGTATCTTCGGCCACCCGGCTTCGAGGAAGACGAGCTCTTGCCTCGAGACCCGCTATCCTCGCCGTCGCCACCTCGCTTGGCCCTGTTGCTGCTGCTGGGGTACGACTCTGACCGCTTCCTTGGGCTCGAGGAGTCGGCCTTCTTGGAGGGGCCAGCGTGCCTCCGCTCCGCGCTCAGGCACCAGTCGCAGACCTCGGCCGGCTCCATAGGCTCCTCCGCCTCGTAATAGTTACTACAGTACCTGCCATAACATACTTTTCTCTCAGTCGCAGTGGATAATAAGGATGAACAGAAAATAAAAGGGGCAAGTATGTACGAATGCTGGAGGCGAGATCGGCATCGGATGCACCGGAATATCTTGTCTGGAAAGCCGACGTCACCGCACATCGAGCACACCGTGCTTGTATCGGCCATGACAGAGGAATATTATAGCTAGTTAGCTAGAAACACAATATGTTACTAGCAAATGAAACAAAGAAAGCAAGGAGAAGAGGAAGCAATTGGTGGTGATATATAGTGGTACTGGTACATATGTATATTTATCATGCTGAATAGATAGACATGGATTAAAACTTCATGTTGTTTTCAGCACATAGAGAGAGAGAAAAATACATACATACATACATATATGAGAGAGTGAGAGTTATATATATATATATATATATATATATATATATATATATATAAAAGCAAGCAAAAGGTATTGAAAAGGACAATCGTGTCCCGGTCTTTTGCGAGTGGGATACAAATAGTGATCACGCCAAATGGACTTGAAAAAACTAAAAGGGACCATTCTCTCTCTCTCTCTGTAACATTCTTTCAAGTCTTGCTCTAGCTGGAAAAAAGCTTCTTGTCTGTTCCCAAACAAGGAATTGAACAAGACTACTCACAATCAACAATGCTTAGTGGCGGTATCATCATCATCTAAACTATACTAGGTGGCATCACTTGATTAAGTATTATGTGATATAATAATCCGCAATTCCTACTTGTGGATTGATTTAGCAGCCACTATCATATTATCCGTACTACTTGACAAATCTTTAATTTAATATATTTATATATATATATTTGACATATTAGATCATTAAAATATCCAATTTTTTGTTAGATTTGGTTCTAATCTAAACAATAGAAAAAAGACAATTCAAAAGCTGCTATTTTAGAAAACATTTGAAAATGTTTAAGAACAGCAATCCTGATATATATATATATATATATATATATATATATATATATATATATATATATATATATATAATCCGGAATCTGGATTCGGAGCCCCGCGGGAGCCCCGTCGTCCTCGACCGTTGGATCGAGCGGGCGCGCGCACGGTCCCACGCAGCCCTCCGATCCGATGGTGCAGGGGATGGGGCTTTGGCGGGGCTTTTGACACACACACACAGTGTTCTGCTGTTTAGAGAAAGATCAGCAAATCCTATTTTTCTAAACCGTGTCTTCTGCACCTTCTTAGTCTGCTATCTAAAAAGGCGTGAAATGGCAAACATGCAATCTATGTGATCTGAAGATAAGGTTCCCACTGGTGGTTAAGTAATTGTTATTTCAATTTTCCTGTCAAGACACGCTAAACTGTCTACCTAGTAGTTACTGCTGGTTTACATGTTAACAAAACCCTAATTAGATTGATCACAACACATCTGTCTCTAAAGAATACTGTACACCAACCATTAGAACACCTGCTAGGAACTAGCCACTTGTACTTTGAAACAAGTATCAGTGGTATGTGTTATGCACATTCTGGACTAGTGACTTGGTCATGATCCTGCAGTTTTGGAAAGCTGTGCAGAATAAGACTTGATCAAACTTTCATGACCAATTTTCTCTCTCCTCTCTACACCACGTATCTTACAACCCCACAGTTTAATAGTGGAGATATTTGTTTGGCCAAATAACATAAGGAGTAGAATATCTATATAGTCAAGCTGAACCAAGAAAGGAGGCAAATGTTGAATAGACTAGATTATAGATATGAGCATGATTCAGGAATTCATTTTTAAGTTCTATGATAAGAAACTTGGACCATAAGCTGTAAATATAAAACTCTTTCGAAGGAGATGTTTAATCTTACAGTAAGTATAAATATCAACATAATGATAGCAGAAATTTGTAAAATCGAAAAGCAACCATCAGGATAGCATAAAAGGGGGGACAAAATTAGGTACCAGGAATGGACCCAGAATCCTTTTTCTGACAGCAACCTGATATTATCAGTGGGAATGAAAGAAAATTAACCACCCTAAAACCTTCTTCTTTAATTTATCATCAGCAACTCCTAACCAATCAAAGTACCATGAATAGAGCATAAAAGCATCATTATCAATTAACAGTGGTGAAACTGTTGTTAAACGTTCTCTTGCTTCTTTCAAGCCATACACAACACATACAAAAGCAGTAACAAGTCCCAAGCCTGCCTAGCATTAGCGTCCAAACCATTAATTTTTCCATAAAGATCAAGCTGTCCACCAGAGAAGCAGAACAATCGAAAGATGTAAAAACAAAGGAGAAGTGATACCAGATTTCATTAGCAAAATGACGAGAAATAAAAATATGAAGGGTATTGTCAATAGAAGAACTAGAAAAGAGAACATCCAATTTTACCTGTTCAAACTCTGGCAGTTTATTGCACTCCACTAATATATCATTAGTCCACTAATATATCATTAGTCCTTGTAATTTCAGTTCAGTGACATAATTTGACTTTATTACGGTGAACTAGTCATTGGAAATACACTAGCAAGTTGATCACTTCACGTTGTTCCGCACAAATCAACGTCAAACACTTGGACCAGTCCATCCCTTCCAACATAAGTCAGTCTCATACTTCTACATATGGAATACCAATGGGTTTATCGCTGGAAAAAGACATCACATGAAATTGAAGGCGCAATCTTCATGACATGTCATGGGCATTTTTGTGTAGTTATTTTCTTATCTTTTTGTGGGCAGAACTGAGCCAGCTTCCACTATTAAGGGTGTACATCATACCAATCGCTAAGAAACTGATGTAATAGTTTTGGGCCTGAGTTGCTTATTGGTTTTCAAGTTGTCATTAGCATAATAGAAAATTAAGAAGTTGATGAGTATTTTGACTTCAGTTTGTAAGTGATCATGATGATAAGTGTTATATTGACCCGCAATAAGTATCTTTGGGAATATTATCAGACTAGGCAAATTGTTAGGTTCAATGACTGCTAAGAAGATATATGACTTGGAAACTAAGGCACATAAGACTATAATGTTATACTTCAAACCCCTACATATATTTATATTGACATCATTGCATACGTTCTGTGTGAGTTTATAGGGAAATGCTAAGTTTACTACCAAAAGTTTACAACTTTCTTACAACCCACATCCACCCCCTGCCAACATGGTCCCACCCGGTCCCCCTCTCCCCCAATCAAAGTGTGCCACGTAGGCGGTTGTAAAGCTTACAACCAAACTTGGTTGTAAGCATAGCATTTCCCGAGTTTATAGGTTTAATGTGGAAGATATGAGGATGCTATACGTATAGGATCCTTTTCTCCTTGCAAAATGGCACCAAGGTTGAACTAGAGATGTGAGATACTTCTTCCAAGAAGTAGTGGTTATGAGATCTTTATAAAGTTGTAGAGGAAGACATGGCGGTTGGCCTATAGCTAAAGCTTGGACTCCTTGGAGTACTGTATGAAAGCTCTCGCATATTATAAAATTGTATCTTAAATAATTGTTATTTATTCATTGCATAAAGACACGTATGCTTATCAAGACCATATGGGTTGGTTCAAATCTTTGAACGGTCTTGAACAACACAGGTGTAAAGTATGCTCCTTAGCGGGGTTTCATTTAGATCTGTTAACTTGATGATAGAAGTTAAGACGCTTCAGTTTTGGACGACTCAGCGCTGCACTTGTTATAACGTGAACCATAGTTGCTATTTTCTACTACTGAATTTACTGCTTTACTATGAATGAAATTTGGTTGGGATCTCCTTGAGCCCATCCTGTCTCAAAAAGAACAAAAGGACCAAGCTCTACACTGCAATCCCATGAGTTGCGACAAAGGGTTGTAAAGGGTCTGATCATGGTGGAAGGTGAAGAAGGAAGGTATAGGGTGGAGTAATTTTCCTAAAAATATTACTGACATATCTTGCAACTTATTGCTCTCTAGTTCTAGTAGCCCATGTAAGCTGTAGTTCTCTTTCCTTCAGTCAATTCGAATTGGTTTTCCTTAGTTATCCTAGTAGTAATTTAATTTCTGTCCAATATCAATGTTATTGATGCCGAGAATGCAAAATACAAGTTGATATCTTTTGGTATCAGAGAATATCCTAATTTCCAAACCTCAGGCAAAGTTGTCTAGTTTTATCGAATTTTACCGTAGCTTCCTTTTTCTAGCTTTGTAGTCGGCTTTTATACCCAATGCTTAAAGTGTGGCTCTTGCATATATATATATATATATATATATATATATAGTGGGGGAAAAAATTATATATATATATAGTGAAGGTAAATATTATTCAATTGCCAGGCTTGAAGCACGGGACTTTAACTTACATATGTATATATATAAGTTCAACAGATCATCTGTTCTGAAGAGAAGAAAGGTAAAAGCATAGGGGCTACACTTTCCTCATCTCATGGTAGACTCTTGCCACAATAGTAGGACTCTTGTCTTTTGCCCCCAAAGCACTTTCAGTATTCTTGGTGCAGTTATGGCTATTTACATTACAGTGATTACTTCTTACTCTTACTACTGCTTTTGATACATTTTTCTAAAGTTAGACAATGACAGTCCCTTTCTTCTTTAACCAGGCAACCTCTTTTGAGGAAAGCTCCAGATACCCACAGCATTACATTCATCACCTTCCACATGGATTCTTTCATTGGTTTTCTGTACCAGGCGTAGTTGATGGAGTTGTGCTGTATGTTTGTGTCTTTTATTGTTACTCAGCTCTTTAGTACCTCCCAAAAACTTTTCTGCTCAAGGACCATCCCTGACCACATATGTCTCTAATGAGCTCCCTTTCTATATTGCTACCTGAAACTAAACAAGTATGCTACATGTGGAAACTGAACCAATGGGTCATATCATGTGTTCTAGTGCCATATTGCTTGGAAGTTTGATCCCAAAGCCAGTTCCCATGCTCTCTTCTCCACTTGATGTCTCCAATGTGCTTTATGTAGATTCAATTTTGGTGTCCATGTTTCTTTCCTAGGAGGTTAGTTGGCCTGGGAAGGAACAATAATGTTTTCTAGAGATTAGGCGATTAGATTAGATTAGACATTGAGTGTCAGTTTGATAAATTTCTGTAAGTTATCAGAAATTTGATGCAAATGGAACTTTCCGATTAGATTAGACATTGAAGATGCCGCAGAATTTTGCTTAGTTTTATGGTATCTAGACGACCCCCAGTTTTTGGCGGAGAGAATGAGAAAGTGACCTCGGACACAATATACATGCTAACATTAGACAGTCTTCATTGCAAGATCATGTTATTAAACAAAAGCTGCATTTGACAGTTTGGTTTTCTTCATCAGATGTCAAATTTACAATATAAGATGTTTGGACTGCCAGAAGTTCTAACTATATGTATTCACTGTCATAGTTATAGTATATACAAATAAACTAATATAAACTGTGCTTCTGCAACTATACCGGAAACTAGCAGTTACAAGAATCCAAACACCCACTTACAGCACTTGAATTAAGAGTTTACACAAGTAATCTAGTGCAACTACAATTGCAGCAAATGGACATACTAGACCAAATGGTGATTTTAAGTTACTTCGACTTCTAGTTGGTCACTCAGTGCTTTTAATCTGCAGAATCCAACATGTGCGCTCACATGGTGGACCAGTGGGAGCTATGAAATGTATAATCTAGACACGCCTTTTACTTTCCAAGCTTGGGAAATTAACAAGATGCTCTCTGAGTCTCTCCTCAGACCCAAAAAAAAAAAAAAAACAAATGGTCAGAAGAGAGCAGAAACACTACAATCAAAAGACAGGTGGAGTTTGTAGTGCCCCGTCCCTACATCGTGCCCCGTACTTGTCCACGGGGTGCGCGAGAAAGGAACACTGTCGCTATCGATTCGGTCGGGACCGGCCGAGTCGATCGAACGAGAACGGTTGAATTAAGATCCATTCCTCGTTATGGAATGTCTTCTTCGGAACCAAGTCCCATATTCAGCGGGTTGCGCCTCGAGGATTGGCTCTGCGGCTGAGTCGGGAGAGACCTCCCGTTGCTCTGCTTTTCACGCCGCTTGCGTTGGTTTTGGCTTTGTTTTCTGAATGCGTTTTCGAGAATGTTTTCGATGGTTTTTATGGCTTGCATTTCGAACTCGCATTTCCTATCGAACTCCTTGAATAATGCAGTGTTCTAATCGGTTGCTTGTGCGATTTCAGGTAATCGCGTAGGCGACGTCTAGCGCGACCAACAAGTTCTCTCGCCGAAGTAAACTCAAGATGAGTGGCTGACCCTTCTCTTCTCGACCCTCTTCTTAGGCAAAATCGATAGTGTTGTTGCGAATGAAAGAATAAATGCAAGGACACGAGCACGGAAAAAAGGATGGAGTTTTCAAAGAGAATGTAGGCTATGTCTTAATTAACTAAAAAGGAAAATGTCTTCACACGGTTATGGACAACTTGTCGACAAGGCGATAGTTTCCTCGAGCGGCAACCCGAGGCCACGGGACCGTTTCGGCCTAGGAGGAAACAGGGTATAGTCGTGCATAAGGTTTCAGCACAGGTTAAGCGGGGAATTGCAACGGAGCTAGCTACTTGCGTTGAAAGGATCCCAATTAACAAAGCTATACGTCCAGGATGGCTTGTGATGCCAGTGACCAATCACACGTAATGTTGCACTTGGTATGGAAATGATAACAATTGACAGGGAAGAACATGGTAAGTTTCATAAGGCGCGACGCGGTCCGCCGGGGGTAAGTTCTGATGTAAATTACATTATGCTTGTCATTTCTCGCTTGAAATTCATTAGGATGGTTAGAAACATTCATACTCTAAGTCATATAAACTCAACAACCAAATGAGAGCTTTGAGCTTAACTTGCCACGCACCAGTACAAAGTGTAATGTACTGATCCTCGCTCTCCACGCAGGTACCCCGAACTACGAAGGGCGTGCCACTTGAAAGCTCAAGGCGAAGTGAACCCTTTTGAAGCATCGTCCGCGTGTAAAGGCTTGTTTCTGGATTTCCTTTTGAAGAAGAACCCGCACTCAGTCCAAAAGAAGATGGCGGCTCGACTCGCCTCGATAGCAGGTGGAAAGATGTTATATTTTGCTTGTAAAAAGGGGGATGTAATGTATGGAACGACTATCTCATCGGCGTTCATTTTGTAAGTCGAGTCATGTTGTAGCCCGCGCGACAATGATTGTAAAGGAGTCTATGTAAAGTTTTATTATCATCAATGAAAAAGTCTATTTCTATTCCAAATGTGTCATTCAATTTCTCTGTGTACTCTAACTTGATGTTGTGTTTCGGATAACCCTATGACTATGCCTTGTGCGATCGCAACTTAGGTTCGCACGGCATCACGCCCGGGGGACGACTATCGATTCTACGGAATCGGGGCGTGACATAATGGTATCAGAGCACGGCTTTACATCCTTTGGCCTCGCGTCTAGAGTCCCAAACCTTTGATCTCGCATCGATGAGATAAGTTGTTCCATACAATGAGTCCGTAATATTTTGTGACTGATGCGTTTGCCTTCGTATCGCAGAAGTGACGGAACCCACGGCCGAGCAAGAACAGAGCGCTTCAAGCGGCTCTAGTAGTTCGCATCGTCCGCAGGCCGGACCTTCTAACGATACCATCGAAAGGATGCTGCGCATGATGGAGGCGCAGCGAAACCAGTCCGAGAACCGACATCAACAAGTAGAGGAACGACAGGCCCAGTTCGAAGCTCGCTTCGAAGCTCGCTTTGATGCACATGCCAAACTTCAGCAAAAGCAGTTAGATACCCTGCAGCAGATCGTACAGACAATGGCGGCCAACGGAAATTCTACGACTACGCCTGCCATCACCGTGCCGGCGATCCAACCCATTGACGTCGACACGGAGGATCCCGAGCGTCAACCAGCGGCACCGAAAAAGTACAACTTTGAAGTGTCAGAATTCAAGAAAGCGTGCCGCACTTCCTTCAGCGGTACCGAGGGTCCCTCCATAGCGATTGACTGGTTAGAAGAGCTGGAAGACCACTTCGAGCTGCTCGGCATTGATGAATCCAAGCAAGTCGCCTGCGCACAACTTCAACTACGGTTGAACGCGCACGACTGGTGGGCCGTGCGCAAGCGAGCGATCCGACCGGACAACACTACCGCGCCGATCTCTTGGGCCACGTTCCGCAAAGCTTTCGAAGTCCAGTACCTTCCGTCAGCCGTTCGTCAAGCGAAGAAGAATGAATTCATGCAGTTGAAGCAAGGGAGCAGGACGGTGGAGCAGTACGCCGCAGAATTCAACAAGTTATCTAAGTTTGCTGGCCAGTTTCTGCCTACTGAAGAGTGTCGTGTGCGACGGTTCGAAGTGGGTCTGCGACACTCTATTGGTGCGCATGTCGGTGTCCCGGAGTACAAGACCGTGGGCGAGGCTCTGAATCACGCCCTCCGCCTTGAGAAACTACACCCTTCCGGTGCTGACGACGTTGTGCGCCACTCAAATCACAAACGTCCTAGCTATACGGGAGGCAACAACCACGCATCAAAGCGTCCGAACCATGGCGGTCACCAGGGACATAACTCAACACCGCGATGTGCCAAGTGCGGTTCCATTGGGCATGAGGCGAGCCAGTGCCTTGTCGCCGAGGGGGGATGCTTCTTTTGTGGACAAAAGGGTCACTATAAACAAGATTGCCCCCGAAGAGGGAATCGTAGCGCCCCGCCACAACACCGTCAAGAGAATCGAGGACAGGCGCCCCGCCCCCCTCAGCCCACTCAACCCAAAAACCAAGCCCGACGCCCTAATGCACAGGGGCGTGTCTTTGCTCTGACTCGAGACGAGGCGTACGCTTGCGACACTGTTGTGACAGGTATATTGAATTTCAATAATGTACCTGCTCGTGTGTTATTTGATTCAGGCGCCTCGCATACTTTCATATCGGCGGACTTCGCCGCCGAGCACAAATTCCTTGTAATATCGTTAGACCTTGATCTTAGCGTAAGTATGCCTTCGGGCGTGCCACTACTCACAAACTTAGCCTGCGGGAGAGGAACCATATGTATAGGGGGTCAAAAGATCGGTCTTGATGCGATAGTTCTAGACATGAAGGACTTCGACATCATACTGGGTATGGATTGGCTCGGTCCGTGCAACGCAACCATAGACTGTGCTGAAAAGAAAGTCACATTCCGCATACCTGGAGTGCCTGAATTCTGCTACTCGTGTGGTGAGGCGTCGCCGACCTGCATGGTGATCTCCGCAATATCTGCTTGACGGATGCTGCATTCCGGGTGCGAAGGCTATCTAGCTTCCGTTCGAGACATGCGACAGGATGGTGCAAACGCGGGAGAGACCGACGTTGTGGCAGAATTCCCAGACGTGTTCCCGGACGAGCTACCCGGCATGCCGCCCGATCGAGAAATAGAGTTCACCATCGACACATTCCCCGACACCCGTCCGATCTCGAAGGCCCCGTACAGAATGGCTCCTGCAGAATTGAAAGAATTGAAGGCACAACTTCAGGAATTGCTCGACAGAGGGTTTATCCGTCCGAGTGTCTCGCCGTGGGGTGCGCCCGTGCTGTTCGTAAAGAAGAAGGATGGATCGATGCGACTCTGCATCGACTATCGGGAATTGAATAAAGCCACCGTCCGAAACAAATATCCCCTGCCCCGCATCGACGACTTGTTCGACCAGCTCCAAGGTGCAACCGTGTTTTCGAAGATTGATCTGCGATCGGGTTATCACCAACTCAAGGTCAAGCCGGATGACGTGCCGAAGTCTGCCTTCCGCACTCGTTATGGCCACTACGAGTTCTTGGTAATGCCGTTCGGTCTGACAAACGCCCCTGCCGTCTTCATGGATCTAATGAATCGGGTGTTCCGTCCGTTCGTTGACAAGTTCGTAGTAGTCTTCATCGACGACATCCTCGTCTACTCGAAGGATCGAGCGCAACATGCAGAGCATCTGCGGACGGTACTCCAAACCCTTCGAGAGAATCAGTTGTATGCGAAGATGAGCAAGTGCGAGTTCTGGCTGGACAGCGTCTCATTCCTTGGGCACATCATCTCCGCTGCGGGCATCGCAGTCGATCCGAAGAAAGTCGAGGCAGTTGCTGATTGGAAACGGCCCGCATCAGTTGGCGAAATTCGAAGCTTCCTAGGCTTGGCGGGATACTGCCGACGCTTCGTGAAGGACTTCGCGAAGATTGCATCGCCGTTGACTCGCCTCACCCAGAAAGGAGTCGCATTCAAGTGGTCAGACGACTGTGAAGCTTCCTTCCAGGAGCTCAAACAACGGCTCGTTTCGGCCCCGATACTTGCTCTTCCTGAAGGGACGGAGGGATTTCAAATCTTCAGCGATGCTTCTGGCCAGGGCTTGGGGTGTGTGCTCATGCAGCGGGATAAGGTGATATCTTTTGCTTCCCGGCAGTTGAAGCCGCACGAGAAGAACTACCCCACGCACGACCTAGAACTAGCGGCAATTGTGTTCGCGTTGAAGCTGTGGCGTCACTATCTCTATGGCGTGGCGTGCAGGATTTATACGGACCACAAAAGCCTCAAGTATCTCTTCACCCAGAAAGAACTGAATTTGCGGCAGAGACGATGGCTCGAACTAATCAAAGACTATGACTTATCAATCGACTACACGCCGGGCAAGGGAAATATGGTAGCGGATGCGCTGAGCCGAAAGTACTTAGCTTCATTATGCATCAACAATCAACTGCTGCGCGACTTGGAAGGAATGGGCATCGAGCTCCGAGTTCGTTTCAGAGACGTGAAGCTGGCACAACTACGGGTGGAACCGAGCCTACTGGAGAGGATCAAGTCTGCACAGAAGGACGACCCCTACCTGGAGAAGATGCGGAAGCTGATATCGACAGGAAAAGCGTCCGACTTTGCAGAGGACGAGTCGGGAGTGTTGCGCGTGAAGGGACGGCTATGCGTACCGGACGACGTAGAACTTAGAAAGGAGATAATGACGGAGGCGCACTATGCAAAATATTCCTTGCATCCTGGCAGCACCAAGATGTATAAGGACCTCCGCATTGTCTTTTGGTGGCACGGCATGAAGAGGAACGTAGCGCTCTTTGTGTCAAAATGTATGGCCTGTCAGCAAGTCAAAGCCGAGCACCAGCGACCGGGCGGGGAGATGCAGAACCTCGCCATTCCAGAGTGGAAATGGGATCACATCACTATGGACTTCGTTGTTGGCTTGCCGAGGACGCCGCGGGGAAACGACGCCATCTGGGTCATCGTCGATCGACTAACCAAATCAGCGCACTTTATCGCCATCAAAGTTACTTGGAGCGTCGACCGCCTTGCTCAGATATACCTTGATGAAATAGTTCGGCTGCACGGGGTCCCAGTTACTATCGTCTCGGATCGGGATGGGCGGTTCGTAGCACGCTTCTGGAGTAGTCTACATTCAGCACTGGGGACCAAGTTGAAGTTCAGCTCAGCTTATCATCCTCAGACTGACGGCCAAACAGAGCGGGTGAACCAAATTCTCGAAGACATGTTGCGACTCTGTGCGATCGACTTGAAGTCAAGTTGGGACGTCCATCTACCGCTGGCCGAGTTTGCATACAACAACAGCTATCAGTCCAGCATCCAAATGGCGCCGTATGAAGTTTTGTACGGCCGGAAGTGTAGATCGCCCATTTGCTGGGATGAAGTCGGGGAACGGCAGATACTTGGTCCGGAGCTGGTGGAGCAGACTGTGCAGAAGGTCAAGTTGATACGAGAAAGATTGAAGATAGCACAAAGCCGGTAGAAAAGCTATGCCGACACGCACCGACGCCCCCTCGAGTTCTCGGAAGGCGACCATGTATTCCTGAAGGTGATGCCTATGCGTGGAGTATCCCGGTTCGGTGCGAAAGGAAAGTTGAGCCCAAGATTTGTTGGCCCGTTCGAAATATTGAAGCGAGTTGCCCCGGTAGCTTACCAAATCGCCTTGCCGCCTGCATTGTCAGAGGTACATGACGTCTTCCACGTCTCGCAATTGTGGAAGTACGTGCACGATCCGGAGCATGTGGTAGATTTGGGTAAGCTGGACCTGAAGGCGGACTTATCATATGTCGAAGAGCCGGTGCAAATCTTGGAGCGCAAGGATAAACTTCTCCGCAACCGTGCTATTCCACTAGTCCGCGTCCTCTGGAAAAACCATTCCGTCGAGGAGTCGACTTGGGAGCTTGAGTCAGAAATGAAGGAGAAGTTCCCTTCATTGTTCTCGTAGAGGTAGGTTCTATTTTAAGTTTCGAGGACGAAACTTTTTCTTAGTTGGTTATGGTGTAGTGCCCCGTCCCTACATCGTGCCCCGTACTTGTCCACGGGGTGCGCGAGAAAGGAACACTGTCGCTATCGATTCGGTCGGGACCGATAGGTCGGGACCGGCCGAGTCGATCGAACAGGAACGGTTGAATTAAGATCCATTCCTCGTTATGGAATGTCTTCTTCGGAACCAAGTCCCATATTCAGCGGGTTGCGCCTCGAGGATTGGCTCTGCGGCTGAGTCGGGAGAGACCTCCCGTTGCTCTGCTTTTCACGCCGCTTGCGTTGGTTTTGGCTTTGTTTTCTGAATGCGTTTTCGAGAATGTTTTCGATGGTTTTTATGGCTTGCATTTCGAACTCGCATTTCCTATCGAACTCCTTGAATAATGCAGTGTTCTAATCGGTTGCTTGTGCGATTTCAGGTAATCGCGTAGGCGACGTCTAGCGCGACCAACAAGTTCTCTCGCCGAAGTAAACTCAAGGTGAGTGGCTGACCCTTCTCTTCTCGACCCTCTTCTTAGGCAAAATCGATAGTGTTGTTGCGAATGAAAGAATAAATGCAAGGGCACGAACACGGGAAAAAGGATGGAGTTTTCAAAGAGAATGTAGGCTATGTCTTAATTAACTAAAAAGAAAAATGTCTTCACACGGTTATGGACAACTTGTCGACAAGGCGATAGTTTCCTCGAGCGGCAACTCGAGGCCACGGGACCGTTTCGGCCTAGGAGGAAACAGGGTATAGTCGTGCATAAGGTTTCAGCACAGGTTAAGCGGGGACTTGCAACGGAGCTAGCTACTTGCGTTGAAAGGATCCCGATTAACAAAGCTATACGTCCAGGATGGCTTGTGATGCCAGTGACCAATCACACGTAATGTTGCACTTGGTATGGAAATGATAACAATTGACAGGGAAGAACATGGTAAGTTTCATAAGGCGCGACGCGGTCCGCCGGGAGTAAGTTCTGATGTAAATTACATTATGCTTGTCATTTCTCACTTGAAATTCATTAGGATGGTTAGAAACATTCATACTCTAAGTCATATAAACTCAACAACCAAATGAGAGCTTGGAGCTTAACTTGCCACGCACCAGTACAAAGTGTAATGTACTGATCCTCGCTCTCCACGCAGGTACCCCGAACTACGAACGGCGTGCCACTTGAAAGCTCAAGGCGAAGTGAACCCTTTTGAAGCCTCGTCCGCGTGTAAAGGCTTGTTTCTGGATTTTCTTTTGAAGAAGAACCCGCACTCAGTCCAAAAGAAGATGGCGGCTCGACTCGCCTCGATAGCAGGTGGAAAGATGTTATATTTTGCTTGTAAAAAGGGGGATGTAATGTATGGAACGACTATCTCATCGGCGTTCATTTTGTAAGTCGAGTCATGTTGTAGCCCGCGCGGCAATGATTGTAAAGGAGTCTATGTAAAGTTTTATTATCATCAATGAAAAAGTCTATTTCTATTCCAAATGTGTCATTCATTTTCTCTGCGTACTCTAACTTGATGTTGTGTTTCGGATAACCTTATGACTATGCCTTGTGCGATCGCAACTTAGGTTCGCACGGCATCACGCCCGGGGGACGACTATCGATTCTACGGAATCGGAGCGTGACAGAGTTGGCGGGACTAAACCTAAGAGTACTGTCGAGTAACTTATATGTCCTTTGCCTCAGACAAAGAACCACATAATGTGTTCCCTTTCATCTAATGGTACTTGGAAATCTATTTAAGGTGTGTGCGGTGGGCCTACGACCAGTTCAAGACTACTGATAACAAAGTGGACCTCAGTCATCATGTTTTTACATGTTACATATAGAAATTTGACAGATAGGCCCCAAAATATAAATACTGTAAAGGAAATATGAACATGCCAACAGTAACTCAATTTTGATACCATATAAACTTTCTATATACGAGAAAACAATTCTCCAATTTGTCAAGGAAGATTTACAGTAGTTACATCTCTATACAAATGAAGAAAAGTACAAATTAGTATACATTATGAAGATTACATATGAATACCACGTATATAACAAAATAAACCAAGTACACAAATGACAACACAAGCATTTATATCAAATGGTAAATACTCCACTGCCTCCAAGAGAAGGAATCCAATCATATTGTCAAATGTTTTCGCCCTCTGATAATTGGAATTTCACAAATGTGACTAAATCCAGTTACCTTCTAGCAGCCATCTCCATAATCACCTCAGATATGTGGGAAACTTGCACAATGTGCAGCATTATAAAAAAGCTTTACCGTCTTTAGGCTTCATTCCTTCCAAGAATATGGTGCACGTTCAACCACCAAATAATCCCCTCGAATATCCTTGGCAACTCGAATCTCTTCATCCAGATAAACTGATTCAAACCTAAAAAATCAGTAGATGGGGCCCAGTTAGTAACTTTAATTAACAGGAGGCAATCAATCTTTAAGATAGAAAAAAATATGAAAACTTGCACCTGATCTTGTAGCCACAACATGTTATTTGCCAACATTGTAAACAGATTCGATTATGCCAAGTGCGTTAAAGGAAAAATGTTCATTTTTGCTCCCTAGACAAAAATTTAAGGCTGTAATGCTGGTGCAGGCTGCCAAAGCCATTTTCAAAAGTAATGATGCGTGATGGACCATTTATGAAAGTTTACTTAGATGATCATAAAAAACCAATCCCAAGCATGACATTTCCATCTCCTTGACAAAACTTTTAGCAAAGCATACTTCATACGCAGTGGCGTAGGATTTGGATATAGCGGGGTCAAAATCGACTAAATTTTTTTTAATTCAAAATAATAATAATAATAATTTAGAGGAAAAAAAATTGCATAAATTAGTCACAAATCTAATTTTCTATACCTAATATTGGTCGTCTATTATAGTTTTCCTATTGTAGCTGCTCATTTTTTTCTATTCATTTTTAAAATACGATTGGTATTAAAGTGTACAATAATTGTAACCCAATATAATCAGAACATTAAACTTCTGTGTCACTCCAGTCAGGTCATACAAGACATTTATGATCAATTTTGACTATTTGATCGAGGAGATTTTGTGTATCATAAAATTCATACTTGGATTCTACCATTTTAGTCATGAACATTGTCATCCTAAGGCCTTATAAAAAATAAATATTGTTTTCTCCGAAAAACAAGATTAATTTTTTTTATTTCCAACCACTAATATATTTTATTTTTTTCCACTAACATATATATATATATATATATATATTAAAAAATTAAGTGGGGTCACATGACCCCACTGGGCCTATGCTGGCTCCGCCCATGTTCATACGTGTGCATGATGAGTACATCAGAAAGGATTACAGTAAAGAAAACTTGAGACAACCAACAAGGTGGTTTGTTATCACTTATTTTAGAATAATAGAATTTATCCAAGTCATGTAATACTGGATTTATGTTATATTCAAATTTCATCTGCCCTGAAATGTAACATGCAGAATGAAAGTAAGTGCCAAGAACTATTAGGTTTTCAGAAGCCTACAACTAAAAGCTATAATAGTAGTCGTAGCAAGCGGCCCACTATTCTGATTTGTAAAGATAGTGTAATGAACTTTTATCGACTGTTTCACAATATACTTGAGACTAATTCCATCTAAAAAGAGCTTGACCAAATACAGCATTGCAAATCCTACAAAAACTTTCCTTTCACATTAGGAGTAGGCTTATATCCAGCCTGTGTTGCACAGATGAATATGACACAATACAATAACACTGCGTCACTGCCACATAGACAAGGCACATAGTTTGACATGTCCTAGTGTATTTTAGAGGGTTGCATCGTGTCTAATATGTGCCCTGTACAACGTGACATGGATACAGGACCAATTTTGGGAGTCTCCCTGCTTGGCAGCTTCCTAACATCCATCATAGGCACTCACACCCACACAATGTAATAGGATGACCAAAATCAATGGACTCCACATACTACCATTGCAGTTCCTAGATTCCAATTAGGAGGATAAAGAAGTATTGAATAAATAATGATTATATTAAATTTCAAGTAAATAGTAAAACAGTGGAAAGTTATCAGTGAGATAATATGTAAAGCAAGATAGGACTATAAGATCATAAAATCAATGAAGAGAAACACAGGAAAGCAAGAACTAGGAGGCTAGTAGGAGATAACCAGAATATAAAAGGCAAAGAAAAAGAGGATAACTATAGAGCTCTCACTTATATGAAATCCAAAGTTTCGGTTACAAAAACAAATATAGAAAATATACCACTATAGAGAAGGGATGGGGAAAAAGAGGCTAACTAATCCATGCAAAACCCCAAAAACTTAACATATCACCATCTCCAATATTTCTCTACAGACTACGGTCCCCCAACTCCTAACTCCTTAAACTTTCATCATTTTCTATTAAATGTATTTAGACCATTTTTACTAAAATAGTAACCAAGTCACACTGGCTTCTAACATATGTTTAGATAAAATCCTGGAAAACAAAGCCCAGCTCAAACCTAATTGTTATGCCAACCTAGCAGAAATCTAATTCTCATAAATAACAAGTAAAGAGAAGTTTGTCGCTCTTTCCTTTTCCTTCCGGATGCAGCAAGAATGAAAGTAGACTTACTTGCAAATGGGGCTGGCAAGTCAGATTTTTATTAGCTAACACAGATTAATTGGCTTCAGATTTTCATATATGTTTTAACCAATGAATCCAAACAAAAGAGTTGACTCAAATAAAAGGGCAGTTTATGCGTAAAAAGAGGGTCAAGGGTTGCAAACAACAAAGTGCAACATACCACACACCATGCATAAGCACACAAGTTAGTGTGGGCCGACGACTGAGGGAGATAATCAAATAAATCACATACATTTATTTGCAATATATATTGTTAATGAGGTACCATTGCTTAAAGAAGTATTGTTCAACCTCTTTATAATGTCAAAATAGCTTCAAATTGAAGGAGAAAAATGATGAAATCAAAACTCTAGAAATGACACTGAAACTGAATCCTAGTGCCACAAGGCTCCCTCTAATGCAAGGTCTAGAGAGGTGGGTTAGGATGCAAGCAGCATTGCCCTATTTTTTTTTTACTGATAGAGGGTTATTGACTATCGAGATTTAAACCTGCATCCCCTAGGAAAACTGGAAAAAAGTCATGACCCTACCATCACATCACATGACATAAACAAATAAAACCCAAAGCTGCAGAGGTGAAACTCAACTCATAATTATAGTGGTCCGTGAATTTATACTTGAAAAAAGGATTATTATATATAGAGTTGCAACTTTTCTTACTCCATCAAATTTCTAATCCCATTTCTAGAAGTCTTCTTCCCTGAAACTAACAGGGATGCTAGAGTATTCCATAAACTAACATGTTGCAGCATCTACAAAAGAATCCAAAGTACATCACATTTCCAATAACTTGCCTTCTTACAACTTATAAAAATGCCTAAAATTAATTTTAAAAAACTCTAGAAACTAATGATGCAAATATAAAATATATAAATTTGCCTCTATTTGCATTAATCAGTACCCGATTAAATTATTATAGTTGGAGTCATATTCCTTTGATCTAACGATCATCCAATCCCATCATCATACTGGATAGCCAAACATCAACCATGACTATGGGTATATATTAGGAAGAATTATGATAAAATACATGATGACGGTGATTAAGTGGGCTCAGTTTGGCCAAGACAAGGGGAGGACAAGTAAACACAATTAGTTTTTTCAGCACTTCCATCAAAACATCCAGAAAATATTATGAGAATCATCAAGATGACAACAAGCCTGTCTCCCAATTGTTAGCGAGGGTTAGGTGTTGTTGATATCAAACAGTTGTGAGTCTGTCACGTGTTCATAAGCTAGTTTGAACAACTACAGGGCATTTGGACAATATTAGAATCAAGGGTAACCCAAGATGGGCTTATGAACCCAAAAAACTTCTATCTACTATCGTTATCGATTGTGACTTTTGGTGGCATTTGGCAGTGGGCTAAAGGTAGTAAAAAGAGGGTTCACCCGTATTAACACTGTCATAGGCCTAAAAGTGTTGAATCAAATAGTAAACCCAGGAACCAAGGTTGTAAAAATCGCTAGTCGGTTGGCGGGGACTAGGGAGTAATCGGACTAGTCGGGGACTAGTTGGTTTTGGATTTTTTTATTAATATAAATATATATATATATATATATATATATATATATATATATATATATATATATATATATATATGCAATAAAAAATATAATTATGCAATATATATCATATGTCATCAAAATATTAACTTAAGTACCCAAACTCCAAAGTGACAATGTCTTGTACATAATCCAAATTTTACAAAAAGAAAAGGAGATAGATTAAAGTGCTCAATCATCAAATATATCATCGTGCTCATCCACTAATGGCACATCTCTTTCTTCATCAGACTCAAAGTCATCATCTCCATCATCTTCTTCGGTCTCCGAGATAAACTTTTCCTCATCAAGTTCTCTCGTGATCTTAGAGCTCCTCCTAGGTTCAAGTAGTTCATTTGCTCCCACCGCTTGGTCAAGTACCTCCCATGTAGCTCCGGTGACGGGATCAACATCACTCTCATCATCCATCCCATCAACCAACCAATGTTGCGCATGAGTACAATCATCCGCTTGAAGAACATCTTTATCATCATTTACTCTTTTCTTTTTATTGTGAATTTTGGAGTTGAATTGAACATACACCAACTTGTTCAATCTTTCCGAATCAAGTCTATTTCTCTTTTTTGTATACACCTACAATATTTATATAGAACATTCTAATTAGTTACATGAAGAATATCAAAAACAACATGTAAAAAAATAAAATAAAAGTGGCATACCCCTTCAAAAGTACTCCAATTTCTCTCACAACCCGATGAACTTGTGGTCAAGGAGAGGATTCTAATTGCCATCTTCTTCAAGTTTGGTGCATTGTCACCATAATTACTCCACCACCCGGCTAGCATTTATTATTATACAAAAACATGTGAATAAGTACTTAGTCAATGAAGTAAAGTAATCAAGTGAGTTTAGGAGTCAAAACTTACCGGGATTAAATTCATTGACACCATAATTACTCCACCACCCACTCTTCTTCATGTTTTTTTAGAGAGTTCTTAACTCTCGACACCTCCGCATTCAAACATGGGCCAGTCAACCGATATCGACTTGGTGTAGGTAATCCTGGACCAAACTGTCCAATAGCCTCAGTCATTAGCTTGAAACTGTTATTTTGAATGACGTTGAAAGGAATGCCACTCTCAATGACCCACCGTGCTATGTATTGTTGGGTATCCATCACCTTCTTCTTGTCCATCAACACCGTCAAATTAGCTTGCTTTGTAAACATTGTGGACTCGGCATTCTTTTCTGGGTTAATCTCTACAAATCTATCAATAGTAGACCTTTTCGGTCTCGTGACTTCCATGTCGGCATCCATTTCTATAGCATCATGTTATGTCGAAACTTCTTTTCTAAGTTCCGTCTCTTCGTTTTGCTTTTGTGTCTTCTTCCTCTTAGCACCATCAAGTGTCTCTACACATGCTTGTATTGCTTCTTTGGAGGCTTTATTGCAAGCTTTCACATTTCCGGCACGACCGACTACATGACATTTGAGCCGGTAGATGCCTCCGGACACAACCTTTGAACAAAACTTGCATCGAACTCGATCTAATGCCTTCACATCCACAAGTTCACCATAATCCCATCCAACATCACTGGATGCACGTTTGAGAGCATTTTGGATGTTCAATTCACTTGCCATTTCACCAACATTGGAATTGGAAGCGGCCGATGAAGTAGTCATATCTATAAAACAATTAGATCATATCAAATATCAATAACAAGTAAAAAATATTATATATATATATATATATATATATATATATATATATATATATATATATATATATATATATGCACTGTCAGCAAAACAAATACATTATTATTATATATATATTAGTGTTAGTGTTTTTTAAATAATTGTGTTCACTGTGTCTGTGTGCAGGAGATAGAAGAAATAAATACATGTGAGTGGGGACTCAGTGCTGCTGTTCACTCAGCAAAACAAAAATAATTGCTACAGTAGTGCTGTTCAATCAGTAGAAACCAGGAAACGACAAAAGTAGCACACTCATCCACAGCAAAGTAGCACTCATGTGAGTGGGGACTCAGTCCAGAACAAACTCATTGAACAATAAATACGTGGGGGAGTGGGGGGGGGAGAACTCATTGACAGCAAAGTCAATCACAGTCCACACCAAAATAACCCACTCATCCACAACAAAGTCCATCAGTCCCAAAAAAAAAAACCTCATCCACAGCACAGCAATGAGGAAACTCATCCACAACAAAGTCCATCACAGTCCCAAAGAAGAAATCAAGGAAAAGGAAAAAGCAAAAAGCAAAAAAAAAAAAAACTAAAATACCTAGGTCGGCGGCTCCGGCCCTGGAGTCGGTGGCTCTGCTGCTGCAGTCGACGGGGAGCGGACGCTCAAGTTGGCGGCTCTGCTACAAAAGTCAGTTTTTTTCTTTCTTCTTCTTCTTCTTCGAACTCCTCTTCTTTCTCCTTCTCCTTTCTTTTTTTTTGGTTAGCTGCTGTGATAAATTGATATTAGGTTTTGAAACGGAGGGGGAACGGGTCGAATTTTCCACTTCAACCCGTTTTTTTTATGATTGTGGCCTAGTCGGCCGCCTAGGGCCGACCAGCCGCCTAGGGCCGACTAGTCGGCCGACTAGTCGGCCGACTAGGCCGTTTTGGGGGTCTTGGCCGATTTTCTGGCCGACCAGGGGCCTAGTCGAGGCGGGGGCGGCCGACTGCCGACTAGTCCCCGACTAGTCGGCCGCCCAGGCCATTTTTTTTAACACTGCCATGAACACATGATTGGATATTAAACTGGTAATTAACCTAGGTTTACTAATACTCCCTCCCTTAGAAGCGGAAGTGGGGACGGAAGCGAAGACGGGAGTGGGGGAACGCGACTACTTAGAAGAGTATAAAGTAGGGAACGTGATGGGAGTGTGCGCTAATAAAAAATTATATTTATTAATTATTGTTATCAAAACTTATAAATGTCTTAATATTTATTATGATTTATAATTCAGTTCAAAGTTACATAGAGATCATTCGCATGTTGATTTTTTATAATGTTAAGGTAAATTCTTTAGTTTTTTGATACTTTGATAAACGTGTATTAAAAATCTTCTAACTTTCTTTCCAAAATTTATGTCATCTTTTAAAATTATGGTCATATTATGGAAAACATTCATGTCGTCGAGAAACGCTCTCCCGATGTTGGAGAAACGAGCTCCCGTCACCAGGGAAGCGAGCTCCCAAGTAAGAACTGTCGAATCGAAATTCTTATTGAGACTCGATGACCTTCTAGAAGTTTATGGCTTTTAAGCTTCCTCCTAGAATTTCTTCAAAATTTGAGATTATACTTAAAAAGAAGAGTTAAAGTACTTAATATTTCTATCATCACCACATATTAAAAAGTGTTATTGAAATTTGTTAATGCATTGCCAAATGTCCAAAATTGTTACAAGTATTGAGTAACAAGGATTAAGTGGCTTATACCTTCTTTTGTAATCCACGGTAATAATCCGATAAGCATGACGGTGGCAGAGAGGGGGCTTTTGTTAAAGTCTTCTCTTAGGAGGTGGACTTAAGCCCCCCCTTTTCTCCAATACCGTACTTTATGATTAAGATGTACATGACGAGCTGGTTAGCTTGGTGGAGTTTTAGAAAGTTAACAAATAGTTGAGTCTTTATTCAGTGGTACCAAAATGTTGGTTGCAATATTTTTTTGGACTCGGCCTTATTCTGGGCTATGGTACTGTTTTGGTTGAGGATGGTAATCCTCGATATGAAACATTGCCTTAGACACTACGATTTTTGTATCCTAAATAGTTATTGAAGTCCTTGCCACTGCACCAAAACCAAGAGTTCTGGTGACGGTCGAGGATAAATATTCATATTATTCCAACAAACCCTACTTAGATTAAAAAAAAAACCAAACTATGATTCATTATACCTAAAACATTGAACCATTCACAGAGCCTAGGATCTGTGTTTTGTCAATTGTCATATCAGACACGGCACACACTCCAAACTGCACTATGAGATGCCAAAATCAATGTATGTGTCCGTGTCGTCGTGTTCGTATCATGACGTGTCCGTGCAAACATAAAACTATAAAATCTGCGGGAGAACAAGACTACTCACCATCCCAGCCCGAAAGGCGGCAATGGTATCTCCCAGCCTCTTCCCCTCAGAACAGCACTAGTAAACCTGCACCGAACCAAACCCAATAAGCACCTCAATCCAGCAAACAAAAGCGTGCTTCGACTCAAAACTACCGAAAATTTTCACCTAAAATTCACTCTCTGCGGCGGCTCCGGCTCGGCGGAGGACCTGACGAAGAAGACCCCGTCCGGCGGGAACGTGATCACGTTGTTCAGCGTCCCCTCCCCGATGTCGATCACCTGGAGCACGTCCCCTGTCGCGGTCCCGAAGAGGCCCGCGTTCCTGATGATGAACAGCTGCTCCTTCTCGGTGGTCCAGAGCATCCTCCACGTGCCGGAGAGCGGCGGGCCGGTCGTGTCCGCGCCCTTCCCAAGCGCCGCCAGCCGCTCGATGGACTCGACGATCTCGTCCCGCTTCGACGGGTCCTGCTGGGTCCTGAGGCCCCGTTCTTGGTCGGAGATTAGGTTGAGGAGGTTGGACTTGGCGAGGAGGGGGTCGGTGGAGATGGATGACGATCGGGAGGAGGAAGCTCTGGAGCGGGGGTTAGGGTTTGGGGGGAGGGGGAAGCGAGGAGGAGTGGTGGGGAGGAAGAGTAATGATGGTGTCAATGCCATGGATTTTTATGGAGAGATTGGATTGTGTGTTGGGAGGGAAACTAACGGTGACGGATGGACTACCTATCTTCCTTGAAGTAGGCTTTCAAAGTGGGCTTCAAATTATTTATTATCATTATTACTATTATTCAGTTGGTAAACATTTTTTTTTAATTTGACAAACATAGAGGCCTCGTTCGATTTGAAAATGAAAGAAAATCAATTCTTGCTCTTCTCATGAGCATGAAAAAATATAATTTTTATTAAAAATATCAATATTGAAAAGGCCACAAATATAGTCAAAATATATTTTGAGCAATGAATAGTTTAATTCTAAATTATTATAATAATTGCAAAAAATTAAAAGAAAAAAGTAAATCTTTGAGATGGGTGAGAAAATTTATTCTCTTATATATATTTTTTCCTTTAGGAATCATATTTTTGCTTTAGAAAAAGTTAATCCACTTGTGGTGGTTGTAATTCAATTGGTCTCTTTTTTATATATAGAATAAATTGTTGTTTTTAATTGGGCTTTTTTTCATGGAAAATATTTTCATCATAATTTTTTTACCAATTGTAGCGTTTGATAGCTTATATTTTTCACATAATTATTTCCAAAAAACTATCATTTTTTTTCCTTCTAAAATGATGGAAAATAAAACTTGTCTAACCCACAATAAAATATTATTTTTCATGAAAATAACTATTTATTGTGGAAAATAATAATAATCAAATAGCCAAATTAATTTTTCATAAAAAAATTTAAAATTCCGTAAATAAATTTTTTTAGAAAAATAATTTCATAGAATTATTTCTTTTTCATATTTTTTCCACCTTGAAATCAAAAGCACCATCCTACACCCCGACACATACTACACACCAAAAAAAAAAAGACGAAGAAAAATTGTTGACTATGGTATAACTGGGCCTTATGAAACAAATATGGGCCAAAACTTAGACTTGACGCACACGCTGACTTTTGTCTATTCGAACGCTATAGGAAAACACAAAATTCCCAACTAAACCCTAACTAAACCCTAAAAAATCTCCCATTCCTCCTCCTCCCAAACCCTTAACCCTAATTTCTCCTCCTCCTCACCATGGCATCAACCTTCATCAGATCTGCAACCCGCACCTCCCTCTCCTCCCTCCGGACCCACGTCCCCAAACCCAAACCCGCATCCGCCAAGCCCCCCTCCTCCCCCTTCGGGTCCGGATCCGCCGCCTCCCCGTCCCCGACTCGCCGGTTCGCTTCCTCAACCAGGTCAGTCCGGATACTTGATTCTTGTAGTTTCTTCGTGGTTCCGGAATCGCGTCACGAGTGTGGGTCTCTTGTTAAAATTGCAGGTCGCCGGTGGAGCTGGCGAGCTGCGTCGGGTCCATGTTCCCGCTGCACAGCGCGGTGGCGGCCGCGAGGCTGACCTCGCGGCTCAGCACGGCGGCACGCGGCTGCAGAGATCTCTCACAGGGTACCCTCTGCCGCACCTATCCCGGCCTCTAATGTTAGTTTTTTTTTTTTTATAAATATAATCTTATTTTAATTTTACGATTATGAGTTGCACTGTTGTGTTGAGTAGTCCGCTTGTGACCGGCTAATGATTGGCCGCGATTGCGTTGCCATCCAATGAGATGCAGATTGTAATGTACTAATGGTGTTTCGATTTTAACGGTTGGAGGATATATTTTGACATCTATTTGGTTATATATATAGGTTTCGTCTATAGTATTATATAGGATACATATTGTAGGTGTTGGTAGATTCAGAACAGGGTGTTTGGAGTGGAGAAATGCTATTGGCGTGTCGTGTAAATGCAGATTATGGGGGATTTTTTTGTTGTTGTCGGTTTTAATGTTGGTAGTAATTAATGGGCCATATGTTGCGTTCAAGTTGGTTTGATTTGCGAAAGCAAGTGATGAAGGAGAAATTTACGATGTGTTAAATAGGGAATGGATGTTGCATGTGGGGAAGAAGTAGATAATGCCAGTCAAGGAATGAGGGCATTGTTTACAGGTGGTCTTCTGTTCCAAAGGAGAGAGCTAACACAGCTGCTGCTAGTCTACTAATTGAGAGGGAGGGTGGTAGTTTGGGGAAGTAGGAATCGTAATTGGATGTCCAAACCCCCTTGGCTTCTATTTGGGACCAGTAAAAGACCCACAAGGTTGAAACTCTTTGAATTTGCTCGATATAAACCTATCTTCTTGTTAAATGTAAAATGACAAATGGAAAAGGAATCATGTACTCTTTGGATATGCCTTTTCTTTTAGTTTTACGATTATGAGTTGCACTGTTGTGTTAAGTAGTTCGCTTGTGACCAGCTAACAATTAGTCGGAATTGCATGGACAACCAATGAGATACAAATTGTAACGATGTAGAGGATAGATTTTGACTACTATTTGGTTGTATATAGGTTTTGTTTATTAAGTAAGGTAGGATACATATTGTAGGTTTCGTAGATTTGGAACAAGATGGTTGGAGTGGAGAATTGCTCTCGGAGTGTTGTGAGAGTGTAGAATATGGAGGATTCTTTTTGGCAGTTGTAAGGGTGGTAGTAATAAATGGGGTTGGATGTTGGGTAAATATGAGAACAAGAGGGCGGTCCAAAACGAAATCAAATGGTATGATATCCTAAAGATGATTGCAGAGTAAGGTACTCCTGGGAGACATGACTAACAATTTGATTTATTTGCTTTGTAGACTCACCCATGTTTGTAAAGACATTGTAGTCCCCATGATTTTGAGCCAGAAGAAGGACATTTCACAAAAACTATCATATGACTATTTACATGTGCATAGTGAAGGACATGCTTATAATCCTATCCTAATGCTTTTACGTATATTAACATAAAAGAAGCTGTCATTTCAAAGTTAACTCTCTTCACATAACCTAAAGTTTGCTTATGTACTCATTCCTTAATCTTTTGCCCCTAAAATCTAACATATGCCTTAGTGTTCCCATTATTCATAGCTTATAACAAGGTTCTAAACGGCGGTAGACGGGTATCCGGTGGAGAGGGTCCGCCTACCGCCTAGGTGTTTGATACTTTTTGGACATTTTTACTAATTTATCACTTTTTTTTTTTGCATAATATGTATATTTTAAGAGTGTTTTATGCATAACTAAGTTGTAGAACAAAGATTTGTGAAATTTTAGTATTGAAAAAGTGAACCATAGGTCCATAATGCTTGCAAAACTGTTTTGCCGAAACATCTAGTCAGGTATTGCTCTGTCTAGACGTTTGCCTACGCCTTTTCACCTCCGTCTACGCTGTCAAACCTCCTCTGGCCGCCTACTCCACCGTCTACGACAAAAGCGGTACGGAGAGCGGCCACCTTGACTGCCATCTAGAATACTATGTCACGCACAAAAGTTTGCACTCCACCGCGACAGACTTGCATAACTCACCATGGACCTGGATTATGCGGAAAGCTTCAAAAGTGTTCCAGAAGATGGTAGAATCTTCCAGAAGGCCCGAGACCCTTCCAGAAGGCCCGAGTATCTTCCAGAAGGTCCAAGATTTTTCTAGATAGACCATGATCTTTTTGGATAGACTAGAAGCTTCCTTGTAGTTATCTAGTAGTCGAATAATTCCTAGAATATTCCAATTTCAGAAGCTTCTTATAAGCCTTAGAGGCTCTATAAATAAGTAGGAGGCCTCATTTTTTTTTCTCACCACACAAAATTGTAATATCTTTCTAGTATAGTGAAGTTTGCATACTTTCAATCTCTCTCTCTTTTGCTCCACATTGTTCTCAATATCGTCTTAGCGATCCAGCTAAGCGTTTAGGAAGTTTGGCAGCCTGGCACGACTCTCTGAGTAGGAAGATAGTGCCCCGCAACCGTCAAAGTGTAGCCTAAAACACAAGTCCGTGACAAGTGGTAATATCAGAGCGAAGGTCGGTTGGTGCCATGTCGACGTCCTAGAACGTCCAGGAGGGACCTGCGTCGTCTAAGGAGGGGCACGCCAAGATCCACAAGAGGGGCATGAGCAAGGTGACTACGGTGGAGCGTAGCTTTGTCGCTCTTGTCGAGCGCGTTGGAGTCTTGGAGACAGGTTCGAGGGGTATGGAGATGCGCATGGGCTCCATGGAGCAAAGCAATACGAGACTAGAAGAGTACTTCGATGGGCTGGAGAGCGACGTCGCTTTGTCCATGGCAATCTTTCAGAAGCAATTCCAAGTGATCCGATCCGCACTTGATAACGAGCTCAAAGGACATTGTGCGGAGATTGGGGACTTGCATAGGAAGGTCCAAGGCTACGAGGAGATGAACACCGTGGTCGAGAGTTGCGGAGACTCAAGATCAAAGTTGCCGTTCTGGAGAAGGCCGTTGCGAACGGTGGACCTTCGAGTAGGAGATACCGAGGAGACGGAAGATCTCCGAGCCAAATCCTTCAGTAAAGTACGAGATGCCAAAGAAGTTGAGAAGTTCTTGTGGAACGTGGAGCGATACTTCAAGGCGTTGCACATCGATGATGATGCCGAGAAGGTGGATATTGTTTCATTCTATTTCACCGATGAGGCTATGTTGTGGTGGCGTCGAAGGTGCACGGAAACCGAGAAGGATTTGTGCTCGATAGAGATTTGGAAGGATCTCAAAAAGAAGATCAAGTCTCAGGTCTATCCGGAGAATGTGGAGTTTGCAGCGAGACGGAGCTTGCGGCAACTCAAGCATACCGGAACGATCAAGGAGTACATTGCGGAGTTCATGCGCTTGATGCTCGTGATATCTAGCATGGGCGATGAGGATCGTTTATTTTTCTTCCTCGATAGACTCAAACCGTGGGCGGCTTAAGAATTGCAGCGATAGAGGGTGGAAGACTTGAACACCGCCGTTGTAGCAGCCGAAAGGCTCATCGAGTACATATGAGACGACAACGATGCCAAGGCCAAGCCAAAGTCCACCAAGGAGAATGGTGGGGGAGAGCAGAAGAGCTCTCGTAAGGAGGGTCCGTCCGAGGGAAATGTCACGCCCCGCTCCCGTAGGAGCGATCGTCCTAGCTAAGGCGTGATGCCGCACGAACCTAGATTGCGCTCGTGCAAGGCAGTTTCATAACGGCCGATTACATCGGCGGCGACGGGGTCGTCGCATAGAAGTCCCAAGCAGAAATATTGAAACATGCAGCAGAATTTAAAGAAGAACACATGAACACAAGTCATTCAAAAGAATCTCTTTATTGATATTGAATACAAGATTACATTTGTGGGCGCAAGGCCAAATTACAATGTCTCTCGTGCTCACATTTCTCTCATTTACAAGTCACTCTGCTCTCTCTCATCTCTCGATACAATACTTGAATCCAGCGGAAGCTTCGGAAGGCGATGTCCATACATTGTCCTGTACAAGTCTTCAGATCACGCGGCCGCATGCTTCGACTCGCCAAGGAACTCCGTGCCTCGACGCATCCAAGCGAGCTCCGCACCACGAGCTTCTACCTGTGCCTGCACATGAAACACTGTGTGGGTGTCAGTACCACTGTACTGGTGGAGTGAGCTCCTCGTCCACCCATACAAAACCTACACGTTTCTTTTACTTTGTGCAACATAAACCCTTTTTCGATTGTCTTTCTATTCTTGCCTTAAGATCAATTTTAGGACCGGCGCCTTAGCGCAACTTGTGTATCGGAACCATCCCGTGCTTGCACAACGACGTTAACTCATACTTTTGCCTCGGTCCCTTCTCGTGCCAATAATGTTAACCTATCAAGTCGTGTCTGCCTTACGGCCATAATCAGAGACGCAACTACACGAAGGACTCCATTTTCTTGCCTCTAGACCTTTCTCGTGCTTGCATTGTCGACGCACCGACTTATACTTATCTTTCGTGCCAAACTCTGGGACGTAACGACTCGGTCGTGCCATAACTCGATTCGTGCTTCAATATCTCCGAGGCAGTGCCTCCTTGCTTAGTCTCGCCTACACTTGTGTTGTGACAACGCGGCCGTGCCTCATATTTCGAGGCCGAGCCCAACAACTCAACGTAACTTCACACAACTAGCCCTACGACCCTTCTCGACTTAACTCGCGACAGCTCAAGCCTAACTCATGCAACTCTATGCCAACAACTTAACACTCGACGCCACATCTCGTGCCGAAGCACGTCGCCTTCGCTGTAGCCAAATCTTAGGCTCAGACATTGTGTCTTCTAACTCATACATATTCAACTCAATCCAAAGGCACACACACAGATTGTCGCCCGTGCCGACACAAAACTTACCATGTTAGTTGAAAACAATTTATATCAAGTGTTTGTTATGGGATTGGCCTAACCAGCCGCCTTGGACGTAGCCTGGCAGTACGGGACCCTTTCAACGCAGGTAGCGAGCCCCGATGAAAGTTCCCGCCTTACCGATCGCCTTACCAGCGTTGCCTATTACCCAGCTCGGCTACAACCAGTTTCTTCCTAGGCCGAGACGGTCTCGTGGCCCCGGAATTCCGCTCGAAGAAACCACTCCTTGTCGACAAGTTGTCCAAGTTCATAAGGGTTTACATGGTGTATTTTAGGATACCGTTGGGGCTTGTTATGTGATCAATTCATTTACTTGGTTGTTTTACTCTTTCCACTTTCTGTACTTCCTTTGCAGAGCCCCTAACCAGGGTTGCCTCGGCGACTACCCATCGCTTAGACTTAACATTCTTTGAACTCAGGGAACGGCTACTGCATAGCCTTCCAACTTAACTTGAACATAACGTGTTTCCATAAGTATCGACCGACCGTGGCTAACTTTCCACTGAACCAACCGTGGCTCGTGCCTCTAAACCGACTCGTGTTCTATGCAACGCTGTCGCCCAAGTCATACTTCATATGACGGGCCTTGGGGTCGTGGGACTATTTATCTTGACAACCGCAGAATGAGCGGGACAGCACGTAGAATTACTTAGGTTGACCGGCATAACTTTGCCTAACTCACTCAAGCCTACAACTTAACCCAAGGGACGAGCAAAGGCTATGCCAAGCCTTGCGGGACAGGGCCGTGCATGCTTTAGCAAGCATTTGTGCGGGCGACGCCTATGACTTAGGCTAACTCTCAGCTTTTGCACTGAAGACCAACTTTCCTTCTCCCAAGCCACGGGACGAAGGACCGAGTGTCATTTTCAAAGCACGCCGTGCACCAACTCTAAGCCGACCGTGGGACGTTTTCCATGTTCTAACTCGATTCAAACCGTCGGGATTATTCCCTTAGCTATGTGGATGCGTAGCTTTTATTATCAAGCCTAACTTGTGCAAGTTGAAAACACGATTTATTATGTGAAGGCAAAGATGAGGAGAGTTCACCGAAACTACCCCACCTGAGCGATGTCTTCGAGCAAGCCGTTGCAAGGCTAAGTCCGAACGCCGTCGGCGTTTCGATTCCTCCGATTGACTTTGCGGGACGGGGCACTACAGGAAAGAAGCACGAGAATGTCCAACCCGAGCGAGTTGTTTCATGCTTTATATGCGGAGAAAATCACTTTGTTCGGGATTGTCCAAAGAGGAGCATGCGTGTTAGCGTCGTTCGAACCGAGGAGGTGGAGAACGAAGAGTGCGAAGTGGGAGCGCACATATGTGCGTTGCGCTTACTCAACGTCGTGAAGATCAAGTCTGTTGTGTCGAGGGCTCCGAGCAGGGAGCTCATGTACGTTGACGTGAGGATCAATGGTATGAGCACACGGACGTTGGTTGACATAGGCGCTACTCATAACTTTATCTCGAATGCGGAGGTTCGTCACTTGGGTCTAGTCTTGGAGGAAGTTTCAAGCAAGATGAAGGTGATCAATGCGGAGGCACGTCCCGTGCACGGGGTAGCCAAGGGGGTCCGAATAGCGGTAAGAAATTGGTCGAATGTTGTCAATTTCATCGTTACGTCACTGGATGACTTCAAGATGATACTGGGCATGGATTTTCTTATCGCGGCTAAGGCAATTTCGATGCCACATTTCAGAGTTGTTGGCTCTATGGAGGAAAGCTCATCGTGTATAGTGAAAATTACACGAGGCAAGCCTTCAAATCTCCACTATTCAGCTCAAGAAGGGTGGTCAAAGGAAGATGGCATACCTAGCGGTGCTCGAGAGGAAGGACAGCTTCGAGGAGGAAGGCCTTCCGCGCGAGATCAAGGGTGTTGCAAAGAGGTGTCCCGGTGAGTCACTTTCGTGGAGGAAAGTGAATCGTGCTACCAAGCTGGACACGAGTACGGAGAAGCATGTCATGGGCTTCTCAAAGGCAAATGCGGCAAAGTGGAGTGGCTCGCGCAAGGAGTTGCTCAAAGCTTGTGAGGGATATTCGGGTCGACAGAGTTGCAATAGGACTCGCACCCGCAGAGGCGTGGAAAATTATGTGCATCCACGAAACGATGGGTATCGGCGACGCGATAGCCTGCATGAGATTTGTCATGTGTCGTGGAGGGCACAGACCGAGGCCATAGTTGGTGTGGCGAACCAGTTTGCTTCCGAAATGCTTGCAAAACTGTTTTGTAAAACATCTAGTCAGGTATTGCTCTGTCTAGATGTTTGCCTATGCCGCTTCACCTCTTTCTACGCTGGCAAACCTCCTCTGGCCGCCTACTCCACCGTCTACGACAAAAGCGGTGCGGAGAACGGCCGCCTCGACCGCTATTTAGAACACTATGTCACGCACAAAAGTTTGCGACCCATCGAGACGGACCTGCGTAACTCTCCATGGACCGGAGTTATGCAGGAAGCTTCTAGAGTGTTCCAGAAGATGATGTAATCTTCCAGAAGACCCGAGAATCTTCCAGAAGGCCTGAGACCCTTCCAGAAGACCCGAGTATCTTCCAGGAAGTCCAAGATCTTTCTAGATGGACCATGATCTTTGTGGATAGATTAAAAACTTCCTTGTAGTTATCTAGTAGTGGAATAATTCCTGAAATATTTCATTTCCAAAAGTTTCTTGTAAGCCTTAGAGGCCCTATAAATAAGTGGGAGGTCTCATTTGTTCCTCACCACCCAAAGTTGTAATCTCTTTCTAGTATAGTGTAGTTTGCATACTTCCAATCTCTCTCTTTTGTTCTACATTGTTTTCAATATCGCCTTAGCGATCCAGCTAAGCATTTGGGGAATGCTGGCATGACTCTTCGAGTAGGAAGATAGTGTGCCGCACTGGTCGAAGTATAGCCTAAAACAATAAGTCCATGACAAGTAGCTCATAAACATTATCTCGTCCAGTGTGGTCAAAGGTGCGCCTCGTACCTCACTAGGTGAGGCTTCTTGCTCCATGCACGCCTAAGGCACGCCTCACAACAAGGCGATCCAAGACGCGCCTTCTGTATTTGCTCTTTATTTCGGCTTTATGGGCTATCTTGACAGAAAACGATACGGCTGAGAGTGTTGGTGGTGAAGATGATGATTCGATGGAGTTTGATAAAGATGGATGGTTGTTCTATTAGTTCTGCTTTTATTTTACAATTTGTGTTCCCTTTATTTTGTTACTTCTTGTTAGAGACACATTATTGTTAATTCTGTTGAGTGTTTGTTCAGTTGGTTATATTTTAACACAAATTATTGCTTATATATATATATATATATATATATATATATATATATATATATATTCGTCTTGTTTTGCTTGGGGACGGCCTTAAGTGCGCCATGTGCCTTGGACAACGTGGATCCTTTGCGCCTAGAATGCGTCTTGCACCTTTGACTACCTTGACCTAGCCAAGGTTTGAGTTGGAACAGATGACAACCTAAAACTTCCACCGAGTCAAATGTAGTCACTTTGATACATCCTTCCTAATCTTACAAGATAATAAAAGCTAGAGAACAAAAATGAGACAGATTCTCGTACTAGTTGGCCATGTTTGTGGCTGTTGCTTCATGTTGTTGCTTCAGCTAGGCTTTTTGTTTCATATTCTTTAGTGTTAGTTATTATTTGAGATATTTCTCTGTATTTTCAGCATACCATTCATAGTTACCACGAACATGATTCATATTGGTTCACAATACCGGATCTGATACGGGATCCGGGAAACACTACTTATGTAATATGATGGTTCAATGGGAGTAGGTTTAGTTGGATAGTCATTTCGGATTGTGGTACATTTTAATGTTTTACTTGGTTGCTAATAATGTTTCATCAATAAATTAGTATTTTTATTATTGACCAAGTGAAGGAAGTTGTAAGGAAAAACTCATAATTAACAACATAATTTCATAACATATTACTTCAATTTTACCATTTAGTGCGATGCATAACTGATAGACAAACTTGACAATAACATAGACCACAACCGAAGTTTTATTACCAGACATGTAGAATTGATTGAATACACATGAAAAATGATATAAATGATAAATTAAGCAAAACCATAAAAACGAACAAAATGTTAAATTAATACAAGACATCTAGAATTGAACAACTTTACATCTTTGTTGGATTGTTAAATATACCAATCTGGATCACAAGCCATACAACCCTGGGTCAAAAAAAAAACTGCAATCCGGATCAGATGGTCTCGAAGGTCCCAGGGGTTTATGAGAGATCCTTGTAACCATGGTACCATTCATGGTGAACAAAAGATTGCGTATAATATACCGTCTCTCTCTTGACAGAAGGGTTAGAATCATAAAGGATGTTATTATTGTATGGATTGCTTCGGGTTGAAAGTAGGTTTCATTCATTGTTACTTAAATCAGTATCTGGTTGAAAACCAGCATAGAACCTTGTACTATGCATTACTTTGGTGTGTTCATAAAGCCTGAATTCTTAAGGATTTAATATTGACCTTCTAACAATGAGAAATTTATCAACTTGGTCTGTGGGGAAGCTTTTTTTATTCATTCAGTTTCTGTAACGGAGGTTATAAAATTAAAGTTCACCCTAATGAGATTATAAAACAACATGTGCTTATGAAATCCACAATACAGGATCTAGATCTTATCCCACTATGGTATCAGTATTAAGCCAAATATTTGAAGCACAACTCTTTTTGCATTTTATTAAGGGGTTTTCTTATATCACAACTATTACGACTTCATTGAAGTAATCTTGTTCATCTTCTACGACCAATTTAAGGTATTTGTTTCCTGCAGGCACATGAATTCGCAGTGCTTGAAAGGTATAAATTGCATCCTTGTCTCCAAATGTGCGTCCCAAGTTGTGGAGTATGATGCTTTGCTAATATAGTGTTTATTGATTTTGTCGCGAGTAATTTGCGATGCAATGGTTTTCCGTAACTACATGTACAAACCAAGAAAGTTTTGACGAATGTAAAGATTAGAACATGGATGATATCTTGGCGTATTATATCTTGCATTCACATTTCCTTCAACGAATGGACCGTGCGTAATTCTTTACATTTATATAGTTTTGCATTTTGCTGTGTCAAAAATTTACTCCATATTTTTTTCCCTTCATTACACATTTAAATCGCACTCTGTATTCTTCATCCATTATCAGTGTTCCTGTCGCACCACTACTTGGAAGACTCGACTACGTGATAGCGGTGGAAGTTCAATTTGCATGAGTTAACTTTATTAAGACGGAAGTTCAGTTTGTGTGAGCTAATTTTATTAAGACCTGATGCTGCATAGCCTATGATTGCAATAATATTCTCCACAATATGAAGACGGTTGAAGATTTTATATTGTTTGCATCCTATCCTGGTTGCCCTGGAAGGAAACTTATAGTACATACTATGTGGACATTTGGCACATACTGTCACGAAAGATATAACAAATTAATATGCAATCTTAGAATCTTAGACCCAGTAGTACTAATTTGGCGCTCTCGTTTCAAATCTCTCTTCTTGAACTACTATAGTCGTTTAACATTTAAGCATCAATAGTAACTCGACAATGACACTATAGGTAAAGTTATTTACTTGGGCTTTGGGCTGTTGCTAATTTATGTTTGCTACAAGATCAATATATGTTTTGCATTTTGAAGAAATTTATCCTTAGAACTAGTAAATATTAGATTACACAGCCCAAAAAATTAAACAAGAAATTATAGTTTTTATATTAAACAAATTTACTTAAAACACCTGTACTTAATCTTCTCTATATAGTTAATGAATGTGTACATACATATTATATGATCTATCAATATAGGTCAAGGTCATGCAGCCAGGGTTATTTTATATTTTGTGGTATTAAGCGGTAGTTAATGCCAACAACTAGAGTATACCCTAAGGTTCTTTCCAATGTATCATTTCGGTCACCATGGGGCATAATGATCAGTTCTTAGAACGCGGTAGTTTACGTACCATCTCTTAACCATCTGGGTATAGCGTGATACTTCTTTTTAATGTCTTTTGATCTCCTGGTATCTCACCTCACCTCATTTCTTTTTAGTTTTTAGTTTATTTGCAATGAATAAGGCAAGGAGTGACATCTTTCTTGGAAACTGTCAAAACTTCTTCTCAAACTTGCTGAGGAAAGGTCTTGCCTTCATCACCAGTTCTGATCTAGTAACTATGGGCACATTCTTCAACAAATATTATTATCCAGAAAATAGATATCAGTCTTGTGATGGGTTTTAGTGACTTTCATCTGTGAGCATATGCAGAAAAGTAATTGATAAGTTCATTTTATCAATATCGACATCTTCACTTATTTAGTTGACAAACATCCCTTGAGCAATCAAAGTGTCTCTCGTACTAGGTTGATTCAACCCATATATTTGTAAGCCTTCTTTGGACCTATGTTGTACTGGGCGCTAGGCGACAAGCCACCCACCTCGCCTAGGCGCGCCTAGGCACCGCCTTGGCGTCCGCCCAGGATCCACTGCTTTGAATCAAAAAATTCTACAATTATGCATACAACAAATATGTAATATAACTAATAAGCAATCAGTGTTCTAAATGGCGCCCGCCTAGGCCGCCTAGGCCGCCTAGGCGGCGCCTAGGCGGTAGGCGGTCCCTCTCCGCACCGCTTTGCTGTAGGCGGTGGAGTAGGCGGCCAATGGAGGTTGGCGGCATAGGCGGAGGTGAGGCAGCGTAGGCAAGCGCCTAGGCGGATAAATACTTTACAAAATATTTTGGCCAAAAAGGTTTTTTTTTAACATTATGGGCCTAACAACACTAAAACTTTATAAATCTTCGTTCTACAACTTAGTTATGCATGGAACACCCTTAAAATATGCATATTATGCAAAAAACAGTGGTAAAATAGTATAAAATGTTCAAAATGTATCAACCGCCTAGGCGGTAGGCGGACTCTCTCCGCCGCGCACCCGCCTACCGCCGTTTATAACCTTGTAAGCAATAAGCATAAAAAGTAATATAAGAAGCAACAAATATGAAACAATCAATATTCAACATCAAGTAAAGATATTAAGCATAATTGGACGACCCTAGACGGACCTTTTTTTTTCCTGGGCGACCCTACGCGGACGTCTTGGCGCGCCTAGGCAAGCAAAATCTCACCCAGGGAAATTTTCCACAGGTCGAGACGAGACCTCTCCAACCCGCACGCCTAGGCCGCCTAGGCATCGCCTGTGACGACATAGGTTTGGACGCCTTGTACAAATTTGGAACTTTTGAGCTACAATCAAAAGCTTTCTTTTACTTATTGAATTCAAATGGTTGAACTTGTCTATTTCTTTTGATCTGCAATGTGTTTCTTAGCCCTTCTAATTGATATTATTACCCTGCACCAGAAATCACCTTCAACTTTTTTGTGACCTTTTTGTGGATACCATTTATGAGGCTGTGCCTTTGTTGGTGGATGCACTTATATCATTCAAAACAAATGATACTGGATTTATTGATAGAGAGGTTTTCCGTTAGGATATAGTTTAATTCACATGTTCTTTTGATAAAAAAAATATTGTAGCATGTATCGTGTTTTTCTCCGGAAGGAGAGTGGAAAATAAAAGTGAAAAAACAAGATACATTGGATATAGGAATCAATCTAGTTTAACCTTAAATAATCTATAGATCCAATGACTCACATTAAACCAAGATTTTAAGGTTTTAAGTATCGGACGAGACTGATATTGAAACAGATCAATTCAGAACTACTGAAACTGACCGATACTCATAAGGTGGGTCTGTGACCGATACCAAAACGGAGTTTTTGAACCATGATTAAAACATGATCTAAATCCAAGAGTCCAAATTAGTCACATTAAAACATGATCTAGATCCAACTGTCCAGATTAAATTCCTTTACAATATAAACTCATTTGCCAAATCTTTCTTGTTCTTCCACTTTCCTAATGGACCACAATAGCTAGGGCTGCTTTAGGAAAGAAAACACTGCTTGGTTCATTGAGCTTTTGATCCAGTTTTTCTACGTTTCTTCAAGAGATAATTATAGGTGTTAAGAGTGATAATACTAAGAAAGAGGTTGAGGTTTTTCACCCGGACGGTGCATGTCTCATATTTGTTTACGATGGTATGGGGATATGTGAGTATTATTATTTACAAATCTGTATTATTTCATATTTCTTTTGTGATAATACTTTTGTCAGCATGGATAGTACTTTATTTTATTTGTTTGATAGAATCAATCTTAGGAAAGGAAAAAAACATATAGTGCATCCTACATTTGTTCCTTCAAGGCTAGGTTTTGGTATTGTTTTCGTGAAGTTAGTTGCAGGTCATGCTATAGAGGCATGCTAGTGTAATTCAAGTCCAAACTATGTTCAACTTCTATCATGAGTTTATCAGTTCTACTTGTGGTACATTGTTGTTAGGATATAGGTCTAGGCTGAACCTGAAACATACCAACAAACTGAAACTGGCTGGATAACATGAATTTGCAGCTCTTCAAGTCCTGTCAGAAATTGGAATATAATCAGACTAACATCAATAAACTGTCTGTCAATAAAATATTATGTAGGAGTCAAGGTTGTATCTCTGTTTTGTAATGACTGAGCTGAGGTTTAGTTATTGCAGATTCTTGTTGAACATATATTTAATCTACTGGTGAAGTGTTTTCATTACTGAATCTGTGTACTCATCTTGAGCAACTCGATCAGAGTAAAATTTTAATACAGAAGCATTATTTATTGCACATTCCTCACCTAAAATAGTCTCAAGTATAACAATATTGTAATTTTCCCAGATGGAAATGATGGCACGTGAAATATTTTGCTACAACCCATTTGCTTTTTCTGAAGGTGGGCTCCTGCATTTGAGTGTTTGTTCTTTCTGTTCTGTTATCCACTCAAGTCGAATCATACTGCTGCTTCCAATACCATATAATTGTTGTTGTAATATACTTTTCATTGTTAAATTGGGAATTTCTTTAAGAAAATGACTAACATATGAAAGGTTTATTATGATATAATAGTGGTTTCTTGTACTTAAAGGTTCCGATTTTTTCTCCTGCTTATATATTGTTGATACTGTTTTTTTCTTTCATCTAGAGACCGGGCTCTCAGTACCCAGGTGACAGTAAAGCCAAACAGTAGGGGAAATGCCTCTTGTTTATTTGTGGAAGTGGAAGAATTTTGTATTACT
Source organism: Iris pallida (assembly GCA_029216955.1). Taxonomy (NCBI): domain Eukaryota; kingdom Viridiplantae; phylum Streptophyta; class Magnoliopsida; order Asparagales; family Iridaceae; genus Iris; species Iris pallida. Next base: position 4,915,115 of record JANAVB010044420.1, read on the forward strand.
TCCGCACCAACCTTGCTATTCATGTAAGCAGGACTGATTTTGTTCTGTGTTCTAATACTACTATGCAAATTTTAAAAGACCTTGAATTTTATTTTATTCTTGGATAAATGTGACAAGCAGTTGGAATAAGTATTATAGTCATGTTCAATATGTCTTTTGTACCTTGACCTTTATTTATTACATGGATGATCTCTTTCCACTGTTTTCCTTTCTTGATTACCTTTTGATCATCCAATGTACACAAGGACAATTCATGAACCAAAACCCTTTCAATGGATATATAGTAAAAGGCATATAGTAGAGAGGGAAGACCCACAAGCAATAATGTATTAGAGAAGAGACGACCAATAACTGCAGCTATGCAGATTGCCTCTGAATCAAATGAGCCTCAATTGTCCCAAAAGTAAAGTTAATTCAATATAATGCCCGTCTTTTTTTTCTGTTTGCAAGCATCTTTTTCTTTACCTTTTCCAACAGACTAGGATAGAGAAAAATATTATATGATCATATCCCCTACATGTTGTCATTAAATTGATATGTGCCTAGAAGGTTTTGTAGTTTGTGGCTCAAAATGGCCACAAAGTTGTGAAATTAAGATTATTTTCCTTACCCACATCCATGTCATTACAGTTTATCACACCACTTTAGTTTCCATCCTCATGTATCATTTTGCTTTCGGTAGCGTATTTCGGTCGTTGATGGTCCTTTCTGTTTGAGGTTGCTTAATCCTTCTCTCCCTTGCTGCCTACCATCTAGAAAGCACTATGATTTGGCATCATTTTCTGTCAGGAGCTAGTAAGAGAAAAACATGATGCGTGTATGTGTGGCTTTTATTTGATTTGCTAGTTGAGTGGGAGGAAAACTTTCAAGGCTAGGACAAGTGACAGCCTCGGTCTAAGTCGAAATGATAGCAGTAATGCTCTTAACGGATGGTAGGAAACTATTCTTGTGGATGTTTTACTTATAGCAGTTGATCGTGAAAGATAAAGACTAGATGTTCTGTGCCTTGGGAGTCTCTTTAGGTCAAACTTGTGAATTATGGAGTGAAAATAAAGGGGGTTTACCCATGTTGCAGCCCAGGCTGAAAGCAAGTGTGGCCTTTCAAGAAATACACAAGTTGGCAAAGGTACCCAGTAGTATAATGAGGTGAGTGTCCAAGAGAATAGAGTTTCTCCCTCTGATTTCCTGTTGTTAATCGAAGTGAATTGTTGTGGTAACATGTTAATTGCACTCTGTTTTTGAGGTTGTATAGATTCACGCTGAAATCTAGAGGATTAATTTTGTTATTAGGAATTTCTGCTGGGGGATCAAGGTTATTCCATCTTCTAAAACGTGGGTTTTGAAAGCAACTGGTTAATGTAGGACATTCTCCAGTCTTGATTTTCCAACCCCCAAAAAAAAAAACCAAAAAAAAGAATTCAAGATTTTTAGCCCTAGTTTTAACTACCTTGGTCTAACTTAAGGCGAACTGTCATAGGTGATCAATTTAGAGACTAATGGTGTCCAGGTGAAATTGATAGGATTTCCTGTTAAAACTGATGACCGATTGTTGGGAGAATCAGACTGTTCGAGCAACAAGTCCTTTTCCCCAATTTTTTTGAGTTGGCTTCCTTAGTTCGTTTGTGCCTACCCTGCTTCTAAGGAGCTCATTTAATTAAATAATTGATGAAATTTTCCTTAAACTGTTGGGTTGCATGGAACGTTCCTTAAACTGTTGGATTGCAAGGAACGTGAATATCAAAATTTACTTTCCGGAAGGTTATAGCCTCTTTTTTATTGCACCTTAAGGTAGTAAGGTCTGAACCCAGAACCTCCTCAATGACCTCAGCCCTGGTGGCGAAGGTTATTAGCCATTGAAAAGTCGAAGTTCTTTGGGTAGAGAATTTGAATCCACTCTCCAAACAGTGTGGAATCTGCATTAATATCTTTAACTTTCCAAAATAATTATTCTACTGTGCAACAAAAACTCAGAATTAAAGAAAGATTCTATACCTCAGTTTCATGAACCACATGATTCACAATCGAGACATTCAATTCTACGCTAAAACACTCGAAGACTAAGAACAGATATTACTTAGTATTGATTCATCTTTCTTGATTTCTTCTAATGATGTCTTTAATATTACTTAATATTTATGCTGATGACTCACATCTTAATACAATCAGGTCATTGTGGCACAATTGGGTGAGAACTAAATCTGAAATGATTGCCGTTGCCTTCTTACATAATTCCATTACTGCTGGTACAATCATGCCTTGAGCATTCATAAAACTGGCCTGTGCCTGGAGCCGTTCATAAAATTGGCTGCACTAAATGACTGAACAGCTTGTTCCTGAGACAATACTCCTCCATTTTCACTTCTGCTTCAATCAACATGTCTCAAAATCACTCAGGTTGACTAACATCTAGTTGAATACTGTTAATTAATGTTTTGTTTAATTTATTCTTGATCGTAGCACCCCTTCCAATTTATTCTCTCCATGTTTACTTCTGCTTCACTCATCATGCCTCCAAATAACTCAGTTGACAAACTTTCAGATTTCTCTTCCAGTTGTTATATTCAAGCTATGCTTGATCGCACCTTCGAGCCTAAATTCTAGGCGTTACATAGGTGATTAACATATTCTAATAATTAATTGCTGATAGTTTCTATATCCCAAGTCCTTAATAGCATTACTATATTTCATTGACCCTCCTGGGATATCTCATGGACGACTAATATAAACATGAACACGCATGTCGAGTACGCCATGCTCGTGTCAACGTCGTGGATGAAGATGATGGTGCACTGTTATCTGTGTAGTAACCAATAGTATACCATCAGTTTTGGGGTTTGGGGAAAACTGTTCCTCGGAAAGAGTTGCATTGCTACAATTTCCTTAAAGGCTTCCACGTGACAAGGCTATCATTTGTCAACCTATGCATGCTTTTATTGCTTGTGATGTTAGTTTTTCTGTTGTCATTAGCATAAGAATGATATTGTTGCACCCAAAAATAAGTAGATCTCCAGTTTCTGTACCTTTACGCATGACACACATGACCGGCCCTGAGCTCATGTGAGCGGAGGTCTCGGCAAACTCTCGAAATGGGACCCTTATATATAATGTGATTTCTTTTAGAGAAATTATATATATATATTTTTTTTTTTTAAACCAAGCGGCCGTGTCGAAGACACCCAGCCACCGCTTGGCCCGGGGGCCGTGGGCGAACCACCAAGCCGGTTCGAACTCCGTCCGATGCCCCGGGTGCCAATGGTCCTAACCGGTGGGCTACAAGGCCATTGGCAAGAAATTATATATATATATATATATATATATATATATATATATATATATATATATATATATAGAGAGAGAGAGAGAGAGAGAGAGAGAGAGAGAGAGAGAAATTATTTCTTTTAGAGAAATTATATATATATATATATATATATATATATATATATATATATATATATATATATAATCATACACTATTCAAGGCTGATTTGCGGATTGCTGGATTCTTGTATGTTGTAGCAGCACCAGTGGGTAGACAGAGTCAGAGGGAAGACGGGAATCACACAACTGGGTTCCAGTGCAGGTTTAGAATTTTCAGTATTTGGTGCAGTAATCTAGGTGTTGTTAGAGCATCATTAGTAAGGCTCATCCCATTTTCTAGATTCTAGATTTAGAATGTAGGAGCTCATTTGTAGAATAGTAAGTCTCCTTTCTAGTTCCAATTTTTAGAATTTCGGTCCTATCTCACTTATAGGTGCCAATGGTTGGGCCTCCCAATTCTAAATTCTAGATTGTAGGAACTCATTTTGTAGAATAATAAGTTCCAATTTAGAGCCTAACTTTCTAGATTCTAGAATTTACATTATTTTTTTTCGCATCAATTTTTGACCACAATCTTTGGGATGGGAGTTCACTTTATCATTTCCTACTATCCTCATACAAATCCAACATATTCTACATTTACTTTCTTTTTGAAATTTTGGGCCCCAAATTGAATCTGAGAGTCCCAATTAGGGGGTGTTTGGTAGGCAGAAGGTGGTCGGGAGGTGGGAGTTTCTGCAGCAAGTGAGCGGAGCTCACAACACTTTCAATGTTTGGTTCGTCGTGTAACTACTGCAGCAGTTGAAGAATTTCTGACAACACGAGTTCCTGTCCCCCATTATTTTCCTGCTCTCCACCTACATCACAAAAGTGAGGGAGGTGGGCTGCAAGTGGACGACCAGCGCCAGTTCTGGCCTCCGGACCTCAACGAGCCACGCGGTGGTGGTTCAGCTTGAGCATGGTGGGCGGTGGCCGTGGTGGTCCGGACGACGTCTAAAAATAGTCAGGTAGGCCTGGTCTGAAGTCGAGCCTCGTGACGTGGAGGAGGTCGTCCGCTGCTTGTTTGCACTCAAGGCTAGGCCAGGAGGAGCCTGGAGTGCGCGGATCTGGGTTGGAGGACCTCCAGCCCCTGTCGGAGGACATGGAGTCCAACACTTGAAGAGGGTCTCCTTCTCGTAGGGGTTCGTGCTGTTGAGCGGGAGAGTGGAGAGGAGGAGAAGGATGATGGTCTAGGTGGTGGAGAGTGGCATTTGTGTGAAGTTGGTAGGAAGAAGAGGAGGCGGTGGGTTGTAAAACAACCTAAAAAGAATACATGCCTAAAAAGAATACACAGGCGGTGGTAGGTTCTTCCATGCATTTTTTTTGGCATTCTTTGAAATTTTTTGTTTACATTTTAAAAATTTTACATTACTAATTATATGTTTAATTGAACCCAAAAATTAATTGCAATTTAATCTGTTTAATCATGGTAATTAATTTAATTATCATAATTAATTTAATTCTGGTAACTAATTAATTATGGTTACCATGTTTCCAACTCCATCATCCACTTTCAACAACCATCCAAACAACGAACTCATTTTTCTTCCACTTTCACCAGACAAAAAGTACTCCATCCAAACACATTTTGAAAAGTGCCACTTGCTGCAAGTCCACGGAAACTCAACTTGCTGCAAGTGCCACTTTCACACTTTCAAAGAGTTACATCTATCCAAACAGCCCCTTACTCTTAGTTTATTTTTTTTTTTTTTTTGAGAAAATGAAATCATTTCATTAAATCAACATTGGAGTACAATAAGACTTATCAAGATTGATAAGTTCAGTGATACAAGATGGAGTATCATATAAAAAGCTGAATACACATACAACAGTAGAGAATAGAGTATCTGTAGCTAAGGCATGTGCTACTGAATTTGCTTGTCTGGGAATAAAATTGAAGGAGATGTTTAACTCAGAATGAAGAAGAGATCTTCCTTGGTCAATGGTTTGCTTGGCTCGCCAGAGGGAGATCATTTCTGGATGAATGATAGAATCTATTAGGATCTTACAGTCGCCTTCAATAGTTACATTGTCAATATTTTTGATATTGATTATCTTCATGGCCAGATTTAACCCCATTGCTTCTGCTTCCAGTGGAGTACCTCCATATTGATGTTGCGTTGCTGCACAAATGAAATTTCCTGCATCATCCCTTAGAATAGCTGCAGACCCCATTTTGCCATCTTGGTAACCTCCGTCGAAATTTATCTTCCATTGCCTCATTTGTGGAGGGATCCAATGATGAGGCAAGTTGTAAGGAGCTGGGAGAATGTTGTGGTTGTCACCTATTTTGTTTGCCGCTTCAAATTTATCTTGTAGAAGACGAGCAGCATGAATAATCTGTGTCGGGGAAGTTGATCTTCTTTGAAAAATTACATCATTACGAGCCTTCCAGATTGTCCACATCAAATATAAGCAAGGATGAATGAGAGAGTTATCTCCACTTGAAAGAATGCTCTTCATGAAGGTAGCGATTGTTGTGTGTTGATGCAAATGATTTTTGATATCTCGAATTCCTTCCCAAGCTGATCCTGAAACAGAACAATGAAATAAAATGTGGTCAAGAGTTTCAGTTTGCACCTGGCATAGCGTGCAAATGGGGTTGATTGTTTGAATCCTCCTATGAAGATTGGCTTCTGTTGGTAGAGAATTATGAAGAGATCTCCATGCAAACATCAGTACACGGGGACATATATTGCTAATTTTCCAAAGCTTCTTCCAATCAGTGAAGACAGATTGAACATTGGCAGTTAGAGGCCCATTAGCATGTTCATGAATAATACGATATACTGATTTAGTATTCAGTTCTCCAGTAGGAGTATGAATCCAAATCAATGAGTCCATTGATGATGTAGCGGACAGAGGAATCAGAGTTATTGCATAGGCTTCTTGTGGAGGGAAAAGAATATATAGTAGATTCAACTTCCAACTGAATGAGCGATGATCAATAAGATCACTGACTGTTGTTACAGTATGATGAGCATTTGGAAAACCTGAAACTCTGAATCGAGGTAAAGTTGGAACCCAAGGATCAACCCAAATATTGATTCCAGTTCCATTTCCAACTAACCATAGTACATTGTTGTTGAGAATTTCTCTGCTCGAGAGAATAGCATGCCAGATAGCAGAAGCTGAATGTGGCACATTCACTGACCAGAAATTACTGCTCTTGAGATATTTGTATTTCAATAATGTAACCCATGGAACATCATCATTTTTCAGGAACCTCCAAGCCAATTTAGTAATCATGGCACAATTACTTAGACAAGGATCTCAAATACCCAAACCTCCACAAAATTTTGGTTGAGTGAATGAAGACCAAGCAGTGAAATGAATTTTCCTTTGTTGTTCAACACCTCCCCACCAAAAATCACACTGTTGTTTTGAGAGAGTTTTCAAAACTTTTTTAGGGAGTAGGTATGATGAAAATTGATATATAGGAAGAGTGGAGAGAGTGGATTTGATCAATGTAGTTCTGCCAGCATGGGAAAGACATCTTCCTTTCCAACCAAGGAGTTTTGATTGACTTTTTGAAACAATGGAATTGAAAGTAGAAACTCTACTTTTAGACAGTAGAAGGTGATGCCCCAGGTATTTGTCAGAGGTATTCATTAATGAAACCCCTAAAAGATTCAAGTACAGTTGGCGCATATAAGGATCCAATCTTTGAGAAAAAAATATTGATGATTTCTCAAAATTAACTTTTTGTCCCAACCATAACTCATAAGTTTGTAGAATAATCTTGATCTGGATGAAGTTGTCAATAGAACAGTAGCCAAAAAGAAGAAGATCATCAGCAAAAGATAGATGTGAGTATTTTTCTGGGTTTGGATGAAGTTTGATACTGTCATAGAGATCATTTCTTTCCATAATGAGAATAAGCTTGGAAAGAACTTCTCCACACATTATGAAAATATATGGTGATAAGGGACACCCTTGGCGAATACCTCTACTAGGCTTGAACTTTGAGGAGGGAGTGCCATTGATTAAAATAGCAAAAGAAGCTGTTGATATACATTGCATAATGAGATCATGAGAACAATCTCGGATTCCAAAAGCCTTGAGAACTTGGCTAATAATACCCCAACTAAGCCTATCATAGGCTTTGGCCATATCAATTTTGAGAGCAAATCCACTTTTTGTAGAAGGAAATGTTTTTATAGAGTGGAAAAGTTCTTGAGCCATGACAACATTATCTCCAATATAGCGACCAGGTATGAAAGCATTTTGGTAGGGACAAATGAGTTTGTTGAGATGTGGTCGAATTCGGTTGGCCAGAATTTTGGTAATGCATTTATAAATCACATTACATAATGAGATTGGACGGAAATGAGAAGGAGATGTTGGGTTTGGGATTTTTGGTATTAATGCAATGAAGGTATGATTGATGGCAGGAGGCATTATTCTAGATTTAAAGAAATCTTGAATAAGATAGGTTACCTGTTGGCCGACCGTAACCCAACATGTTTGATAAAAGATAGCAGGGAAGCCATCTGGACCTGGTGATTTATAGGGTTGCATATGCTTCATTGACAGTCGGATTTCTTCCTCAGTAGGAACACTGCTTATAAGTTCATTCTCCACAGAACTGATATGATTAAATTCAGCCAATATATGTGCAGGTACTGGAAAGGTATCAGTTGACTGAAATAGTGATTTGAAATGTGAAACAAGCAAATGAGAAATAGCTTCCTGATTGCAAACTTGTTCACCATCTTCTTTGTAGAGACAAGAAATAGAATTCTTATGCTTTCTATGCACTGACATCATATGAAAGAACTTTGTATTTTTGTCACCTTCCTTCAACCAAGAAACACAAGATCTTTGTTTCCAATAAAGTTCTTGCTGTAGAAGTAATTTATTTAATGACATTTGAATCTCTTTTTCCCGTTGAAGCACATTATCAGAGATAGGAAGATTCTGAAGCTGAAGTAGTTGTTGTTCATAAGATTTAATATCATCCTGGAGGAATGAGAGACGTCTCCTGCCCCATCCTCGTAATGTTTGCAGTAACTGTTGAAGTTTAGAAGAGAGGTTTGAAAAGTTTCTGCAGGAGAACCAAATGTTAGAAACTTTATCTTTGAACTCAGGATCATGAATCCAAGCAGCTTCAAATCGACGGGGATAGATTAATTTCTTCTTGAGCAAATTGAGGGATAATAGAATAGGGTTATGGTCACTATTAAGACAAGGGAGATGAAGAACCCCTGCTTTTGGATGAATACTACGCCAGTTAGGATCAACCATAGCCCTATCCAACCTTTCTGCTATATTGAATGCAGCAGACCTTTTGTTGGTCCATGTAAAAGCAGGTCCACTATAACCCATATCCATAGCAGCAGAATTATTGAACCACCTGATGAAATGTTTATGATGTTGAAAATTGAATTTATTTCCTCCTCGTTTCTCTTTATCATTGAGAATGGAATTGCAATCTCCAATACAAGCCCAAGGTTCTACAAGGTTTGTGATTTCAGATTCCATAGCTGTCCAAAAAACCTCTCTATCAGAAATATTAGGTGGACCATATATGCAATATAAGTGCCATGCCGGGGAAGAGGATGTTTGTAAGAAATAAAGGTGGATACAATTGGGAGATGTAGAGATGACATTCAATTTAGTAATGTTATTCCACATAACTAGGAGGCCACCTGCTCTGCCACAAGAAGGTACTGCAATACTCTGTTCAAAATGGAATAAGGGAGCTAATGATAAAGCTTGATCTATCGAGCATTTAGTTTCTGAGATGAATGCAATGATAGGTTTAGTTGCCCGGAGAAATGAATTAAGTGTACGAATTGTCGGGTCATTTCTCAAACCCCGACAATTCCAGGATAGGATCATGATGTGTGCGGCTGTTGAAGGCCAGCCGCAGCCTTTTATTTGTCAGATAATTTAAGGAATTTGTTGGAAGAGGTTATCTTGTCATCACTGGAGGAATCCTCATAAAGATGGATGGATGTTCTTTTGAAGGGGTAGGTAGTGAGGTTGGTAGATTTTGTGGAATGTTTAGGAAACAGTGACGAGTCCTTGATGACTCGTTTCCATGATTTTGCATTGATATGGTTTGAGGAGGAGGAGGCATGACACACAGTCTGTTGTGTTATTGAACGGATAAGAGAGGTGAAGGATTCAGGATTGTGGTGATTATGGGAATGGAGATCAGCACTATTAAAAGAGGGAATGGGTAGATGTATTGGTATTGAGCTGGAGATGGATGAAGTATCAGAGATAATGGTGGATGTAGAGGAATGTGGAGTGACTGCTTGGGGATCAATGTCATTACTGATATAAAATTCTGTAGTAAGTGGAGGATATGAGGGTGATGGTGTGGAATAAGGAATGAAGGAATGTTTAATAGGCAAAGCAGAGGAAATTATCTGATCCGAATGAAAGGAGGTGATAGTGTGAGATAATAATTTTGGTTCTGGGTGTTGTGATGGTATAGTAGGAAGGATGGATTGAGTTGGAAGGTTACTAGGAATGTGGCAGGTGGGTGTAGGATGTTGATTCACCAAAGCAAGAGATGGTTGATTTGTATCAGTAAAATTAGGCACATTTATAGGAATAGTGGAGGATACAGTTGGTGGGGGAATAACAGAATTCGTGGAAGAAGGGATAACTGTTTCATGAAATGGTGCTGCACTAACCGTCACCGGCGACGATGATGGAGGAACTTTGAAAATCCGGGGATGATCAGCCAATTGACTGTAAGTAGGTTGAATGGATATTGGAATTGAATCAAGCACCATATCATTGCAATTCATTGGTGAGGTTGTAGGAATGGATGATGTTGGAGGCAAGGTTGGATGTTTGACAGATTCCTTCCCTGCAGATATCTGCGAGTTAGTTCTGAATCTTTCTGCATGATTAACACATAGAGAGAAATCCAGCCTCTTATTCAGAAGATCCATAATATGAGATTTCTGCTCAATAGCCCATTCATCATTGATCAATGACTTCAAATATTTGTGCTTCTCACATTTAGAGACCCCATGTCCCAGAATTCCACAAAACTGACAAAACTTTGTTAGTCTTTCATACTTGAGATTAACAACACAGCAAGAATTATTACCCATAGATATTTCCAATTTTCTGGACAACGGGATAGAAATATCTATCGAGACTCTCACTCTAGCAAATAAACTCCAATTCATGGCTTCTTTTTGAGTTGGAGGTCGGAAATTTCCCAATCTTGCAGCAATGGAAGATATGAAGTCAATTGTGAGAAGATTGATAGGTAAACCATGAAATTGAATCCAGAAATCAGCATGTGAGAAGGAGTAATCCTTGGGAAGTTTGTTAGGCAGGCATCTCTCCAAAATCAACAGATGCTTGTTGATTTTCCAAGGACCATTGGCCAATACAATTTCCAAATCCTCAGTTTTTTCAAAACGAGCAGAAAAAGATCCTTCAAAATATTCACTGATCTTGACAGGACTGCTCACTTTCCACATTTTTTGGATGGTGTTTGAGACAATGTGTAAAGGAAGATTCTTGGATCTCAATAATTTGAAAAACAAGAAATTCTTCCATTCTGCTTGAGGATTGTTCTGAGAAGAGGGGAATGTAGAAGAAGAGTCTGAAGATGTCAGTGATAAGGAAGAAGTCAGTTTTTCCAAGACTTCTTCATAAGAACAGGGCGTGGTAGACATTAAGGACGTGGTATGATGAAAGTTGTGTATTGTGTTTGTTTGTAAGGAGTGAAGAAGAATGGAAAAGGAGAAGAGGGAAAGATGGATAGAGGAAGGGATGATCTGATGAAGGAGATGAATGATTAGGAGGGAAATTGAAAATACAGAGAAAGAACTCTGCAGAGCGGAGAGGTCGCCATGGGACGAAGCGGAGAAAAAGCATATAATTTACATATTATTTTTTACTTACTCTTAGTTCATCACTATTCATTTGATTTATGGAAGAAACAGTTTAGCAACAGAACCTTCTTCCCCAGGACGAGCTTGAATTACTAAAGCTAGGCATCACTTGGGGCTCTTTCCTTCCTAAGAAATCTCTAATTGATTGGGCTAATTTTCCATGGAAAATATTTCCATCACAAATTTTCCACCAATTGTAGTGTTTGATAGCTTATATTTTCCATGGAATTATTTTCCAAAAAACTATCATTTTCCATATTTCCATATAAAATGGTGGAAAATGAAACTTGTCCAACCCATAGGAAAATATCATTTTTCATGGAAAATAACTATTTTTTGTGAAAAATAATGCCAATCAAACACCCAAATTAAGTTTTCCATGGAAAATTTTTAAAATTCCATGGAATTTTTTTCCTAGGAAAATAATTCCATGGAATTAATTTCTTTTCCACACATTTTCCATCTTGCAATCAAACGCACCCTTATTGTTTTTCCATGCATGTTCATCTTTCTCAAGCTAAGTATTTTGTTTCTAGTCGTAATTTACAGAGTCCAGTCTCCATTGACCAGTCCTTTCTGCCTGGTGCTGCTGCTGTTGAACGCTTGCCTCTGACTAGCAAGCAAGCAATCACCTGCATTTCAAGTTGCGTTTGCAACAAAACCAAAGTTGGGGATTGGGGTTGGTCGTGTTTGCCGGTTGGCATTGGCACCATTTACAGTTAACATGGACGTTACACACGAGATTTTGTACATACAAGGATAATACGCTTATGTGGTTTAATTCACTGATCTTTTGCCATCGAGACATGATTTTATCTCAGTAACTATAAGGGTCATCCAAGTTCGGCATAGTAAGTAGAAACTTGTACGTTGCCAACTTTAATATGTACCACACCACTCTCATGTCCAATCACTGGAAAACAACAACAGCATTAAAGTGCAAATTCCAGTAGGTATAAGTGCACACTAGTGTCTTAGCGAGCTAAACAATACATAGCGACACCTGCACTTCGGCCTCGTTTAGTTTGCAGAAAGAAAAGAAAAGAAAATTGATTCTTTGATATTTTCTTTTTTTTTTTGAGAAATTGTAATTTTAATTGATATTTTTTCTGGTGTTTTGAAAAACTAGAAAAATTGAGAGAGAAAGTGAATCTTTAAAGGACAAAAATAAAACCCTTTGGTTGGTGGGAGGAACCTTTTTTATCCTATTTTTTTCTTTTGGGAATTAAATTTCTTCTCCTTTATTTTCCTTGGCATAAGAAAAAAGAAAAAAAAAAAAATCACTTTTCTTTTCCCTTTCAATTCCGCAAACCTAAGAGCATCTCCAACCCTATTGTCTTGTTAAGTGTTGTGAGTCATAGGTGGCTCCTATGTGGCATGAGCCACAAGACAATGTCTTGTTTATGTGGCAAAATTATTTCTCAAAAGACAATGAGATAGAAAAACTCTCTCCAATGCAAAAGTATTGAGGAGACAATAAAAAGTATTTTTTCCAACTTCCAAGGCAACTCCTCCACTTCTTCAAATTTTTTATAAATATTTCTATTCATAATTGATGATGTGGAGACAAAGTCATTGTGAAGTGCATTGTCTAGATCTAGACAACCAACTTCACATTCTTCTTGCCATGTCATTGCCATGTCAACTTCATATTTTATTCTACATTTGCATTGAAGAAGAATTTTTAGAATGAAAATTTGTCATTCCTATGTGGCAACCATTTTTTCTAAACTCACAATAGGGTTGGAGATGCTCTAACGTGGCCTTCCTGCAAATAATGCCGTTGTGGAACACCAATGGCATCCAATGAAACCTGGTCAACCACCATCTTATATTCTATACTTTAACCATATGCTGTTGTAGTTGACACGATTGAACTTGATCAGTAGCTGTTGAGCCGTGCTTGAATTTTGAGCTATTGGTTCGGGAAATGCTATGGTTACAACCAATTTTGGTTGTAACTTTACAATTGCCTACATGGCATCCTTTAATTGGAGGATTGGAGGGACCGGATGGGAGATGTTAGCAGAGGTTGGTGTGGTTAAATGAAAGTTGTAAATATTTGGTAGTAAATTTAGTTTTTTTTCAATTGGTGCTGCATGACAGCTAGAACAAGTTTGACTCACTTGCATACAGTATTAGTTGGCTACAGCTAAGAGCATCTCCAACCCTATTGTCTTGTTAAGTGTTGTGAGTCTTAGGTGGCTCCTATGTGGCATGAGCCACAAGACAATGTCTTGTTTATGTGGCAAAATTATATCTCAAAAGACAATGAGATAGAAAAACTCTCTCAAATGCAAAAGTATTGAGAAGACAATAAAAAATATTTTTTTTCCAACTTCCAAGGCAACTTTTAAAACAACTACTCATCTTCTTTCTCTTTTTCTAATATTTTTTATTCATAATTGATGACATGGAAGAGAAGACATTGTCAAGTGCATTGTCTAGAAGACTAGAACAAGACAATCAACTTCACAATGTCTTCTTTTATTTTTGTCACATAAGTTTCACAATTGACTTACAATTGCATTGGAGAAGAACTTTTAAATAAAATTTTGTCATTCCTACGTGGCATTAACTTTTTTTTTCCAAGTCACAATATCGTTGGAGATGCTCTAACCCTTGTTCACTATGAAGAAGTCTGACCATACATGGTAAGCCACCCGGATTTTATATGAGACTAGATTCTAGATTCTCTTAGAGCATCTCCAACCCTATTGTAATTCTTATGAAGATAATATATAGATTTTGGGTGGGCTTATACACATTACCATATACCTAATTAATAACGGAACTAAAATCTTGAACTTGAACGGGTTGGTGTGGACTAAGGTAGACTAGGTGTAGGTTCACTCGTATGAAAAGAAAAAAACCAAAGAATTTTATTTGGGATGGGCTGTCCTTATGTGGTTCCCCGTTTGTATCTTCATCTCTTACACTCGTGTCATAGTGGGGCCAATAGAAACGTAATAAGTTGTCAATTATTACAACTCTTTTTTTGTCTATTGTGTAAGATTCTTCCATGAACTCATCTTGTTATGTTTTCAAAAATGTCTATGAATAGTAAGAAGTGGTGTAGAGAAAACATACAAGACAAACACCCAAATGCAGACCAGTAATTTAATGACACACTTGGTTTGAGAAATTATGGTCTTTGGTTCATTTTGTGTGTTTGGATGTTGAAGAAAACAATGAGAAAATTAAAATAACTTTTAAAGTAAAAAAAAAAAAAAAAAGGGTTTCTTGTACCTACTCAAAGATTCACTGTTTTTAGGAAAATTTTCATCCAAACATCATAATTTATAAAAATTATAACAAAAGCACAAACTTTTGAAATATTAATAATAAAGTACAAAAACGTCCTTCCAAAGAACGTTCTGTATAAAAAAAAAAAATTAAAAAAGCATAACGTTGTTCGAAATGACGTTTTGACTTAAAAATTATATTTTTTTTCTGTGGGCTAACGGAGACTAACGGGGAGAGGATACTGCTTGAAGATGACACACTCCCAGAGACCATTCTTCCTTCCTCCGCTCCACATCAACTAATCTAATCCATGAAACACTAGTCAACAAACAAACAAAGAAACACACACACACTTACAGCAACCTAAGAGCATCTCCAACCCTATTGTCTTGTTAAGTGTTGTGAGTCTTAGGTGGCTCCTATGTGGCATGAGTCACAAGACAATGTCTTGTTTATGTGGCAAAATTATATCTCAAAAGACAATGAGATAGAAAAATTCTCTCCAATGCAAAAGTATTGAAGTGACAATAAAAAGTATTTTTTTCAACTTCCAAGACAACTTTTAAGACAACTACTCATCTTCTTTCTTATTTCTAATATTTTTTATTCATAATTGATGACATGGAAGAGAAGACATTGTCAAGTGCATTGTCTAGAACAAGACAATCAACTTCACAATGTCTTCTTTAATTTTTGCCACATAAGCTTCACAATTGACTTGACAATTGCATTGGAGAAGAACTTTTGAATAAAATTTTGTCATTCCTATGTGGCATTAACTTTTTTCCAAAGTCACAATAGGGTTGGAGATGCTCTAACTGCATGGTAGTAAACTCTTTCGTGGACCGAGGCTCACTCACTCTACTTTTTCCTGTAATGCCCTGAATTCGTTGCGGAGCACGGTGCGGGCTAGCGGCCGAATGGCCGAGTCGGATGAGAATTGGGGAAACTTTACCAGGATTGCGGGATAATAAATTGAGATCCTTTCCTCGTTATGGATTGGACTCTTTTGAAATGATGCCCAAGATGCAGTGGCGCGCGTCTTGGGGGAAGAGTTCTATATAAGAGTCGCTTGCCCCGAGACCGTTGCCCTGCTGGTTTTCGATGTCGCTTTTGCTGTTGGCTTTTGTGTGCATTTTCGTGATTATTTTCGATGAATGTTTTCATGGATTTACTTTCACCGTCTACGCATTTCATATCGAATAACTGAGAGAAAGAGAAGAAGTATGCTGACCAGACGTTGGTGCCAATGCAGGTGCTAACGCGGTGAACCTCGGGTGACGTTGCGTGGAAGACCTCTTTCTCTCGGCAATTCACCAACAAGTGAGTGGCTTTGATCCTTCGACGATCCTTGATCTTCGCGCATAACAATGGTAGACTTGTTATTGCGTTCGGTGCTTAATAAAAGATGCCTAGTAATAATATGGGAAAGATAATGAAAGATAAATTATCACATGGCTAGGCTTATGTTGTAAATCGAATGATGCTCGTATGCTATATGAATTGTTTAACAGGTGATGCAAAGACCCAAGTATTGGGCGGTAAGTATATCGGACTTCGGTTCGAAAGAATGAGTTAAACATGAATAGTCCCTTGGTTGGATGAACGAATATGCGAGCCTATGGCTCAAAGTAAGATGGTAAGACGTCAAGTTGGAAAGATGGAAAATGGCAAGATAAAATGAGAACTACGACTATGTGTGGAAGATGCTATTATCATGCATGTCATGTCCCTTATTAGTTAAGTTACAATTCGGAACCAGTACCCGTTGCCTCGAATAGACGACCTCTTCGATCAGTTGCAAGGGGCGTCTGTATTTTCAAAGATTGATCTTCGCTCAGGCTACCATCAGTTAAAGATCAAACCAGATGACATTTCTAAGTCTGCATTCCGAACCAGATACGGACACTATGAATTCTTGGTCATGCCCTTCGGACTGACCAACGCCCCTGCCGCTTTCATGGATATGATGAACAGAGTCTTCCGGCCCTTTTTGGATAAATTTGCGGTCGTGTTCATCGACGACATCCTAATCTACTCGAAGAACAGAGAAGACCATGCAGAACATTTGAGGACAGTGTTACAGACTCTACGGGACAATCAGCTCTATGCCAAGCTGAGCAAATGTGAGTTTTGGATGAGTAGCGTGTCGTTCCTAGGGCACGTTATCTCGGCGGAAGGTGTGTCCGTTGACCCAAAGAAAATTGAAGCCGTAGTGGATTGGAAGCAACCCACGTCGGCGAGCGAGATCCGAAGTTTCCTCGGCTTGGCAGGCTACTACAGGAAGTTTGTCAAAGATTTTTTAAAAGTGGCAGCGCCTTTAACTCGGCTAACCCAGAAGGGAGTGGCATTCGATTGGACTGATGAGTGCGAGTCTTGCTTTCAAAATCTGAAGCAACGTCTCGTATCAGCTCCAATCCTTACACTTCCAGACGGCGTCGAGGGATTTCAGATATACAGCGATGCGTCCGGACTGGGTTTGGGATGTGTGTTGACTCAGAGAGGGAAAGTGATATCTTATGCCTCGAGACAGCTTAAGCCGCACGAGAAAAATTATCCAACGCATGATTTGGAATTGGCAGCGATAGTATTTGCATTGAAATTGTGGAGGCACTACTTGTATGGAGTGGCTTGCGAGATCTTCACCGACCATAAAAGCCTGAATGATATCTTTACTCAAAAAGATTTAAATTTGCGGCAAAGACGTTGGTTGGAGCTTATAAAAGATTACGACTTGACGATCGCGTACACCCCAGGAAAAGACAATGTGGTGGCGGACGCGTTGAGTCGAAACTTTGTGGGATCACTCAGTGTTGACAAACGAATACTGGAGGAATTAGAAAGCATGGGAATTGAGCTCCAGATTCGTGGCCGAATTGCACAATTGGCTCAACTTCAACTTGAGCCGAGTTTGTTAGAAAAGATAAAGACGACACAGAGGACAGATGAGTTCTTGATTAAGATTGGCAGAATAGTGGAAAAGGGTGAAGCCAGCGACTTCACCAGGCACGAGGACGGATCATTGCGACTCAAGGGGAGGCTATGTGTCCTGAAGGATGAAGAACTCCGGAAAGAAATCTTGACAGAGGCCCACTATGCCAAGTATTCCTTACATCCGGGAAGTACAAAAATGTATAAAGATTTGCACACGACCTTCTGGTGGCACGACATGAAACGAGATGTGGCCCTCTTTGTCTCGCGATGCTTAGCGTAGCAACGAGTCAAGGTGGAACACCAGAGGCCCGGCGGGGAGATGCAGAACCTCGCGATCCCAGAATGGAAATGGGATCATATAACCATGGATTTTATAGTTGGCTTGCCGAAGACGCAGCGAGGGAATGATGCAATTTGGGTCATCGTTGATCGATTAACCAAATCTGTACATTTTTTCGCAATGAAAACCACATGGAGCGTCGACCGGTTGGCTCAGCTATACTTGGATGAAATTGTCCGACTGCATGGAGTGCCGGCATCAATAGTGTCGGATCGGGATGGACGATTTGTATCGCATTTCTGGGTCAGTTTACAAGCTGCCATGGGAACACAATTGAAATTTAGTTCTGCATACCATCCTCAAACCGATGGCCAGACCGAGAGGGTGAATCAGATACTTGAAGACATGCTACGGCTTTGTGCTATTGATATGAAAACTAGTTGGGATACTCACTTGCCGCTAGCAGAATTTGCCTACAACAACAGTTACCAATAAGTATACAAATGGCTCCGTATGAAGCATTGTACGGGCGAAGGTGTCGGTCTCCGATTTGTTGGGATGAAGTCGGTGAACGACAGGTACTTGGTCCGGAGATGGTGGAACAGGCCGTCGAGAAGGTCCGCATGATTCGGGAGAAGTTACGTGTGGCACAAAGTCGGCAGAAGAGTTATGCGGATACTCATCGACGACCATTGGAATTTATGGTGGGCGATCACATATTTCTGAAGGTGTCACCGATGCGCGGAATTATGCGATTCGGTGCGAAGGGGAAGCTAAGTCCGAGATTTGTTGGCCTGTTTGAAATTCTTAAGCGAGTCGGCCCTGTCGCCTATCTGATCGCGTTGCCACCGGCAATGGATGGAGTGCACGATATCTTCCATGTTTCCCAACTACGGAAGTATGTACACGATCCAAGCCATGTGGTAGACTTCGGTCCGCTAGGGCTAAGAGCTGACTTGTCTTATGTGGAGGAACCCGTGCAGATCTTGGATAGGAAGGATAAAATCTTGCGGAACCGAGTTGTTTCTTTGGTTCGAGTGCTTTGGCGAAATCATTCCGTCGAAGAGTCGACATGGGAAATTGAGGCAGAGGTGAAGGAAAAGTTTCCTTCGTTGTTTGACCTAGGTGGGTTTGTGTTTAAGTTTCGAGGACGAAACTTTTTGTTAGTGTATTAATATGTAATGCCCTGAATCCGTTGCGGAGCACGGTACGGGCTAGCGGCCGAATGGCCGAGTCGGATGAGAATTGGGGAAACTTTACCAGGATCGCGGGATAATAAATTGAGATCCTTTCCTCGTTATGGATTGGACTCTTTTGAAATGATGTCCAAGATGCAGTGGCGCGCGTCTTGGGGGAAGAGTTCTATATAAGAGTCGCTTGCCCCGAGACCGTTGTCCTACTGGTTTTCGATGTCGCTTTTGCTGTTGGCTTTTGTGTGCATTTTCGTGATTGTTTTCGATGAATGTTTTCATGGATTTACTTTCACCGTCTACGCATTTCATATCGAATAACTGAGAGAAAGAGAAGAAATATGCTGACCAGACGTTGGTGCCAATGCAGGTGCTAACGCGGTGAACCTCGGGTGACGTTGCGTGGAAGACCTCTTTCTCTCGACAATTCACCAACAAGTGAGTGGCTTTGATCCTTCGACGATCCTTGATCTTCGCGCATAACAATGGTAGACTTGTTATTGCGTTCGGTGCTTAATAAAAGATGCCTAGTAATAATATGGGAAAGATAATGAAAGATAAATTATCACATGGCTAGGCTTATGTTGTAAATCGAATGATGCTCGTATGCTATATGAATTGTTTAACAGGTGATGCAAAGACCCAAGTATTGGGCGGTAAGTATATCGGACTTCGGTTCGAAAGAATGAGTTAAACATGAATAGTCCCTTGGTTGGATGAACGAATATGCGAGCCTATGGCTCAAAGTAAGATGGTAAGACGGCAAGTTGGAAAGATGGGAAATGGCAAGATAAAATGAGAACTACGACTATGTGTGGAAGATGCTATTATCATGCATGTCATGTCCCTTATTAGTTAAGTTGCATTGCATGCATGGTCATGGACAACTTGTATACAAGGTAGTTCCTCGAACGGTACTCCGAGGCCACGGAACCGATTCGGCCTAGGAGGAACGCCGTGCTGAAGTAGTAGCACAGTGCTGAAGTAGTAGCACGGTCTTTCGGGAACCTTCCGGATGGGCTAGCTACCCACCGATGAAGAGGAGCCGTCCGACCAAGATGTCCCAGATGGCGTGTAGTCAGTGACCTTCATATAGACAGGTGGCATAGCTAACATTGTCTTATGCAGGCAGAGTAAGTGGTATTCATAAATATGTACAGGGATGGCTATCGACCGTGGGTAAGATTCACCAAATTGGTGATCAATATGAACTGCTTATGTTAGATCAACATGAATTGCTTATGTTTCTAACATCACTGTATGCTCCTTATATTTCTCATCAAATATATGAATTGTTAATGGACCCTAAGGCAAGATAGAAAGAATACAAATCAATAGTGAACATTCATGTAATTTTACTACTGTTGATTTATGGTGAGATTGGTTACGGCCGCTCACCAGTACATATGTGGCAATGTACTGACCCTCGTCTCCACAGGTGCCGGGAACCTAGTAGATAATCATAGACGCTGAAGGCTTGCTGTCCGACTCTTTAGAAGCTTCGTACATCTTGAAGTTTCCACTTGAAGAAGAAGGTATTTTGCTGAAGGTGGTTATTGCCGCATTATTAATAAAGGGATATGATGTATGGAACAAGTTGTATCTTATTTCAATATTTCTGCAAGTTGTAGCCAAGTTTGGCCTTTCATCTCGGCTGTTTGAGAGCCTTATGTTTATGCAATGTAATTTCAAAGATATCAATAAAGATCTTATTTCAGATCATATCTGTGTTGCCAAAATTTTTTTATCATCCGCTGCGAATCCCTATTCAAATGTCTCTTTTATAAAAGGAACACGAGCACGCCTTGTACAAGTGCAATTCCAGACTTGTACGACATCACGCCTTAGCGAGGACGAACGATTCGGCGTGAATCTAAGCGGAGGCGAACGATTCCCGAAACGGGGCGTGACATTTCCCCTCCCTTTTCGTCCTCAACTTTTTTTTTTCCTTTTCGTCCTCACAACCCAATCCGTTCAATCAAACAAACCCCAATTCCGAACACCAAAAAGAGTATGGCTTCCTCCAGCAGGAGGCGGGGACGAAGGCGGAGGCTCCCACACCCAGTCCCACACTCCCAGTCGCAGCAGCAGCAACACCACCACCCGATGTCCTCCAACGTCTCTACCAACAGCAGCAAAGTCATTGCGTAGTACACGACCGATGCACGGCTCCATGTAGTCGGAGCCGTCTGCCCACTCCGGCAGGCTCCTTGAGGAATGCCCTTCCCATGGGCGTTTCCAGTTTTTTTTTTCTTTACTTCCCCTCCCGTTTGTCTCTGTCAGTCAGTGAAACAAATATAATTTTTTAGTCAAAACGTATTTCGAAAAGATGTTATGTATTTTTTTTTTATACATAATGCTCTTTGGAGGGACGTTCTTGTGCTTTGTTACTAATATTTCAAAAGTTTGTGCCTTTGTTATAATTTTTTATAAATTATAATGCTTTGGGTGTAAATTTTCACTTTTTTTCCTTTTTTAATTTTTTTTTCCAAACATATAAAATAAATTTTCTCAATAGAAAATTTTTATTTCTTTCATTTTATTTCCGTGAACGAATCAAGGCCTACGACGGATGGAGTCCTGTAATATGGAATTTTGGTAGAAGCTTTTCTGACCATATAAATTCTGACTGCACAATTTACTAACTTTTCAGCTGCACCATAACTAACCTGCTCTGCTCCCTTATCTAAAAGCTGGAAACAAAAGTCATAACTTGAGAAGCAGAAAGTCGGTACTCTCTGCTTCTCTCTGATAGTTAGCCATCTCCAATGAAAATTTCTAAAATTGAGTTTATATTCTACTTGTCATTATACTTAAGAAAATTTCTATCATAGTTGGTACAGTTTTTATATAAAATTGCACAAAAAAAAAAAAAAATCACACTCCATGTTTTTCAATTCTATTCTACTATAAAAACATACTCCACGTTTTTCAATTATGTTCTACTTGACAACAAACAAAATAATAAATTTAATGATATAGAACCTAATATTAATTGATATGAGAGAGTTAATATATATAGAAATCTTCCTAAAAACTTTCCATCTTGCATTACCATTACAGTTACTTGAGATAGAAATTACGTTGGGAGAAGTTTCTTTTAAATTGAGTTCTAACATATAATTATGAGTCGAATCCGAATTGAGTCTCTAACATATAATTATGAATCGAATCCAAATAACTCTTGTGGTCAGTAAAAATATATAAAATTTGATTGTATGACAAAAAATGAGTGGACCGAGCTACAAATAGGAGCGTATTATTCCTTATCTTATAATTAGGGGAGAGAAATTTCCATAGCTTACGTACCACAATTTCAAGTGTGTTCATCACCCCCAAGCCCACCCCCTATGTTCCTTCCATATTCCCCCCACTGACAAGTGACAGCTCCGCATGTGCCGGTGGTCCGCAACCCGTCGGTAGCCATAAATTGCTCCGCGAAAGCACCGTACTGCCGTTAAAGTGTTACCCCAATGTCACGGCGGGGGAAGGGGTGCGTTGGTGAATTCGTCTCGGGATCCTCTCCGTCACGTGATTCGATGCTCAGCCGTCGCAGTCAGCACCTGCGCCTCCTGTCCTGTCCCCAGCTGGACCCCAGCCGTCGCAGTCAGTTCCGACTGCCAGTAAAAAAAAAAAAATTACATTTTTTTTAGTCGGAAAATTTACGTGGGGCCGAACGGTTGAACCCGTACCATGCTGAAAGTAAGAAGTACCGACATTTTAACCGCGCTGTCAAAACTGGAAGCTGTTTGCTTTTCAATCGATGGTAGATTTTACTTCGCTTTGCAAGGACGGCTAAAAACAAACATCGTTGTTCTGGAGAGTACCAATTGAAATTTTCGCTAGTCGATGGAATGGACATTTGTTCAGAAGCCATTTTTCAAGACACATGTCACAAGTTTGATTTCTTGATGACGACTTGTTCGTATATTCTAGTTTCAATATCTCGTTCTATTTAAGCCTCGTTTGGTTCACAGAAAGAAAAGAAAAAATATTATCATTTCTTTTTTGTTGGAAAATTATTATTCGTATCTATTTTCTTTTTCCAGTGTTGGGAAGTACAAAAAATAATTAAGATGTAAAGTGAATTCTTAGTGTGAAAAAGTGAATCATTAGATGAATGGCAGAACGATTTTTTCTCTATTTTTTTTTCTTTCGGAAATTATTTTTCTTTCCTCCCCTTTCTTTCATGCATCCAAACATAGAAAAGGAATTTCTTTCCTTTCTCAAGGTCATGGTTCCTGAACCAAACGTGTAATCCACTACTTGTGTTATTAACAGTATATTATGGCCAATACTAGTATACATGCACGACACGTATTTTATTATACATACACATTAAATTTAATAAATAATTTTAATTAGTAAATCTAGATGAGAGTATTTTTGGAACAATTTTTTTAATGGTGATGTGTATTTTTCTCATTATGTAGTAGTATAGATTTTTTTTCAAGATGTTTAAAAGATAGTTGGAATTACAGTTGTATATTATATTTTATACTTGTTCAATTGTTCATTTTTAGACTGATGTCGTTTTTTTTATAGTTCGCATGAAGTATAAATTGTAATCCAAATTGAACTAGGTACGTATTTTTATTCGAGGAAAGGAACAGTAGCGTCCAAACTAGTTATAGCTCTACGAGATGTACTATGTTGCCACATACAGGACATGTCCCTTGTAACTTAAATGTTTAAAATCAGTACTGTAACGTTTCAAAATTCTAAACAGTTAATTATCATTTTTAGTTTAATTTTTGTAAACTACGTGCTTATGTTTTTTGTTAATATTGTCGTTCAATTTTGGTTGTGTCGCACTACAGAGTTCGGAAAATTCATCAATTGGGGATAGAAAGAAGGCGATATATTCTTAATGATATAAAATGGGTTATTTAGTTTTAGGGTCTCGTTAATATTAAAATTTTAAGTTTATGTCTCTATATTGTCCAGATTAGAGTTTAGATCTTGTCCTAACGGTAGATTTGTCTGACCGTCCAAATGGAGAGCTAAACTCAAATTTTGAATATTATAATGGACCCTAAAACTAAACCCAAATGAGACTTGTGAGGGTTATTTAGTTTTACATGTTGGAAGTCGTGTGCTATGTGTTATTTAGTTTTGTCACGACCAATCGAAAATGAAACTTGTGACAATGTTGTTTGCTTCTATCCTGATCTCAACAACCACATAAACCTCCTAGCAACAGTTTCGATGAAAATGACTTCATGGCATCGTGTATCGTTATATGTAGCTTGTCCCTTATTTTTTCTTTTGAGGTGTCCTTTCTTCAAGCCGAGCTGTGGCCCAAAGCCACAAGCCGTCCGGAGAAGAGTTCGAACCCGAAACCTATGCTCGGACGGCCTCCCGCACTACCACTAGGCTAGTGCCTTTAGGGACTAACTTGTCCCGTTCAAATGGTTGAATGCTTACAACTCAAAAATTCAAAAGAGTTGTGTGGATTGTTGAGATAAGGATACAAGTCTCATTGTTGATTGGTCGTGACAAAACTATATAATCCGAGTCAAATAATTCTTACCACGTAAAACTAAATAATCTCACATATCCTTTAGGATAAGACCTAAATCTTAATATAACCAATATAAAATTTTAAAATTTTACTATTATAAGAGACCCTAAATCTAAATAATCCACATAAAATTGCAATCACATGGATCCACATAAAATTGCAATCACATGGGACGTAGGAAAAATAAATTTAAGTGGGACAAGTTAAAAGGCAGGAGCGGAGGATATATTGGTAGGGGCGAATGGGGATTGGAGGAGGACTTGAATCAGTACTTTGATGAGGAGCATGTTCAGTAGTAGGTGTTGCTGCTGACTGTGCGCTAGCTAGCTAGCTGGTGCTGTACTGATTCTGTACTTTGACTGGTGTACGTACTATCGACTCTCTTTCTCCAACTCCATGGGTGGTGCCAATGCTCCTGCCTATGACACTAGTCCTTTCGCTCCGGCCTACTTGTACGGCCTTCCGTCGGCCGACGCGTTGCGCATTGACGACCTCCTTGACTTGTCGAAGAACAACGACCTCTTTAGCACGATTGCCGCCGACGTGCACCACCACAATCTTCCGCTTCAGCCGGACGACGTGTCGACCCCCATCGGAAGCCGATCCGTCTGCTTCTCCGAGTCTTTCGCGGACGACATCCTCATGCCTGTAAGTACATTGTGATAAGCTTCTTGCTTTTCTGATCGATCGATGATGAAACCAAAATTTTAACGAAAATGATATTTTGTCGGCGGTTTGTAATGCTTGACCGCTAGCTGATATGACGGCCACTCATTGGCCTTCTGCTATCTCCGGACTCCATCTGGACCGGGGGCCAATGGCCGGCAGTCAGATCCACGGTTATAAACCACGGACAACGTACCAGCTCCAAAAGTTTAAATTGTTTTGTTTGTATGCAGAACGAGGAGGCTGCGGAGCTGGAATGGCTGTCCAAGTTCGTAGAGGACAGCTTCTCGGCCGCCCCCTACCCGCCCGCACCAATTCCCAACAACCTCTACTCGAACGCACAAGACATTGCCACGCCCGACGCCGCTGGCCGCGGCGCGCGCAGCAAGCGATCCAGAGCCGATACCGCGAGCAACTGGCCGTCGCAGCAGCAGACGTCCTCCTCCACCACCTCCTCCGACTTCGGCAACAGCCGGCCGAAGAGGAACGTGGGCGGAGCGGACAACGGCGTAGGGGTGGACGAGAGCGGGGTCCGGCGCTGCACCCACTGCGCGTCGGAGAGGACGCCGCAGTGGCGGGCGGGCCCGCTGGGGCCGAAGACGCTGTGCAACGCCTGCGGGGTGCGGTACAAGTCCGGGCGGCTGGTGCCCGAGTACCGGCCCGCCGCGAGCCCGAGCTTCGTGCTGGCGCAGCACTCGAACTCGCACCGCAAGGTCGTGGAGCTGCGCCGGCAGAAGGAAGCGCGGCGGCAACATCGCCTGCACTAGCCCCATCTCCTCGTCTGGACTAGACCTCGTGTACTCCTATAAATTCTTGTGTTTGTTTCCTGATCGGTGTTGTTGAGTGATTAGTTATGTTCGTGGGTGGTTATCGATGGTTATAAAATCATTGTTTCTCACACTTTGTTGTGTTTTTTGTTTTGTTGAATCGAGTGATGTTTTGGTTGGCGGTGGAAGTGGGATTAGTGGTGGTGTGTGATAGAAGTGGAAAGGGTTGGTATGATTATATGATATGCGCATGGATGATGGCAGTGGCATGGGCGTATACAAATGTTTGGGAAAAAAAATAAAGAGAAAGGAAAAAAAAAGTTAATATTTTTTTATTTTTATTTTTTGAAATCCCACGCACACACATGACAATTGGGGGACTCGAACCTTGCCGGTCCCTCCGGGTGTCCGCTCTAATACCACTAGGCTAAAGAGCTCGGACTTAATATTTTTTTATTCAATATGTAAAGAAAATATTATTTTTTTGCCTTTGGTATGTAGTTTGAAAAATGGAAGTGATATATATATATATATATATATATATATATATATATATATATATATATATATATATATATATATATATATATATATATATATATATATATATATATATATTTGATATGGAAGAAAAATTGGAAGGAATAAAAATAAAAAATACATAGTTTACCAATTATATCCTTAATTAAATTATTTATTTACCACTTGATTTTATTGAACAACTTTTAAATAATATAATTTCTATATGATATAATTGTAATTTAGGATATGCGTCTACTTTTCCTAAATTTTTTTTTTCCAAATTTCTTAGTTTTGAGAGGAAAACTAATTTCTCTACTTTTTCGTCTCCCTATTTTTTTTTTCTAACCAAACAAGAGAAAATAAATAAGTCCCTCCACTTTTCCCTTCTCTATTTTTTTGCTCTTACTTTTCTCTCCTACTAAACACAGTCTAAATCTTGAAATTCTGCTAAGGACCCGAGTTCTCTGTAATATTATAAAAAAATTATCTTCTTTTTTTAATAATTTGTTTTTGATACTGTTTAATGTTGAGGAAACTAAAGAAGTTGGAGAAATCATGGATTCATATAGGTGTACATGCCTACCATTCCCTGATACAAAATATAATGAATTAAGGGGACTCCATTAAACACATAAAAAGTAATTATTATATTGTAACATTATGAATTTCTATTTTACACACTGCTGGTGGAATTAAGACTCCATCCTAACTCTAGTTGTGGAGAAATTATTGTATGGGCCGGACACAGTGCATCTGATTCCTCTCCAATTGTTGGATTGTCTAGGGATATGTGCATGTACACACTCCCAAGGTAATTCAACGATTGACATGGAAAAGATGCACTGTGTCCGGCTCACCAATAATTTCTCCAAGTTGTGATTGTGGATTCAGTGATGACTGTGGATAATTGACACGCGTCCATAATTTAATGTACACAAAATTAGTTGTTAGTGGGAGATATAATACACCTATCAGGGCATCCAATCGGGAGAGTTTTTAAAGTGTATGAAATATAAATTCTATAATATAAAACAGAAAAAAAAATCAATTAACATGAGATAGGGAACATCAAATATCAGATCTACTGATTTATCTTCTTTTGTACTCGATTACATTACAGATAGTCTTTCTTTACATTATATACTTCTTGTATCTCATGGAAATGAAGGCTGAGAAAAGTTATTTTGTAGGAGTGGACTGTCAAAGGGCCAGTCGGATGGATTTGGGATTGAGTCTAGATTTTTCTGGATCCATTAGGCTACGCAGGCCAACCATGTTGAGGTTTTTAGGCTAGTCTCTACATGAATACTCAAAAGTTTGTCCCAACAAATGAACTAGCATATCAAAACACAAAGTCTGAACCGCTTGCTTTTCAAAATATTCAGTAGTAGAAGTAACCTAAATCAATATTAGTGAAATATGAATGCCTATTTCTCCTATTAGCTAATTTGGGTTGAAAATGTTGACTATGGAGTTTTTTTTTTCAATTTTCCAAACGTGAAAGTAGTTCATGACATGCAAATTGTTACTTTGTTAGAATGTTAAACAGCAAGAAACAGAATCAAAAGGGTATATAGCCCATAAAAATAGTAGAATAAGGGAGAAACTTCCTCTTTAAAAGCGTAGAGAAATCAGCCATCAACAATTGAACCCAACAACTTATTCTTGTTGACCTTGAAGGGCCAGTCGCTACTGTCCAAAATTGAACCCAACAACTTCTAGTACGTACTGCCACAAAGGTCTCAACAATTGTTGCGCGACCCTGGGTTAATTCAGTTCAAGTCAACGAAGACAATAATCACATGATGAATAGTGAGGTAGAAAATTTATCGGGACACTATAAAAGTTATTCAGATTTAGTTCAGTATTGTAGAACTTTTACTCAGAATATGTCATTCCCGTTTTCCGTTATACGTATTTTTAGTATACGTGTACGAATTTCTGACAATGGTCAGGTGGCCCGTTTTTTTAACTTGTCCTATTTAGCTTGATCCTGATTTAATCTTGCCTTGGTTTATTTGGTTTGGTTCAATATGACTTGACTTGACTTAGCTTGACTTGGTTTATTTTGGATCATCTTGGCTTGACTTGGCTTGGTTTGGTTTATTTTGTTTTGAAATGAGAGGGGCTGCTATATAAGTCAACTATCCTCTCTCTCTCTCTCTCTCTCTTCATTACTCTTCATTTACTTCTTCTTCTTCTCCATTACTCCTCCCACCCATCCAAGAAATTCTAGGCAAGTGCAACTTGTTTCATGATGAATCTCCCATTTTTATTTTTCCATTCTCTTCTCCACTTGATTCTAAGCCTCTTTAGAACTTGGCATTTTGGTTTTGATGGATGGATTTTTGCAGATCTAAGTTTTGGTTTTTTTTCTTGGTTTTGATCTAGTAAAGCTTGGTATTTCCTAAAACCAATTGCCCCAGGCTGTAGAAAATCTCGTTCTATGCAGTTTAGACCCTTGAAAGTCTCAATTCAGACTTGTTTTGAGGAAGTTATGGTCATGGCAAGTTTTTGGAACTTCTATGGCTGAACTTGTTGTTTGGGAAAGACGAACCCATGCGCCGAAACCCCCATGCACCCGGGAGGCCATGCGCCGTGAAGTCCCGGCAACGCATCTTTTGACTCCGAGCGTGTCATGCGCGCAGGTTCCATACGCGCATGTACTGAAGACGCATCGTGAGTCTCCCATTGTGATGCACCTATATCTGGCCATGCGCCTCTTTGGCCATGCACTTATATCTGGCCATGCGCCTATATCTAGCTATGCGCCTCTTTGGCCATGCGCTTATACTTCTTTGTTTCAAAACGAGCTTTCAAAACTGAGAGAATCGAAATGAAGTCCAAGGACGTAAAGCCGTGCTCTGATACCAATCTGTCACGTCCCGCTCCCATAGGAGCGATCGTCCTCGCTAAGGCGTGATGCCGCACGGGCCTAGGTTGCGCCCGTGCAAGGCTAATCCCAGAAACGGCCGATTTGAGCTAGGCTAAAGAGTCGCACAGAGTGTCCCCATTTGCAGCGGAAAGTAAATGAACACAAGTTGAAGCGAATTCAAACTCTTTATTGATTTTCAAGAAGTTTACAAGCGACGCTAGGCCGAGTTTACAAGTCTCTCAAGCTCTCTCTCTCTGAAACATAAAAGGCGTGCCAAGTGGCTTACAACATGGAATGATTCATGGCGATGTTCCGATACATTATGTCCTGTATATGGTGCTTCAGCTCCTTGCAACGCTCCAAGGCTCCAGAGTTAGCTCCGCGCCTTAGTACGTTCGAGGGAAGCTCCGCACCCGACGACATCTCCTGCGTCCTGCAAGCAAACTGTGGGTTTATCAGTACATTATTATGCACTGGTGGGGAGGCTAGCTCACCCATAATGCTATCATTACGAAACACGTTCTATTTACTTCTATGCACCGTCTATCATTCATTGTCTTGCTAATCTTTCCTTAGGGTCAGTTTCATGGCATATTTCATGACATATCTCGTGTTATCGATTTCAATGTGTTGCATGGAAATACATGCACGACTTACCCATACTTACCGTCCGATCTTCCCTGTCCAAAGTAAAGCAAGTTAGTCAACAATTCATACATAACAACTTAACGCAATTCATGTGAACATTCAGTGTCGAGGGCGTGTCCCTGCCTCAGATTCTAGCACGTCGTAGGCATGTTCTCTAACTCATTTGCATGAAGTACTCTTTATCATTTGGTGTGTTACATTTCAAGCCTGTTCAGAAGGCGCTTTGATCAATTAACTTAGACTACTTTGTTTCAATGCAAGGACTTGCACGTGGATTGCCACCAGCAAAGCCCACTTAATCTATATGTACCGGTCGCTGGCACCACAAGCCAATTTGGACATATTCTCCTTTGGTATTCTCACCTATCATAGCGTGCGGATGCACCTTGATAGTCTTTTGAAGTACCCCTTTGGTATTCTCACCTATCATAGCGTGCTGGTGCACCTTGATAGTCTTTTGAAATACCCCTTTGGTATTCTCACCTATCATAGCGTGATGGCTGGTACACCTTGATAGTCTTTTGAAATATTCGGCCTTACGTCTCTTTGAGTGTCCGAGCCCCCACCCAAACAGCCCGTAAGCCATGATTTTGCCTAGGCCGGCCACGATCCTCCCTTTGATCGTGCCGCGGAATCCCTTATTCTTCCTACCTCCTGTATACGATGGGATTGTC
The DNA here is from genome assembly GCA_029216955.1 of Iris pallida. NCBI lineage: Eukaryota > Viridiplantae > Streptophyta > Magnoliopsida > Asparagales > Iridaceae > Iris > Iris pallida. The sequence goes on from JANAVB010044420.1 coordinate 4,945,672, forward strand.
CACGACCAATTCGTATTGACTTGTCATTTTAACTTAACGGCTGTCTCTGAGCCATAGGCTAACCCTTAGCCATAATGCGTTATCGACCAGGTTGACGGCGGCGTCCGTGGAGCGCGAGTAGCGAGCCCCGATGCACGCCCCCGTCATACCTGTCGCTAACCATTCCTTTCTTTCTTATCTTATTTATTCTTTTTTTCACTTGTTCGTTCATTCATTGATTCATTCACATATTCATTCATTCTCATATTCATTCATTCATTCGTTGATTCATTCATTCACTTATTAGTTCATTCATTCATACATTATGCAACTCCCTGTACGGGAATCGCGTCGGCGACCCATCGGGCCCCAAGTCTTCCAATGTTGCTATATTCTACTCGAAACGACTATGTCGATAGTCTTCCGTTTTATTGTTGTAAACCATTCATTGTTTCTTGTTGAACGCATAGGGAATTTGAATGTATGCTTATGCCTTAGCACAAGCGTAGAGTGCGGTGCGAGAGTTCTCACATTTTCTATGTTCTTTTCCATATTCTATACAAGCATACAAGATGGGATTATTCCCTTAGCTAGGTGCGTTGAGTCATTTATTAGCATGCGCAGTGTTATCGCCTAGCGATTCTAGCAATAGTGTCCGTATTGTTAAGTGTCTAGGCTAAGCAAAGATGGGTTCATCGGAGCCACCCACCTTAGTGATGTTCGCATCGGTCGAGCGATACTCCGAGCGCGCCTTTGAAAGTCTAAGTCTGGATTCCTTTTGACGGGCATGTCGACGGCTTCTTTGAGTCATTGTACTTGCCGTTTGAATCGGCGTTCTGCTAGGGTGGAGCGGGTCATTACATAATACACCACTCAAAACAAGTCTCGTCCTCGAGACTTCCTGAGTGCAGGTCATTCTACTATTTTTTAACTCATGTCGTGTGTGTATCTTAGACAATTTTTATCGAACGGCTCTATCGTTTGATGGCACCGAACTACACTCGATACCTTTCCAAGTTCCGTGTCGCATACGTTTGGTCGATTTTTATTGAATGACGTTTCATTCATTTTAGAGTTGATGGTACTTATTCAATTAACGTGTTTCTTCGACTTGGTTGCTATTGCGCCCTATTGTGGGGCTGTAATGGTCACACGAGGCACGTTGTAATTCATCAAATATGAGGGTCGTAGGCTGAGGCAAACTCACTTTCATTTATGCGTATCTCAACACCCACTTGCAGCTGCATTCGAGTTCATCATATCGCTGAATTTGGATCGTGCACATATTCAAGGCGTTCCCCAAATACGTACATTTCAACCAAGCTTAGCGATTAGCGAAGTCGGACAAGCTACTTGTGATAGTTTCGATTTGCCGATCGTTTTACTAATTTCGATTAAAATCGAACTCGTGTGCGTCTCACTATCGTTTATCTCGATCTTCGAGATGATCCGATTCGTTTCTCAAGCGTTCTTGTCTACGAAATCAATACGATTTCTTCTTACCGGAGTCGACCAAGTCTAAGTACTTCCCATCCGATTCGAGACCAAGTATTGCGCTATCATCGAGTACGTCTTCCAATCATTGCTTCAATTCGTTATCCCAACTTTACTTGTGCATCATCCATTCCTATTCACGCACACTCCCAGTTCCTCGCCCTACTCTAAGTCTTGTTGTCCCAAGTCTATCGTCCGTCCAGACGATACCGTAAACTACACAGGTTCAATCACTCGGCATAGGGTCGTCCGCCTATCCCCTAGGCCATCTCACCAGGTCATAGGTACAAGTCAAGTTCTCGGTTCATTGTGCAAAGTCATTGCACGACGCTCGCCCCAATCCTATGGTCAAACCATTTTGTTCGTTCGTACGGGAGTTTCTATCCAAGTTCGCTTCACTCAAATTTCTAAACATCAAGCAGCGTTCACCTTATTCGCATCAACACATTCTCCGTTCCAAGTCCGAGCTCGTTTAGGAAAGTCATCCTATGATAGGTTGTCCTCAACCAAATCCTCAACATGTTATTATCGTATGTCCACACTAGCAATTATCGTAGTCTATCTCTTCAAGTATGTTTGATACAATCCACCTATCCATCCTATCCAATTCACGTAGTCGATCACAAGGTCGTCTAGCATTGCAATATGTCGCATCCCGATCTCACGCAAGTCTGATTATCCACGGCGGACATGAATCACCATGTCAACATTTCCGCAAAATAATCTTCCTCATCGGGACGTAACTCTTGCGTTGAGTCTAGACTTACTCGTTTTCGATACGCAGATTGGGTCTATTCAATCCTTAACTTTACTTAGTCTCCAATCATAAGTCCTATCAATCCTCAAATTTGCCTTCGCTTCAAACCACAAGTCGAAGCATTTAAAATTGCCATGTCATGATATTTCGAGTTCGATCATTCTCGCTGGACATGAATCACCATGCCAATGCTCACGCGAAATGATCGTCCCAAATCCGACGTGACGTATGTACGAGGCTGGAGTTGTGCTCGCGCAAGACAAGATCGTTGTCGTTGTGGTTATCACCGAACAATCAAGTCACTTCCCTTCTTCATTCCAAACATTTATTTTTATCAAAATTTCCCAACATAGTATCCTTCAAAATAATAACTTTTAACACGATCATCATTCATCGAATCAGAGTACCCCTGAGTTATCGTACATCGATCTTTGATACGCCTCAATACCATCGATGATGTACATAACCTGACGATCTTTTTTTTTTGCAACGAAATTCGAGTCGTGCAACTTAATTCCTCAAATCGTATTGTCTCGTACTAACTCGTCGTTGAGCAACATCCATTCTAAATCCTTAGTCATTCTCGTATCTTCAAACCAACGTTTCCTATGCACGCTATCTTTCGATCGTGCTATCTTTGATCTCGCCCGTGGGTATTTTACCTTAACTCAAGTTTCAATCCATTCGACTAAATTCAAATTTGTATGCACGATCTTCTATGTTTCCTCGACCAAGACCTCCATTCGTTTTATCGTTCCGACTCTCTATTCAATCGTTTCGTAATTCGCACTACGCATTCTTGATTCGTCCGAACGATATCTCGTTTGAGAATCTCGAATTCGCAACCAACTAAGCGTTACTCGTTCTAAGGCTTTGCGCGATATCATCGCTTGTCGACATACTCGTTCTATCCGTAAATCCTTTAGTCTCGCTCGAATAATTTTTATAACGTCCATACACCACTCAGGGTTCGAGCCACTCGACTAGTCGTCGACACTCACTCTTTATTCTTCTTCGAAGCTATCACATATACCACTCGGGTTCAAGTCATTCTACAAATCCTCAAAAGGTCATTCGACTCACAATCGACATGTTCAATTGCGCGTTCGTCCGTTCCTCAAAGTCTAAGAACCATTTCCCGCGTTCGCTTTAGCGTTGGTCAAGTAGAGTCTCTATCAACATACATTCTAAGTCTCACTTATTCTCGTCCGAGCGATAGTCGATCTCGCTCGCAAACTCGTTCGCACCAGAAGGTCTAGGTGCACGATACTCGACACAACTTAGCCAAAAGGCTGTGTGCATAACCATCCCGCTCGAACTATACTTCGGTCACGTGTACTCGTTCGCTATCGTCAGCGTAAGGTTATTCAGGCATGAACTGCGTTTGCTAACTTTTAGCACTGGTTCCTTCCAACTCAAGTCCATCGTAGTTTGGCACAAAGGCCTTCGCCTATCGATCCCGTTCAACAGAGTACTCGTACGAGCTTTTGAAAATATTAGACTTATTGTATGGAACATCCCAAGGTACAACGAGAGAGAGCGTATACTTGTTTATTTCAAAACGAGCTTTCAAAACTGAGAGAATCGAAATGAAGTCCAAGGACGTAAAGCCGTGCTCTGATACCAATCTGTCATATCCCGCTCCCGTAGGAGCGATCGTCCTCGCTAAGGCGTGATGCCGCACGGGCGTAGGTTGCGCCCGTGCAAGGCTAATCCCAGAAACGGCCGATTTGAGCTAGGCCACAGAGTCGCACAGAGTGTCCCCATTTGCAGTAGAAAGTAAATGAACACAAGTTGAAGCGAATTCAAACTCTTTATTGATTTTCAAGAAGTTTACAAGCGGCGCTAGGCCGAGTTTACAAGTCTCTCAAGCTCTCTCTCTGAAACATAAAAGGCGTGCCAAGTGGCTTATAACATGGAATAATTTATGTCGATGTTCCGATACATTATGTCCTGCATATGGTGCTTCAGCTCCTTGCAACGCTCCAAGGCTCCAGAGTTAGCTCCGCGCCTTAGCACGTTCGAAGGAAGCTCCGCACCCGATGACATCTCATGCGTCCTGCAAGCAAATTGTGGGGTTATCAGTACAATGTTAAGCACTGGGGGGGAGGCTAGATCGCCCACAATGCTATCATTACCAAACACGTTCTATTTACTTTTGTGCACCGTCTATCATTTATTGTCTTGCTAATCTTTTCTTAGGGTCAGTTTTATGGCATATTTCATGACCTATCTCGTGTTATCGATTTCAATGTGTTGTATGGAAATACATGCACGACTTACCCATACTTATCGTCCGATCTTTCCTGTCCATATAAACTTAACGCAATTCATACATATAAACTTAACGCAATTCATGTGAACATTCAGTGTCGAGGGCGTGTCCCTGCCTCAGATTCTAGCACATCGTAGGCATGTTCTCTAACTCATTTGCATAAAGTACTCTTTATCATTTGGTGTGTTACATTTTAAGCCTGTTCAGAAGGTGCTTTGATCAATTAACTTAGACTACTTTGTTTCAATGCAAGGACTTGCACGTGGATTGCCACCAGTGTCATGCCCCGCTCCCGTATGAGCGATCGTTCCCGCTAAGGCGTGATGCCGCACGAGCCTAGATTGCGCTCGTGCAAGACAGGTTTTATAACGGCCGATTACAGCGGCGACGACGGTGTCGTCGCACAGAAGTCCCAAGCAGATACATTGAATACGCAGCAGAAATTAGAGCAAGCACACATGAACACAAGTCATTCAAAGAGAAACTCTTTTATTGATATTGAATACAAGATTATATTATGGGCGCAAGGCCAAATTATAAGTCTCTCGTGCTTCGCTTTTCTCTCATTTACATGTCACTCTACTCTCTCTCATCTCTCGATTACAATGCTTGAGTCAGCGGAAGCTTTGGAAGGCGATGTCCATACATTATGTCCTGTATAAGTCTTCAATCCACGCGGCCGCACGCTTCGAGTCGCGAAGGAACTCCGTGCCTCGACGCTTCCAAGCGAGCTCCGTGCCACGAGTTTCTACCTGTGCCTGCACATGAACACTGTGTGGGTGTCAGTACTCAACTGTACTGGTGGAGTGAGCTTCTCGCCCACCCATACATAACTGACACGTTTATTTACTTTGTGCAGCTTAAACCCTTTCGATTGTCTTTCTAGTCTTACCTTAGGATCAGTTTTAAGACTTGACGTCTAACCAACTCGACGTGCAACGACATGGTCGTGCTTTAATACCAACGTGTATTTCGATTGAGGCAGTGCCTTAACATGCATGAACTTGACCAAACTTGAACTCGGGACGGCAGGGTCGTGCCATTCTCTATTCGTAACTTAACAATGTTCGGGATAGTGCTTCGCCGAGGAGCAACTTATGCGCACTCGGCCGTGCCAAGACTTTTAATTAAACTCAAGCCTACTAGACCAATTCTCTTGCTAGCGACGTCAAGGGGGAACGACTCATGCAGGTCGTGCCTCTAGACTTTGCTTAAACTTGTCCGTGCTTCGAGATTGAGGCCACGCCTCGCAACGTGTCAAGACTTATCTTGCTGCCGCCTTGCGGCCTTCTATTCGACTCATGAACCAACTTAGACAAGACTTGCCAAACCTAGCATCGATCTCATGGACATCCCGACGCCAATCTATCGTGCCAAGCACGGTGCCTATGCTGCAGCCCAGTCTTAGGCCCAGACCTTGTGTTACCAACTAGACCTGCATTCAAGCTCTAGACCCAAATCCAAAGGCATACACGCGGTGTGCCGCTATTGCCGACACATCTACATGAGTGATCACTAGCAATTTCAAGCTATCTTGGACATGGCTCGGGGGATATCGGCCTGTACCTACACGGGTAGCTAGCCCGGTGGGGCCTAACTCTCCCATACGGTCATCCAGCATCCTACTTTGAGCCACACTCGCTTCCCCCGGGCCGAATGATCCCGGCGCCCCGGTGATCATTCGAGAAGACTGCACCTTGTCGACAAGTTGCCCAATGACCATGCATACTCGATCTATCCAGTCTATCCAGTCCTTTCTCAACATGACTATGCATTTCTTCTTTCTATCGAAACTTAACGAGACTCCCAAGCCGCGAGACCGATCTCGTGTGCGGGACATATCAAGACTTAGCGAGACTCCCAAGCCAGGGGACCGATCTCGTGTGCGGGACATATCATGAGTTAGCGAGAATCCCAAGTAGCAGGACCGATCTCGGCGACAACCAGTCGCGTGGACTTCCTTTGTTCGTGGCAAGCTTTTCACTAAACCGATCGTAACTCGTGCCTTAGACAGGCCTGGTTCTATAGGCGGCGCTAAGGCTCAAGTCATATACTTATACGACGAGCCTTGTTCTCAAAGGATTACGCGACTTGACAACCGCAGATAGAGCGGGACAGTGCTAGAAATGGCTTCGATAGCCCAGCACAACTCTTGTCTAACTTATTCGGGCAATGACTCGACGAGCAAGGACTACGCCGAGCTCCGCGTCGAGGGAACGTGCTATGCACGGGGTCGACTTGAACAACCAAGTTCGTGCATAGACTTAGTCAATGAGCCGTGCAAGACGACTTAACTTGCGGGACGTGCGAAGGCTATGCCAAGCCTTGCGGGATAGGACCGTGCATGCTTTGTTAAGCATTCATGCGGGCGACGCCTATGACTTAGGCTGATTAGAGTATCGGGGCAACATGACGGGACCGTGCATGCATTAGCAAGCATTCATACGGGCGACGCCTATGACTTAGGCTGATTTGAGTGTCGGGACAACATGACGGGACCGTGCATGCTTTAGCAAGCATTCATGCGAGCAACGCCTATGACTTAGGCTGATTTGAGTGTCGGGGCAACATGACGGGACCGTGCATGTTTTAGCAAGCATTCACGCAGGCGACGCCTATGACTTAGGCTATTTCAAGTGTCGGGACAACTTAGCAACTTAAGCCAACTTTCTTCTCCCAAGCCACGGGATCGAAGGATCGAGTGTCATTTGAAAGCACGCTGAGCCGACTTCTATGCAGACCGTGGGACCATTTTCCATGTTCTAGGACATTCCGACCCGACGGGATTATTTCCTTAGCTATGTGCGTTCGTAGCTTTTAGATTAGCCTACTTGTGCAAGTTGAAAATATGCGAGTTATTAAGTGAAGGCTAAGATGAGGCAAGTTCACCGAAACTCCCCCACCTGTGCGAGGAGTCGCCTCGGACGAGCGAGCCTTCGAGCAGCCGTTGCAAGGCTAAGTTCCAACGCCGTCGGCGTTTCGATTTCTCCGATTGACTTTGCGTGACGGGGCACTACAACATACACCACTCAGAACAAGTCTCGTCCTCGAAAATTTCCTGAAGGCAAGCCATCCTACCATTTCTATGGCCAAGACTTAATCGTGCACACTCCGCCTATGCGTTTCCTCAATTTCGAGCCACGCTCTCACGACTATCAATCCTTTCGTTAACATAATTTCAAGATCTCGACACACTCTCATTTTTTAAGTCTTGCTTGAACTCATTGTATCACTTGGCTGGATCGTGCCCGTATTCCAGGCGTCCCCAAAATACATACATTCAGCCAAACCGCATGATAGAGAATTTGTCATTCTCACACGAGTCGCATCGTGCACATACCCAGGCGTCCCTGAAATATATGCATATCAGCCGAATCTCGTGAGCGGGGGTTTTCCTATCCTTGATTCGTTCAATCCATCCATGCCAATCCTCAAGATCAATTCTTCGATTGATAACTCTTGCAACAGGGGCGTCTCGCCTAACCGTTAGGCCAATCTTTTCGAGGCTAAGTCAATGTCAGGATTGGAATCATAGTTCCCCAACAATAATGCCAACATTGACCCCAATCCTAGGGTCAAACCAAAGTCGGTAGTACGGGGTTTTCTACCCAAGATCGCGTCACTCAGATTTCTAATCATCGAGCACGATCACCTATTCGCATCAATGCATTCGTTGCGCGTATTCGAATCCATTTAAATCACCAACTCTAACCAATTCGTGCATTCGATCACGAGGTCATCTAGCTCGACAATACGTTGTGCCCCAATCTCACGTGAGTCCGATTATCAACGGTGGTTCATGAATCACCATGCAATACTCCCGCAGAATAATCATTCTCATCGGGGCGTAACTCTTGTTTGAGTTTTAGACTAACTCATTTTCGATACGCGAATTGGACCTACTCAATCCTCAAGTTTGATCATCAAGCACACAAATTCATTCTCGAGTTCACCTTCGCGTCAAACCACAAGTCGAAGCACACAAATTGCCACGCCATCCAAGTTCAATCACCCCCGCTGTATGAATCACCATACCAGCGCTCACGCGGAGTGATCGCCCTAATCGGCGCGACGTATGTGCGAGGCTGGAGTTGCGCTCGCATAAGACAAGAATGTTGAAGTTGTGGTTATCGACGAAGCAAATCCAAACATATCATTTTCATCCAATCCAAGTTCAATAGTCCGACCGTCATTCATTCAACTAGAAAATCCTCGAGCCAAGTTTATCTCTTCTTCGATACATTTCAATATCCCGAGTATAGCATCCATCGGAATAATAACATTTGCACGATCGTCATTCACTGAGTCAGAGTACCCCTGAGTTATCGCATATCGATCTTTGATACGCCTCAATACCATCGACGATATGCGTAACCTGACAATCTTCTTTTGCAACCAATTTCGAGTCGTGCAACTGATGCTATTGTCCGAGTTGGATATTCCACAATCTCTTCGATATTCAAGATCAAGTTCGATCACCATTCCTCGAGCTCGTTTCAAGATCTTTGTTCAAAACTCAAGTCACATTTCATTTGAATCAATCCAAAATCGTACGTGCGAGCCTCTAAGTTTCCTCGATCCTCGATCAAGACATATATTTTTTACTCATCGTTCCGAGTTATTTTCTAACTTGTGTTGCCCATTCATAAGTTGTCCGAACGAGATGCTCGTTCGGGACATTCAAAGTCACGACCAACTAAGCGTGACGCGTTCTAAGGCTTTGTGCGACCGCATCGCCTCGTCGACATACTCGTTATCCTCAATATTTGCTCGAATGATTTCTAAGAAAATCCATACACCACTCAGATTCGAGCTATACGATCTAGTCCTCAGTCATGTTCACGTCGTTCACTATGATATCCTTCAGATTCGTTCGACGAATCTCTAGCATAATCGTTCGCGCCGTATCGACGCACTAAGTCGTTCGCACTATTTCCTCGAAATCTAAGTCAATCCTCTGTGAACGCCTAAGCGTTAACTCGATAGCGTTCCTATCGATAGATACTCTAAGTGCAGCTTCGCTCCTGACCGAGCGGTACTTGATATCGCTCGTAACTCGTTTGTACCAAATGTCGAGGTGCGCGATACGCGACGCAACTTAGCCAAAAGGCCGTACACATGGCTATCCCGTACGGACTATATTCGAGTTTGCACGCTCAATTGCTAGGGTCGACGCAATGCTAGTCAGGCACACACGCGACATGTTAACTTAGCACGTGTTCTCTATCGAGCCAAGTTTAACATCGTTCGGCACAAAGGCCAACCGATGCATTCGGCGATAGCGTACCGATGCGTTTGGTTGAACGCTTGTACGAGCTTTTAAAAATATTTAGACTTATTGTATGAACATGCCGAGGGACATTCGAGAGAGAGCGCATACTTATTTTTCCAACAACGAGCTTTCAAAACTGAAAAATTTGACGTGAAGTCCAAGGACGTAAAGCCGTGCTCTGATACCATTATGTCATGCCCCGCTCCCGTAGGAGCGATCGTCCTCGCTAAGGCGTGATGTCGCACGAGCCTAGATTACGCTCGTGCAAGGCAGGTTTCATAACGGCCGATTACAGCGGTGGCGACAGGGTCATCGTACAGAAGTCCCAAGCAGATACATTGAATACGCAGCGGAAATTAGAGCAAGCACACATGAACACAAGTCATTCAAAAAGAAACTCTTTTATTGATATTGAATACAAGATTACATTGTGGGCGCAAGGCCAAATTACAAGTCTCTCGTGCTTTGCTTTTCTCTCATTTACAAGTCACTCTACTCTCTCTCATCTCTCGATTACAATGCTTGAGTCAGCGGAAGCTTTGGAAGGCGATGTCCATACATTATGTCCTGTATAAGTCTTCAATCTACACGGCCACACGCTTCGAGTCGCCAAGGAACTCCGTGCCTCGACGCTTCCAAGCGAGCTCCGCGCCACGAGCTTCTACCTGTGCCTGCACATGAACACTGTGTGGGTGTCAGTACTCAACTGTACTGGTGGAGTGAGCTTCTCGCCCACCCATACATAATCGACACGTTCATTTACTTTGTGCAGCTTAAACCCTTTCGATTGTCTTTCTAGTCTTGCCTTAGGATCAGTTTTAAGACTTGACGTCTAACCAACTCGACGTGCAACGACATGGTCGTACTTTAATACCAACGTGTATTTCGATTGAGGCAGTGCCTGAACATGCATGAACTTGATCAAACTTGAACTCGAGATGGCAGGGTCGTGCCATTCTCTATTCGTAACTTAATATTGTTCGGGACAGTGCTTCGCCGAGGAACAACTTATGCACACTCGGCCATGCCAAGACTTTTAATTAAACTCAAGCCTACTAGACCAATTCTCTTGCTAGCGACGTCAAGGGGGAATGACTCGTGCAGGTCGTGCCTCTAGACTTTGCTTAAACTTGTCCGTGCTTCGAGATTGAGGCCACGCCTCGCAACGTGTCAAGACTTATCATGCTGCCGCCTTGCGGCCCTTCTATTCGACTCATGAACCAACTTAGACAAGACTTGCCAAACCTAGCATCGATCTCATGGACATTCCGACGCCAATCTATCGTGCCAAGCACGGTGCCTATGCTGCAGCCCAGTCTTAGGCCCAGACCTTGTGTTACCGACTAGACCTGTATTCAAGCTCTAGACCTAAATCCAAAGGCATACACGCGGTGTGCCGCTATTGCCGACACATCTACATGAGTGGTTACTAGCAATTTTAAGCTATCTTGGACATGGCTCGTGGGATATCGGCCTGTACCTACACAGGTAGCTAGCCCGGTGGGGCCGAACTCTCCCATGCGGTCATCCAGCATCCTACTTTGAGCCACACTCGCTTCCTCCGGGCCGAATGATCCCGGCGCCCCGGTGATCATTCGAGAAGACTAAACCTTGTCGACAAGTTGCCCAATGACCATGCATACTCCATCTATCCAGTCTATCCAGTCCTTTCTCAACATGACCATGCATTCTTTCTTTCTGTCGAGACTTAACGAGACTCCCAAGCCGCGGGACCGATCTCGTGTGCGGGACATATCAAGACTTAGCAAGACTCCCAAGCCAGGGGACCGATCTCGTGTGCGGGACATATCATGAGTTAGCGAGACTCCCAAGTAGCGGGACCGATCTCGGCGACAACCAGTCGCATGGATTTTCTTTGTTCGTGGCAAGCTTTTCACTAAACCGATCGTAACTTGTACCTTAGACAGGCCTGGTTCTATAGGCGACGCTAACGCTCAAGTCATATACTTATACGACGAGCCTTGTTCTCAAGGGATTACGCGACTTGACAACCGCAGATAGAGCGGGACAGTACTAGAAATGGCTTCGATAGCCCAGCACAACTCTTGTCTAACTTATTCGGGCAATGACTCGACGAGCAAGGACTACGCCGAGCTCCGCGTCGAGGGAACGTACTATGCACGGGGTCGACTTGAACAACCAAGTTCGTGCTTAGACTTAGCCAACGAGCCGTGCAAGACGACTTAACTTGCGGGACGTGCGAAGGCTATGCCAAGCCTTGCGGGATAGGACCATGCATGCTTTGTTAAGCATTCATGCGGGCGACGCCTATGACTTAGGCTGATTTGAGTATCGGGGCAACATGACGGGACCGTGCATGCTTTAGCAAGCATTCATGCGGGCGACGCCTACGACTTAGACTGATTTGAGTGTCGGGGCAACATGACGGGATCGTGCATGCTTTAGCAAGCATTCATGCAGGCGACACCTATGACTTAGGCTGATTTGAGTGTCGGGGCAACATGACGGGACCGTGCATGCTTTAGCAAGCATTCACGCTGGCGACGCCTATGACTTAGGCTATTTCAAGTGTCGGGATAACTTAGCAACTTAAGCCAACTTCCTTCTCCCAAGCCACGGGATCGAAGGATCGAGTGTCATTTGAAAGCACGCTGAGCCGACTTCTATGCAGACCGTGGGACCATTTTTCATGTTCTAGAACATTCCGACCCGACGGGATTATTTCCTTAGCTATGTGCGTTCGTAGCTTTTAGATTAGCCTACTTGTGCAAGTTGAAAACATGCGAGTTATTAAGTGAAGGCTAAGATGAGGCAAGTTCACCGAAACTCTCCCACCTGTGCTAGGAGTCGCCTCGGACGAGCGAGCCTTCGAGCAGCCGTTGCAAGGCTAAGTTCCAACGCCGTCGGCGTTTCGATTTCTCCGATTGACTTTGTGGGACGGGGCACTACAACCAGCAAAGCCCACTTAATCTATATGCACCGGTCGCTGGCACCACAAGCTAATTTGGACATATTTTTCTTTGGTATTCTTACCTATCATAGCGTACTGGTGTACCTTGATAGTCTTTTGAAGTACCCTTTTGGTATTCTCACCTATCATAGCGTGCTGGTGCACCTTGATAGTCTTTTGAAATACCCCTTTGGTATTCTCACCTATCTTAGCATGATGGCTGGTACACCTTGATAGTCTTTTGAAATACTCGGCCTTACGTCTCTTTGAGTGTCCGAGCCCCCACCCAAACAGCCCGTAAGCCATGATTCTGCCTAGGCCGGCCACGATCCTCCCTTTGATCGTGCCGGGAAATTCCTTATTCTTTCTACCTCCCGTATACGATGGGATTATCCATGACCATTTCGTATTGACTTGTCATTTTAACTTAACGGCTGTCTCTGAGCCATAGGCTAACCCTTAGCCATAATGCGTTATCGACCAGGTTGGCGGCGGCGTCCGTGCAACACGGGTAGCGAGCCCCGATGCACGTCCCATCATACCTGTCGCTAACCATTCCTTTCTTTCTTATCTTTTTCATTCTTTCTTTCATTTGTTCGTTCGTTCATTGATTCATTCACATATTCATTCATTCTCATATTCATTCATTCATTCGTTGATTCATTCATTCACTTATTCGTTCATTCATTCATTCATACATTATGCAACTCCCCGTACGAAAGTCGCCTCGGTGACCTATCGGTCCCGAAGTCATCCAGTGTTGCTATATTCTACTCGGAACAACTATGTCGATAGTCTTCCGTTTCATTATTATAAACCATTCATTGTTTCTTGTTGAACGCATAGGGAACTTGAATGTAAGCTTGTGCCTTAGCACAAGCGTAGAGTGCGGTGTGAGAGTTCTCACATTTTCTATGTTCTTTTCCATATTCTATACAAGCATACAAGATGGGATTATTTCCTTAGCTAGGTGCCTTGAGTCATTTATTCGCATGTGCAGTGTTATCGCCTAGCGATTCTAGCAATAGTGTCCGTATTGTTAAGTGTCTAGGCTAAGCAAAGACGGATTCATCGGAGCCACCCACCTTAGTGATGTTCGTTTCGGCCGAGCGATACTCCGAGCGCGCCTTTGAAAGTCTAAGTCTGGATTCCTCTTGACGGGCATGTCGACGCAACTCTTCGAGTCGACGGCTCATTTGAGTCGTTGCACTTGCCGTTTGAATCGGCGTTCCGCTAGGGCGGAGCGGGTCATTACACTTATAGCATTAGCACGACATGTTAACATGAACCCTTCTTGATAATCTTGATAGTGGTCCATCGAGGTGCACTCTTGACAAGCACTCTTGACATGATAATCAACTTGGCATAACATGTATAATCTTGATAGTGGCCCGTCGAGGTGCACTACTGACAAGTAATCTTGACAAGTAACTAGTAACCTGACATAACATGATAATCTTGAAAGACTGTTGCGACGACTATCCTGACTTGCTAAGTAACTCTTGTCTTGTCACCGTAGTTAATTCTCTGGATTATACATGTACAAACTACCTGTCTCGTCTTGTATCATGTCTAGGACATGGATTCCTGATTACCACTGTCAGGAATTCATAATGAATCTGACTAGGTTAATGACTAGATTTATCAAGTAGTTCATATAGAGAGATTTTTCCAGTTACAGGCGATCCTGTTATTCCGACCACACCAGAGTGGACTTGTAGCCTGCCGACGAGTAGGACACATTTTCAGCCTACTGTCATGTGGGGCACTTCTTGAACACAAATGTACTAAGATACAACAAGTCATCTTGTAACTTATGCAACTCATGTAATCTTGATAACTCTAAGCAACCTCGCCTGGATAACCTGGATAGCTACAGGGCTTGTGACTTAAAAATATCTCAAATGTATCTTATTAGTAAGTAGGTCTGTGATAACCCTAGTTGTCACGTCCCGATTCCATAGAATCGATAGTCGTCCCCCGGGCGTGATGCCGTACGAACCTAAGTTGCGATCGCTCAATGGATAGTCATAAAGTTATCCGAAACACAACATCAAGTTAGAGTACGCAGAGATAATTAATTGACACATTTGAAATAGAAGTAAACTTTTCATTGATAATAAAACTTCATTTACATTAACTCCATTACAATCATTCCCGCACGGGCTACAACATGACTCGACTTACAAAATGAACGCTGATAAGATAGTCGTTCCATACATTATATCCCTTTTTACAAGCAAAACAATTACACTTTCTACCTGCTATCGAGGGAAGTCGAGTCGCCATCTTTTTTTCTTTCATACTGAGTGCGGAGTCTTCAAAAAGATTTCAGAAACAAGCCTTCAACACACAGACGAGGCTTCAAAAGTGTTCGTGCCGCCTTGAGCTTTAAGTGGCACGCCCTTCGTGGTTGGGGGTACCTGTGTGGAGAGCGAGGATCAGTACATTATACTTTGTACTGGTACGTAGCTATTTAAGTTCCAAGATCTCATTTGGTTGAAGAGTTTATATGACTTAGTGTATGAATGTTTCTAACCATCCTAATAAATTTCAAACAAGCATATGATAAGCATAATGTAAAATACGTTAGAACTTACCCACGGTAGACCGTGCCGCGCCTTATGAGACTTACCATGTTCTTCTCTGTCAATTGTTATCATTTACATACCAAGTACAACATTACGTGTGTTTGGTCACTGACATCACAAGCCATTCTGGACTATAGCTTTGTTACCCGGGGCCCTTGCAGCGCAAGTAGCGAGCCCCGCTGCAAGTCCCCGCTTAACCCCTGCAATTATCCAGCACATCTATACCGTGTTTCCTTCTAGGCCAAGTCGGTCCCGTGGCCCCGGGTTGTCGCTCGAGGAAACTCTCTCCTTGTCGACAAGTTGTCCAATGACTGAGTTAGACTTATTTAGCTTACTCAGGTTGAATCCACACTTTAATTGAGTCATTCTTTTGTTAAAGCATTTCTACAGTTTACAGAGTGTCCGTGCCTTGGCATTTATTATTTCTTCCGCATCACTATTATTGATTGAACTAAGATGGGGTCGAGAAGGAAAATGTTAGTCACTCACCTTGAGTTTACTTCAGACGAGAGAACTTGTTGGTCGTGCTAGGCGTCGCCTACGTTATTACCTGAAATCGTACAAGCAACCGATTAGAACACTGTATTTTTCAAGAAATTCGATAGAAAATGCGAGTTTGAAATGCAAGCCATGAAAACCATCGAAAATATTCATGAAAACGCATTCAGAAAATAAAGCCAAAACCAACGCAAACGACGTGAAAAATAGAGCAACGGGAGGTCTCTCCCGACTCAGCCGCATAGTCAATCCTTGAGGCGCAACCCGCTGAATATGGGACTTGGTTCCGAAGAAGCCATTCCATAACGGAGAATGGATCTTAATTCAACCGTTCCCGTTCGATCGATCCTGACCTATCGGTCCTGACCGAGTCGATAGCGACAGTTTTCCTTTCTCGTGCACCCCGTGGACGGAGGACGGGGCACGATGTAGGGACGAAGCACTACACCATAACCAACTAAGAAAAATTTTCGTCCTCGAAACTTAAGAATAGAATCTACCTCTACGAGAACAATGAAGGAAAATTTTCTTTTATTTCTGACTCAAGCTCCCACGTCGACTCTTCGACCGAATGGTTTCTCCAGAGGACGCGGACGAGAGGAATAGCACGGTTGCGGAGAAGTTTATCCTTGCGCTCCAAGATTTGTACAGGCTCTTCAGCATATGACAAGTTTGCCTTCAGATTCAGCTGACCCAAATCTACTACAAGGCTCGGATCGTGCACGTACTTTCGTAATTGTGAGACGTGGAAGACGTCGTGTACCTCCGATAATGCAGGCGGAAAGGCAATTTGGTAAGCTACCGGGGTGACTCGCTTCAATATTTCGAACGGGCCAACAAATCTTGGGCTCAACTTCCCTTTCGCACCGAACCTGGAAACTCTACGCATGGGCGTTACTTTCAAGAATACATGGTCGCCTTCCGAGAACTCGAGGGAGCGTCGATGCGTGTCGGCATAGCTCTTCTGCCGGCTTTGTGCTATCTTCAATCTCGCTCGTATCAACTTGACCTTCTGCACAGTCTGCTCCACCAGTTCCGGGCCAAAGCTTCATACGGTGCCATTTGGATGCTGGACTGATAGCTATTATTGTATGCAAACTCGGCCAACGTTAGATGAACGTTCCAACTTGACTTCAAGTCGATCGCACAGAGTCGTAACATGTCTTCGAGAATCTGGTTCATGCGCTCTGTTTGGCCGTCAGTCTGAGGATGATAAGCTGAGCTAAACTTCAACTTGGTCCCCAACGCTGAATGAAGACTACTCCAGAAGCGTGCCACGAACCGTCCATCTCGATCTGAGACGATAGATACTGGGATCCCGTGCAGCCGAACTATTTCATCAAGGTATATCTGAACAAGACAGTCGACGCTCCAAGTAACTTTAATGGCTATGAAGTGCGCTGACTTGGTTAGTCGATCGACGATGACCCAGATGGCGTCATTTTCCCGCGGCGTCCTCGACAAGCCAACAACGAAGTCCATAGTGACATGATCCCATTTCCACTCTGGAATAGCAAGGTTCTGCATCTCTCCGCCTGGTCGCTGGTGCTCGGCTTTGACTTGCTGACAGGCCATACACTTTGACACAAAGAGCGCTACGTCCCTCTTCATGCCGTGCCACCAAAAGACAACGCAGAGGTCCTTATACATCTTGGTGCTACTAGGATGCAAAGAATATTTTGTATAATGCGCCTCCGATATTATTTTCTTTCTAAGTCTGCGTCATCCGGAACGCATAGCCGACCCTTCACTCGCAACACTCCCGACTCGTCCTGTGCAAAGCCGGACGCTTTCCCTGTTGATATCAGCTTTCGCATATTCTTCATGTATGGGTCGTCCTTCTGAGCAGACTTGATTCTCTCCAGTAGGCTCGGTTCCAGCCGCAGATGTGACAGTTTTACGTCTCTGAAACAAACTCGGAGTTCAATGTCCATTCCTTCTAAGTCATGCAGCAGTCGATCGTTGATGCATAACGAAGCTAAGTACTTCCGGCTCAGCGCATCCGCTACAATATTTTCCTTGCCCGGCGTGTAGTCAACTGATAAGTCATATTCTTTGATCAGTTCGAGCCATCACCTCTGCCACAAATTCAGTTCTTTCTGGGTGAATAGATACTTGAGGCTTTTGTGGTCCGCATAAATTTTGCACTCCACGCCATAGAGATAGTGACACCACAGCTTCAACGCGAACACAATTGCCGCTAGTTCTTGGTCGTGCGTGGAATAGTTCTTCTCGCCAGAAGCATCCAAATGGCCAGAAGCATCGCTGCATGAGCACACACCCCAAGCCTTGGCCAGAAGCATCGCTGAAGATTTGAAATCCCTCCGTCCCTTCAGGAAGTGGAAGTATCGGGGCCGAAACGAGCCGTTGTTTGAGCTGTTGGAAGGAAGCTTCACAGTCGTCTGACCACTCGAATGCGACTCCTTTCTGAGTGAGGCGAGTCAACAGTGATACAATCTTCGCGAAGTCCTTCACGAAGCATCGGTAGTATCCCGCCAAGCCTAGGAAGGTTCAAATTTTGCTAACTGAAGCGGGCCATTTCCAATCAGCAACTGTCGCAACTTTTTTCGGATTGACTGCGATACCCGCGGCGGAGATGATGTGCCCAAGGAATAAGACGCTGTTCAGCCAGAATTCGCACTTGCTCCTCTTCGCATACAACTGATTCTCTCGAAGGGTTTGGAGTACCGTCCGCAGGTGCTCTGCATGTTGCGCTCGATCCTCCGAGTAGACGAGGATGTTGTTGATGAAGACTACTACGAATTTGTCAACGAACGGACGGAACACCCGATTTATTAGATCCATAAAGACGGCAGGGGTGTTTGTCAGACCGAACGACATTACCAAGAATTCGTAGTGGCCGTAACGAGTACGAAAGGCAGACTTCGGCACGTCATCTAGCTTGAGTTTGAGTTGGTGGTAACCTGATCGTAAATCAATCTTCGAAAACACCGTTGCACCTTAGAGCTGGTCAAACAAGTCGTCGATGCGGGATAGCGGATATTTGTTCTGGACGGTGGCCTTATTCAATTCTTGATAGTCGATGCAGAGTCGCATCGATCCATCCTTCTTCTTCACAAATAGCACGGGCGCACCCCACGACGAGACACTCGGACGGATGAACCCTTTGTCAAGTAATTCTTGTAGTTGTGCCTTTAGTTCCTTCAATTCTGCAGGGGCCATTCTGTACGGAGCTTTCGAGATCGGTCGGGTGTCAGGAAATGTATCGATAGTGAACTCTATTTATCGATCGGGCGGCATGCCGGGTAGCTCGTCCGGGAACACGTCTGGGAATTCTGCCACAACGTCGGTCTGACCCGCATTTGCACCATCCTGTCTCATGTCACGAACGGACGCCAAGTAGCCTTCGCATCCGGAATGAAGCAGCTTCCGAGCAGAAATCGTCGAGATCACCATGCAGGTCGACGATGTTTTACCACACGAATAGCAGAATTCGGGCACTCCAGGTATGCGGAAGGTGACCCTCTTTCCTGCGCAGTCGATGGTAGCATTGCAAGGACCGAGCCAATCCATGCCCAATATGATGTCGAAGTCCTTCATATCTAGAACTATCTTATCAAGACCGATCTTTTGACCCCAATACATATGGTTCCTCTCCCGCAGGCTAAATTTGTGAGTAGTGGCACGCCCGAAGGCATACTTACGCTAAGATCGAGATCTAACGATATTATAGGAAATTTGTGCTCGGCGACGAAGTCCGCCGATATGAAAGTATGCGACGCGCCTGAATCAAATTACACACGAGCAGGTACATGATTGAAATTTAATATACCTGTCACAACAGTGTCGGAAGCGAACGCCTCGTCTCGAGTCAGGGCGAAGACGCGCCCTTGAGCATTAGGACGTCGGTCTTGGTTGTTGGGTTGAGTTGACTGAGGAGGTCGGGGCGCCTGTCCTCAGTTCTCTTGACGGTGTTGTTGTGGCAGGGTGTTACGATTCAATCTTCGGGGGCATTCTCGTGCTTGGTGGCCCCTTTGTCCGCAAAAGAAAAATCCTCCATCGTGAACGGAACAGTCATTGGCATGGTGGCCGTAGTTGTGACATTTGGTACAAGGAAATGGAGGGGTTTGCCCCATGTTACCGCCATGGTTTGGGCACTTTGATGTGTAGTTGTTACCTCCGGTATAGCTAGGACGTTTGTGTTTGGAATTGCGCACAAAGTCTGCAGCAACAGGAGGGTACTAGCTCTCAAGGAGGAGAGCATGATTCAGAGCATCGTCCGTGGTCTTGTACTCTGGGACCCCTATATGTGCACCGATAGAGCGTCGCAGACCCACTTCGAACCGTCGTACACGACACTTCTCTGTAGGAAGAAACGCACCAGCAAATTTGGACAATTTGTTGAATTCTGCGGCGTACTGTTCTACTGTTCGGTTCCCTTGCCTCAACTGCATGAATTCATTCTCCTTCTCTTGGCGAACGACGGAGGGAAGGTACTCGACTTCAAAAGCTTTACGGAACGTGGCCCAAGAGATCGGTGCTGTGTTGTTGTCGCGTCGGATCGCTCACTTGTGCACGCCCCACCTGTCGTGTGCGTTCAACCGTAGTTGAAGTTGTGCGCAGGCGACTTGCTTTGATTCTTCAATACCGAGGAGCTCGAAGTGATCTTCCAGCTCTTCCAACCAGTCGATTGCCATAGAAGGGCCTTCGGTACCGCTGAAGGAAGTGCGACATGCTTTCTTGAATTATGACACTTCAAAGTTGTACTTTTTCGGTGCTGCCGGTTGACGCTCGGGCTCCTCCGTGTCGACTTCAATGGGTTGGACCGTCGGTACGGTAATAGTAGGCGCAGTCACAGAATTTTTGTTGGCCACAATTGTCTGGATGATCTGCTGCAGAGTATCTAGTTGCTTTTGTTACAGCTTAGCTTGTGCGTCGAAGCGAGCTTCGAACTGGGCCTGTCGTGCCTCTGTCTGCTGATGTCGGTTCTCGGACAGTTTATGCTGTGCCTCCATCATACGCAACATCCTCTCAATGGTATTGTTAGAAGGTCCGGCCCGCGAACTACTAGTGCCGCTAGAGGCGCTCTGCTCTTGTTCGGCCGTAGGTTCTGGCACTTTTGCAATACGAAGGCAAACGTATCAGTCTCAAGTTATTACAGACTCATTGTATGGAACAACTTATCTCATCGATGCGAGTTCAAAGGTTTGAAACTCTAGACGCGAGGCCAAAGGATGTAAAGTCGTGCTCTGATACCATTATATCACGCCCCGATTCCGTAGAATCGATAGTCGTCCCCCGGGCGTGATACCGTGCGAACCTAAGTTGCGATCGCACAAGGCATAGTCATAAAGTTATCCGAAACACAACATCAAGTTAGAGTACGCAGAGATAATTGATTGACACATTTGAAATAGAAGTAAACTTTTCATTGATAATAAAACTTTATTTACATTGACTCCATTACAATCATTCCCGTGCGGGCTACAACATGACTCGACTTATAAAACGAACGCTGATGAGATAGCCGTTCCATATATTACATCCCTTTTTACAAGCAAAACAATTACACTTTCCACATGCTATAGAGGGAAGTCGAGTCGCCATCTTTTCTTCTTTCGTACTGAGTGCGGAGTCTTCAAAAGGATTTCAGAAACAAGCCTTCAACACACGGAGGAGGCTTCAAAAGTGTTCGTGCCGCCTTGAGCTTTAAGTGGCACGTCCTTCGTGTTTCGGGGTACCTGCGTGGAGATCGAGGATCAGTATATTATACTTTGTACTGGTGCGTGGCGATTTAAGTTCTAAGCTCTCATTTGGTTGAAGAGTTTATATGACTTAGTGTATGAATGTTTCTAACCATCCTAATGAATTTCAAACAAGCATATGACAAGCATAATGTAAAATACGTTGGAACTTACCCACGGCGGACCGCGTCACGCCTTATGAGACTTACCATGTTCTTCCCTGTCAATTGTTATCATTTACATACCAAGTGCAACATTACGTGTTTTTAGTCACTGACATCACAAGCCATCCTGGACTATAGCTTTGTTAGCCGGGGCCCTTGCAGCGCAAGTAGCGAGCCCCGCTACAAGCCCCCGCTTAACCCGTGCTATCATCCAGCACAGCTATACCGTGTTTCCTCCTAGGCCGAGTCAGTCCCGTGGTCCCGGTTTGTCGCTCGAGGAAACTCTCTCATTGTCGACAAGTTGTCCAATGACCGAGTTAGACTTATTTAGTTTACTCAGGTTGAATCCACAATTTAATTGAGTCATTCTTTTGTTAAAGCATTTCTACAGTTTACAGAGTGTCCGTGCCTTGGCATTTATCATTTCTTCCGCATCATTATTATTGATTGAACTAAGAAGGGGTCGAGAAGGAAAAGGTCAGCCACTCACCTTGAGTTTACTTCAGGCGAGAGAACTTGTTGGTCGTGCTAGACGTCGCCTACACGATTACCTGAAATTGCACAAACAACCGATTAGAACACTGTATTATTCAAGAAATTCGATAGAAAATGCGAGTTCGAAATGCAAGCCATGAAAACTATCGAAAACATTCACGAAAATGCATTCAAAAAACAAAGCCAAAACCAACGCAAGCGATGTAAAAAATAGAGCAACGGGAGGTCTCTCCCGACTCAGCCGCAGAGTCAATCCTTGAGGCGCAACCGCTGAATATGAGACTTGGTTTCGAAGAAGCCATTCCATAACGGAGAATGGATCTTAATTCAACCGTTCCTGTTCGATCGATTCGATCGATCCCGACCTATCGGTCCCGACCGTGTCGATAGCGATAATGTTCCTTTCACGCGCACCCCGTAGACGGAGGACGGGGCACGATGTAGGGACGGGGCACTACACTAGTTAGCTAATGATAGCAAGCCGTAAGACTTGATTGGCCGTGCCTGAATGCTTGCCTCTTGGTTAACATGGAAATTATATTCCACCTCTTGTTTTCATAATACAAGCTCTTGTTTTATTCTAACCCTGTCTTCTTGTTACTTAATCATGTTCATTTTTTATTTCTTCTGTTTATTAACCTGCTGGTTTTAGTTCCTAAGTGAAGTCTCCCTTTTGGCACTTGCTCTTTCTAGGGTCTGATCCAGCTAGTTTTTTATGGCCAGATTTTGGAGTAGCACCCGGAGATCTACCTGCCTTCTAGCCAGATGGTGAACACTAGATGCAACCCTGACAACGAGTGGATTTCTTATTTTGCTCTCCCATTCTATTGTAAAATTATTCTTTTGAGGCGTTTAGCCGCCGAACAAGGGTTAGCTCGTGTTGAAACTTATATTCTGTCTGCCTAAGGGCTGTAACATGATTGACAAATCTTAGGGTTGATCATGTATGACTTTAACTCTTGCTAGTCTTCGTATTTTATATGAATAGCTTCATGATCATCTGAATATGTAATATTTGGGACGCCTTAATTTTTATGTCTGATGATCTAATATCTTGTAACATTTATTTGCTTCCTTGAGATTGATACACTAGGCTTGTTCTTGACCATAAGAGACTGCTGGCTTGTAGTTAAACCATCATGCATCTAGACAGCCGTGACCGTATTGCGAGGTGAGTTACACTTCAGTGTATGTAGCTGGCTGTGTCAGTCCTCCGCTCTCCAGTATTCTGGTTCTGGGGCGTGACAGAATACTACTAAAGTTTCTATGGGCTGTCCATCCCCACCCCCTACCACACCCACTCCTCCTCTCCCTGTCCTGCTGCCTCGACCCCTCCCTCCCCACCGGCAAGCTCCTTCTCCAGTCGGACCTCAACATTGCCATCTGTAGTGCCCCGTCCCGCTCAGTTAATCGGAGGAATCGAAACGCCGACGGCGTTCGGATTTAGCCTTGCAACGGCTGCTCGAAGACATCGCTCGGGCGAGACGACCGCTCGCTCAGATGGGGTAGTTTTGGTGAACTTGCCTCATCTTAGCCTTCACATAATAAATTACATGTTTTCAACTTGCACAAGTAGGCTTGATAATAAAAGAGACGAATTCACATAGCTAAAGGAAATAATCCCGACGGGTCGAATTGAGTTAGAACATGGAAAGGTCCAACGGTCGGCTTAGAGTTGGTGCACGGCATGCTTTGAAAATGACACTCGATCCTTCGTCCCATAGCTTGGAAGAAGGAAAGACGGTTGAGTAGGCAAAGTTATGAACGTAGCCTAAGTCATAGGCGTCGCTCGCATAAATGCTTCATAAAGCATGCACGGTCACATCGTCCAAGGCTTGGCATAGCCTTGACCCGCCCTATGAGTTAAGTTACGTCGCACGGCTGCTGGCGTAAGTCTAGGCGCCCAAATGACTTGGTCATTCAGAAGTCGAACGCATGTGCGACACGTTTCCGCAATACGAGACTTGACGTAGCCTTTGCTCGTCGAGTCGTTGTGCGTTTAAGTCAGGCAACTTATGTTAGGCTATCAGAGTGGTAGCAAGCACGGTCCTACGAGTTCTACGGCTGGGTATAACCACAAATAATCTTACGGTCTTAAGGCCCGTCGACTTGGGCATGAGTGTCGCGTAGAGCACAATTGGCTTAAGATACGATGCACAGACTTAGTGTTTAAGGCATGAACCACAGTTGATTTAATGAGTTTTGGAGGAAGGACTATCGAATAGGCATTGAGTTGAATGAAATGACATGGCAACAGGGAGAAGGCTCACGGCCGTGGGTCGTCGAAGGATCTCAAAAAGCATCAAGGGAGAAGGCTCGCGACCGTGGGTCGTCGAGGGATCTCAAGGATAGAAGTCTCGATATTGGTTTGAAAGAGATGGTAATATTGGAAGAGGAATGATTGTGTGAGACGTCAGTTTGTGTCGAGTCTTGCATGGTCATTGGACAACTTGTCGAAAAGGGAAAAGTTTTCACGAGCGGCAACCCTGGGCGTCGAGGGACCGCATCGTTCCGGAGGAAAACATGGTATAGCCGTAGCTGGACGAACCGCTCGGGTTATTCGGAAACTTTCTTCGGGGCTAGCTACTTGCGATAAAAGGGTCTTCGAATAACAAGGCTATAAGTCCATGATAGCCTGTGGTGTTAGTGACCAATTCATATAGATGGGTCGGCACGAGCAGCAATCCGCGTGTGTGCCTTTGGATTAGTCTAGTTGAATGTGTGTATGGTTGGAACACAAGTGTTTGGGCCTACATAGTCGACGTACTTTGCCACGAGATGCGGCGTCGGGTCTTAAGTTGTTGGCATATAAGTTGCATAAGTTGGTTTGAGTCATCTTGAGTTTAAGTCAGGAAACGCCGCAAGGCGAAGTCGGTCAAGTGATACTTAGTCCAGAAGTCTTGATTGGGTCTGTTGGTTATCAAAGTAGCGAAGGGCCGCGAGGCGGCGATATGATTGAGTCTCATTTGAGTTGCGAGGTACGGCCTCAACAAGGGTTTGAAGCACGATCACACGAAAATGGATTCTCATCGCGTAGTTGCGTCTTTGATTTTGGTCGTAAGGCAAACACGACTTGATAGGTTAACGTTGAATGTTGCAAGTACGGGATGGTCTAACGACACAAAATAGGCAAGGCATCGGTCATAAAACTGATCCTAAGGCAAGAGTAGAAAGACAATCAAAAAGGGGACTATGTTGCACAAAAGTAAATCAAACGTGTTGGTTTTGTATGGGTGGGCGAAGAGCTCATTCCACCAGTACAGTTGAGTACTGACACCCACATAGTTTACATGTGCAGGCACAGGTAGAAGCTCGTGGCGCGGAGCTCTCTTGGATGCGTCGAGGCACGGAGTTCCTTGGCGATTCGAAGCGTGCGGCCGCATGGAGTCAAGACTTATACGGGACATAATGTATGGACGTCGCCTTCCGAAGCTTCCGCTGGCTCAAGACTTGTATTGAGAGATGAGAGAGAGCTGAGTGACTTGTAATGTGAGATGAGTGAGCTTGAGAGACTTGTAACTTGGCCTTGCGCCCCATTGTAACCTTTGTTTCAATATCAATAAAAGAGTGTTTTGTAATGACTTGTGTTTTGTTCTAATTTCCGCTGCTATTACTCAATGTCTCTGCATGGGACTTCTGTGCGACGATCCCGTCGCAGCCGCTGAAATCGGCCGTTATGGAATCCGCCTTGCATGAGCGCAATCTAGGCTCGTGCGACATCACGCCTTAGAGAGGACGATCGTTCCTACGGAAGCGGGGCGTGACATAATGGTATCAGAGCACGGCTTTATGTCCTTGGACTACCGATTGAATTCTTTAACTTTGATGTTTCTGCAAAACTCTGTTGCTTCCGCAAGTTGTTATCGTTGGTGCGCTCTCTCCCAAATTGTCCCACGGGATGTCCATACAATAAGTCTAACTTTTTACAAAACATAGGAGAACAATTTTTGACAAAACAAAAAGATGGTTTGCGTAAGCACGGTTGGCTAAGTCGGGCTGGGCATATACACCAAAGTTGTGTCGACCATAGAAAAGTCGAGTACGGGATTCAAATTATGTCGGACGAGAATGAGTTAGACTTGATTGAGTAAATGGGATGACTATCAATAGGGGTGCTATCGAGCGACGACAACGTCGGTGCGATATAGATGAGCGTGCTTGAAAATTGATGAATGGTTTGAACGAAAAATTTGAAGAAGTCGACTTTGATTCAAATTATAGTTTTGAGGATTTGTTGAATGTCTTCATCCCTGAGTGGTGTATGCGATAGCCTCAGGGATGTCGATCGATCGATTGAGGATTCGAGGTGTCGATGAGTCTATCAGCAAGCGTCGCACATATGCGAAGCCTTAGATTGAGTGAGTTATTGTCATAAAGTTTGATAAGTGGATTCGAACAACCTAGAGATTGACGTGCATGGAACGTGCACGGGATTGAGGATGGTGCGAGTATGAAACACGAAGATAATTGAGTAGATAAATCAAATCGAGAAAAAGCTAAGGTGTAGCGAACGGATGACTTGATCGAGGAAATTGATACAGATTACATACGAAAAGTTAGCACGACAGATAGATAGCGTGCATGAAAGGTTCGATTTTGAAGTTACGTGAATGACTCTAAGGATTGGATTGAATGTTATTCGATGAATTGAGTTAGCAAGGAATGTTGCGAATTGAGAAAACGCGGTGGTCGATGACTTAAGATAAACGGATGAACAATACGTGAAATTGGTTTGAGAAAAATTGATATTGTGAATGATTCGAGGGATAATGACCGAACTTGAATTTGAATATCGAGGAGATTATCCAGTCGGATGATAGCATCATTCGTACGACTCAAAATTGGTTGCAAAGGAAGATCGTCAGGTTACGCATATCGTCGATGGTATTGAGGCGTATCAAAGATCGATATGCGATAACTCGGGGATACTCTGACTCGACGAATGACGATCGTGCAAGTGTTATTGTTCGGTTGGATGCTATACTTAGAATTTTGATTGAGATGGATGAAAACGATTGTGTCTTGATGGTTACGCGGATAACCATAACGTCGACAATCTTGTCTTGTGTGAGCGCAACTCTAGCCTCGCACATGCGTTACGTCGGATTTGGGGCGATCGTTTCGCGTGAGCGCTGACATGGTGATTCATGTCGCGAGAATAATCGAACTCGGAAAATCAGAACGCGGCAACGTTGATTGTCTCGACTTGTCGGTTTGATGCGAAGGAGAATTCGAGGATGTTAGGACTTGCAATTGATGAATGAATGAAACTTAAGGATTGAGTAGGTCCAATCCGTGCAACGAGAATGAATTAGTCTAGACACAAAACAAGAGTTACGTCCCGATAAGAATGATTATCTCGCGGGAGCGTGCATGGTGATTCGTGCCCACCGTGGATAATCTAACTCGCGTGAGATCGGGGCGCAACATATTGTTAAGTCGGACGACCTTGTGATCGATTACGTGAATTAGGATGAATGACTTAGGGAGTATAAAATGTGAATTATGGTCTAACAATGAATTATTTCGTAGCGTGCTTGACTTAGGAAAGATTAATAGGCAGATTATGTCGGACGTGTTTGAAGAGATAGACTATGCGAAATAGCTTGTTGAACGAACGATATTGATGTATCGAAGATTGGTTGAATGAACTTACAACAGGATGGCTTTGCTGAATGACTCGGACCCCGTACGACGAATATTTGGATGTGCGTAGGAAATCGATGCCTGATGTTTAGAAATCAGAGCGATGCGAGCTTGGGTAGAAAACCCTACACTATCAACTTGGTTTGACCTTAGAATGGGGTCAGTGTTGATATCGTTGTTTGGGAACTGCGATTCCAATACTGACAATTGACTTTAGCCTAAGGAGATTGCCTAACGGCTAGGCGAGATGTCCATGTTGTGAGAGTTAGCATCGGTAGAATTGATTTTAAAGGATTGAGTGGATGGATCGATAGGTGGAGTTGGATTCACTATCACGAGGCTTGGCTGAAATGCATGTATTTTGGGGACGCCTGGAATATGTGTACGATCCAACCAAGTGATACGTTGAATTCAAGTGAGACTTGAAGAATAGAAAAGTGTCGAGGATTTTGAAATCGTATTGAAGGAAAGATCGAGAGTAGCACGAGCATGGCTCGGATTTGGAAAACGCATTGGCAAAATGTGTGCGAGAAACGTAGGATGTTGAGTCGAGTGATAAGTCGATAAGTGTACTCAGTTAGTTTCGAGACGAAACTTTTTCTGAGTGGTGTATGATGTAGTGCCCCATCCCGCTCAGTCAATCGGAGGAATCGAAATTCCGACGACGTTCGGACTTAGCCTCGCAACGGCTGCTCGAAGACATCACTCGGGCGAGACGACCGCTCGCTCAGGTGTGGTAGTTTCGGTGAACTTGCCTCATCTTAGCCTTCACATAATAAATCATATGTTTTCAACTTGCACAAGTAGGCTTGATAATAAAAAAGACGAATTCACATAGCTAAAGGGAATAATCCCGACGGGTCGAATTGAGTTAGAACATGGAAAGGTCCAACCGTCGGCTTAGAGTTGGTGTATGGCGTGCTTTGAAAATGACACTCGATCCTTCATCCCGTGGCTTGGGAGAAGGAAAGATGGTTGAGTAGGCAAAGTTATGAACGTAGCCTAAGTCATAGGCGTCGCCCGCATAAATGCTTCATAAAGCATGTACGGTCCCATCGTCCAAGGCTTGGCATAGTCTTGACCCGCCCTATGAGTTAAGTTGCATCGCACGGCTGCTGGCGTAAGTCTAGACGCCCAAATAACTTGGTCGTTCAGAAGTCGAACGCATGTGCGGCACGTTTCCGCAATGTGAGACTTGACGTAGCCTTTGTTTGTCGAGTCGTTGTGTGTTTAAGTCAGGCAAGTTATGTTAGGCTATCAGAGTAGTAGCAAGCACGGTCCTACGAGTTCTACGGCTGGATATAACCATAAATAGTCTTACGGTCTCAAGGCCCGTCGACTTGGGCAGGAGTGTCGCGTAGAGCACAATTGGCTTAAGGCACGATGCACAGAATTAGTGTTTAAGGCATGAACCACGGTTGATTTAATGAGTTTTGGAGGAAGGACTATCGAATAGGCATTGAGTTGAATGAAATGATATGGTAACAGGGAGAAGGCTCGCGGCCGTGGGTCGTCGAAGGATCTCAAGGAGCATTAAGGGAGAAGGCTCGCGACCGTGGGTCGTCGAGGGATCTCAAGGATAGAAGTCTTGATATTGGTTTGAAAGAAATGGTAACATTGGAAGAGAAATGACTGTGTGAGACGTCAATTTGTGTCGAGTCTTGCATGGTCATTGGACAACTTGTCGACAAGGAAAAAGTTTCCACGAGCGGCAACCCTGAACGCCGAGGGACCGCGTCGTTCCGGAGGGAAATACGGTATAGCTGTAGCTGGACGAACCGCTCGGGTTATTCGGAAACTTTCTTCGGGGCTAGCTACTTGCGATGAAAGGGTCTTCGAATAACAAGGCTATAAGTCCACGATAGCTTGTGGTGTTAGTGACCAATTTATATAGATGGGTCGGCACGAGCGACAATCCGCGTGTGTGCCTTTGGATTAGTCTAGTTGAATGTGTGTATGGTTGGAACACAAGTGTTTGCGCCTAAGAGTGGCTACAACATTAGCGACGTGCTTTGCCACGAGATGCGGCATCGGGTCTTAAGTTGTTGGCATATAAGTTGCATTAGTTGGTTTGAGTCATCTTGAGTTTAAGTCAGGAAACGCCGCAAGGCAAAGTCGATCAAGTGATACTTAGTCCAGAAGTCTTGATTGGGTCTGTTGGTTATCAAAGTAGCGAAGGGCCGCGAGACGATAAGGGCCGTGAGGCGGCGATATGATAGAGTCTCATTTGAGTTGCGAGGTACGGCCTCAACAAGGGTTTGAAGTACGGTCACACAGAAATGGAGCCTCATCGCGTAGTTGCATCTCTAATTTTGGCCGTAAGGCAAACACAACTTGATAGGTTAACGTTGAATGTTGCAAGCACGGGATGGTCTAACGACACAAAATAGGCAAGGCGTCGGTCATAAAACTGATCCTAAGGCAAGAGTAGAAAGATAATAAAAAAGGGGACTATGTTGCACAAAAGTAAATCAAACGTATTGGTTTTATATGGGTGGGCGAGGAGCTCATTCCACCAGTACAGTTAAGTACTGACACCCACATAGTTTACATGTGTATGCACAGGTAGAAGCTCGTGGCGCGGAGCTCGCTTAGATGCGTCGAGGCACGGAGTTTCTTGGCGATTCGAAGCGTGCGGCCGCATGGAGTCAAGACTTATACGGGACATAATGTATGGACGTCGCCTTCCGAAGCTTCCGCTGGCTCAAGACTTGCATTGAGAGATGAGAGAGAGAGATGAGTGACTTGTAATGTGAGATGAGTGAGCTTGAGAGACTTGTAACTTGGCCTAGCGTCCCATTGTAACCTTTGTTTCAATATCAATAAAAGAGTGTTTTGCAATGACTTGTGTTTTGTTCTAATTTTCGCTGCTATTACTCAATATCTCTGTATGGGACTTCTGTGCGACGACCCCGTCGCAGTTGCTGTCACGCCCCAGAACCAGAATATCGGAGATCGGGGGCACGCATAGCCAGCTACACAATCCCAAAGTACGTTAATACTCTGAAATTACGTATAAGCTGTCAAGACATGGGGGTTACTCTACAAGCCATCAGTCAATCCTAAGGTTTAACAATCCTAGGTATCTCAATCATAGGCAATTATACAAGAGCAAGAGTACGATCATCATACATACACTAGTAAGGCGTCCCGAACCATATATACATGAATGATCATGAAGCCAGTACCACAAAACTGATGACTAGCTAGAGTATTGGTCGTATATGATAAGGACTAGCTATAGTCTAGAATACACATATCATGTTTATGTCCGTAGGCTACAATATCCAGGAAAATACCAAAACACGAACTAAACACGTGCTTGGGGCTAAACGTTACAAGAGGAGAATTTACACATATCAGTGGGAGAATAAAAAAGAAACCCACTGAGGCACTCTGGTGCTCCGGCTGGTCACCGTCGAGTAGATGGTACGATGGATCCTTCGGGCTCTTCTATCAGAACCTGGCCATGCAAAACTGGTGGGGTCAGACCCCAAATAGCAAGTACCACAAAGGAGGCCGAACTATGAACTTAAAACCAGCAATCATAGGCAATCAACAGGGAGAGAAAGCAATAAGTAAGGGAGGATCGAGATTCATGCAGTACCAATGCACTTATCCCGAACATAGGAAGACAGTAAGTAAATCAACATTAGACATAAGGTAAACTGGAGAACGTGTTAAATAAATAGAACTAGGCAATATACGAAGAGAGGACGAAGGTACTGTTCCGGAAGCCAGGTTACAACCCTTAAACCAAACAAGTACCGGGATTGTAACCCTTCGCCTGAACAGAACTTGGTCTCTGATCATTTATTGCTAGAGGTGACAATCATTGCAACTATTATACTGGAACAATTAGGAACTGGATCTGGAAAGGTGATATACGATGAGATAACCATATGACTATTCAGATAACCAGGTTACAACCCGTAAACCAAACAAGGACCGGGGTTGTAACCCTTCGTCTGAACAGAACATGGTTTCTCCCACCATTTATCGACAAGATGAAATAAGAAATCAGGACATGTAACAATCATGTACAAGATCAAGACAAGACAAGACAGACTGAACTCCATCCAACATTTACGGCCAAGCAATAAGTACGGCTTGATACTTTAACTAACTAGGGTTATCACATGCCTAGTTATTAGCAAGATGCAGCGAGAAGTCCAAGTCCGATTACCTGTTTGTTACTACCTGAGTGATCCCAGCAAGAAAAGAAAAAGATAGCATGATATAGCAGACACACTGTAGTAAGATACATGTGTCCTAAGGTACCACACTCGACGGCGGGCTGAAAGTGCGCTCATCTCGACGGATAGCAACAAATCCCATGTATATATATATATATAAGGCCGAGACCAAAGGGGCAACAGGTAACTGGGAAATTCTCCATGAACTATTTGATCAATCTAGTCATTAACCTAGCCAAATTCAGTATGAATCCCTGACCGTGGTACTCAGGGATCATGCCCTAGACATGATGCAAGACACAACCGGACTAGTAGTTTATACAAGCACAATCATCCACGGTGTCCAGGCCAATGAATTGATTTGTCAAGAGTGCGCCACGACGGGCCACTATTATTATCATTATTACTTATCAAGAGTGCGCCACGACGGGCCACTATCAAGCATTGTCAGGGTACTTGTCAAGAGTGCACCACTACGGGTTACTGTCGAGTCATGTATAGCAGGTCAAGTTATCCGGTCAAGTTATCATGTCAGGAGTGCACCACGGCGGGCCACTATCAAGCATGCTAGTTCCTTGTCACACCATGTGTCACGCCCCGACCCGGAATTACCCGAATCATCGTCCTCGCAGGGGACGTGATGCCGCACGAGCCTGGAGTTACGCTCGTACAAGGCAAGATGACAAGTTCTCAAATGGTTATCTTCTGATTCGATATTTGTAACGAAAGGAAAACAGAGTATACGAAACAATTCTCTTTATTGATATTCGAAACTGAGATTACAAAGGCTTTCGATAGCCTAACAACATATGCCAGATTGGCTACAACACTCAAGTTCTCTCTTGCCTACA
Organism: Iris pallida; assembly: GCA_029216955.1. Classification (NCBI taxonomy): domain Eukaryota; kingdom Viridiplantae; phylum Streptophyta; class Magnoliopsida; order Asparagales; family Iridaceae; genus Iris; species Iris pallida. Next base: position 4,978,527 of record JANAVB010044420.1, read on the forward strand.
AAGGATTTTACCGTTCCATACATCATGCCGTCTATATCTCGGCCGCATCAATCCAGTTGCGTAGTCCGAGCGTCAATGCGATCGCACGCTTCAATGTGCTTCGGCATTCCAAGCCTCAACACGTTCAAGCAACGCTTCGTCGCGAGCCATCCATTCTCTACACCCTGCATAAAGCTGGTGAGGGATCAGTACGTTCGTCCTCGCATGTACTGAAGCAAAGATCATCTTTCCAAACCAACATTTTTATATTTACGTTGAATCATGCAACTTAGCTTATGATCTTGCTATGTTCTCCTTAGGGTAAATTTTATGGCATATTCGAAAGCGTAAAGCATGTTATCATAGCATCATGTTATCGAATTGAATGTACAAGCAAGCAAGCAATCTCGTGTTTGATTCGTGGCACGACTTACCAAGTCGACGCACTCGCCCTTGCGTCCCTTGCACTGACGCAAGGTGAATATGCCGTATTCCTTCCCTGTCATATTATATGTGCATCTCTAAGCAGGATCTCTATGCGGGACGCATCTGCGCCTACACTTTCAATCCATCGTTCCTTAACTATATGAAGGTCGTGGGCGTATCCGTGCCGGAATGGACTAAAGGAGTTTCTCTTTTATCTTTCCTTACTTTCTTTTCTCTCCTTCTTTTCTCTCTCGAATTTGGGTAGCTCGGCGTTTCACGGGTTGGGTTGCTATCCCAAACAACCGAAACTTACCGCGTGCCTACCATCATTTGCGGCTTCTCACATTTACGACCGAGTGCTAATCGGACATTCGCAGATGTGCGCCTATCAAAGATTATCATCCCTCCTAGGCCGAACGGTTCCGGTGCCCAGGCGTGCCCGTTCGGAGGGAAACACCCGTGCATGGGCTATTATCACGATTAATCTCAAGCCCATCCCATTCGACCATGCAACGCGCTATCATTCAAACAACCAAGCATAGCCTTGAGTCCAAGACTCATACTTTATCATCTCGCGTCTCTTCCGTTAACTTTCTGTGTTCTTATGTTTCATACTTCGTTTCAATGGTTCAATGGCATCGTGCCTCAACTCAATGCTCGTCAACCGAACGACCCGAAGGTCTCGAACACCTTTCGAGGCACCATGTCATATCCGACAGTTCCGCCACATTCATGCCACAACTGTATTCTCTCGCAACGAAGCCATCTTTTATTCTCCCGCACACGTAGGCACGTTTCGACCGTATCCTCCTGTTCTGTAACTTAGCATTCAATGTTCGGGGCTTGCGCGCTAGGGCGCTCGCCTATTGTCTTTCAATGTTCTAGCCGTCTAACTCGTGCAGCAAAGGCACGGTATGGTTCGTGCACTAAGGCACTCGCCGAGTACAGTTATCCCATGTTCTTGCGGCTTGCGCACCGAGGCGCTCGCCTTAGCGATATCTAATGTTCCATAGCGACTCGTGCATATGATGCACGTTTCATTTCAATTGTTCTAACTTAGTGTTCGACACACACTATGATTTATCCCGATCGGACCACGCCCGTGGCGTCGATAGGCTAACTTAGCATACAATGATATATTTGACTTATCGAATGAAGGAGTAAAAAGAAGTCAATCCTTCCACCTTGAGTCGATATGCCTTCGTCGTTTCGCTGAGCCGAAGCGGCTCGATTCCCTAACTTTGTTGTACGGCCACTCTCCTGACTTAGCCATTCGAGCACTTCGTACTTCAATGAGTTATCCGTCCGATTTGCCTTAGCGTGCCCAAGTCTCGGCCCGTCGCAAGGCGACGATTTGATTTTGCGGACCCCTTACTAAATATTTCCAAAAGTCGACCTCTAATATTTTTGCATCAAAGTTTAACATGCACACGAAACCAACTAAAATCAATACTTGCATCGATTCGGACTTGCGCCTTGGTCGATTCGATTTCTTAGAATCTTCGAGCCGATTCAACGCACTCATCCTTCGGGGCAACGCGGCGCTTCGCATCGATTCACTCGATACATTCTTCGGGACAAGGCAACTCTTCGCATCGACATAGTCCGATGCATTACTCGGGTCGACGTAACTCTTCGCATCGACTTAGTTCGATGCGTTGCTCGGGACAACTTAACTCTCGTATCGTTTTGCATCGATATATTCCTTTGGGTCAATGCGACTCGCTGAGTCAACGTTTCAGCGTAATGTGCCGTGCGGAGCGGAGCATTACAGAATATACCACTCAAAACAAGGTTCGTCCTCGAACCAAAACCAACACTCCGACTAAGTGTTTTATAGATCGTTTCACGATCTCGCCCCACAAATGATGTTCGATTTCATAATATCTCGCAAGCTTTTCACTAGCATTTCAATGTCATCCCTGCAGCTCGATTTGAATTTGGATACAACTCGATTTAGATTCGTACCTATATTCAAGGCGTCCCGAAGATATGTGTATTTCGACCAAGTCCAGTCGTAGCAAATTGGAACAAAGCTGACAGGTAAATTTCAATCCTATGCTTGCCATATCGTACTCTCGATCGGACTTATCCTTAGCAACCGTTCTCGAACTTTTATCGTATACGTATATTCGATACATACTTGATTTCATTCAATAAAGTCACTACATGCGACGCGATTCAAAATCGCATATCTCATTTCGTATGTTTCATCGGGACTACCAACTCTTAGCGTCGCGTCAAGCCGATGCGCATCCGATCGCAAAGATCCTCCGTAATGCCTTGCGTTCGCGTTCGAATTCGTTAACCAACTATTCCGAAGTCTTGCTATGCAACTTATCTCGATACGATTTCCTTATCAACAATTGGGACTACGCCCGTTCGGTGACTTATCTAGCACCGTGCTTAACTTCTCCCGACGCAACTTTAAATTGACATTGCACCAAGGCCACAATCTATCCAACACGAACGTTTACATCAAGGCGACGGTGCTCAAGGCAACGATCGCCTTAGCACGAAGGTCTTTACGACGCAACTTACATCCAATTTCCTAACGAGTAGAAATTTACTAGCCAAATTCCCAACTTATCCGTCTTGCAACATCGAACATAATTTCAATTCACGCAAGCTCAATTGCAAGGTGAATCCGAATCTAACGATATGACTCGTAAGCCATTCCCTTATCGTTCCTTCTCCTGCATAGCACGTTTCTCGCAATCGCCTAGACTTATCGTCATCATGCACCGTGTTATATTTGTTATCGGTGCAATCTCATATGCGATATCGCATGGGTCATCTTACGGTCTGCAGCATTCAATTTGATTTGGCGGTCAAGTCTTCTAGGGTCAGCTGCCCCGAAGCTACGTTCGATAACTGTGGATCATCACCGAAGGACAGTTTTACTACGAACCATGCTATATATTATTTTGGAGCCAAATCACGTTCCGACGATTCTATGCGACTATCCAATTTTGGACATAACCATTTCTATCGGCGCAACTAATGCGCAACTATCCTCCGAGTCAAGTCATGCACTGCCGACGATGATTCCGTAATTTTACGAAACATCTACTCCCATCGAGCTCGAGTCTATCTTATTCGCGGGTCGACACACGAGATGCTATACGTATCGAGCAATCGTCGATGACTTATAGTCCCGTCTTGATCAATCACGAAGTTCATGATCAACCAGTTCGTTCCTTTCTTGTATTGTTATCTACAAAACTTTGATAGCTTAAAGCGCACTCTATTTTGTATTCTCACATTGTGTTTACGTTTCCTTACGTATCGATCTCGATACGCCGTATCAATTTCGATAACGTAGGGGTCAACTTTGAACCCGCTTCAACGTCGACTTCTTGCATTACATACTTCTAAGTTCTTTACAAACTTTTCCATACGCATCAACTTGTTTTCCGATTCGCCGCATTCCGCTATACTTTGATAGCGTAACTGAGTTACCGATTATCCAACATCGAACCCTCGAGTTATACGATCACGCCCTCTAAGTTTTGCATATTTTTCAGTCGTACTCAAATAAGTTTCGTCGTAACGTAACCAACTTATTTCTTAGGCACGATTTCTCACGTCAACCAACTCTTCACCGAAGTCGCACATCGTGCGATTCGATTACAATTTGCATCGTCTAACATTCTTATCGAAATCGTAAGTCATGCAATTCGATTCGCTTAGCCAAACAATTCTATCGAGATCGCAAGTCGTGCGACTCATTCGTAAGCTCGAGTTTTCCTTTCCCGTCGATCAGATTATTACGTCAAGGCATAACCGTTTTGCTAGTCTCGGTCGTCCGACCAACTTATAACTTCCGTCCGACGTATCGTTCATCGATACGAGTCTCGCCTTACCGTCCCAACCGATTTTCGAAGAACACTTGCACAAACATACCGTCATACAAATTTTCAATCGAGTCTCGGTACTCCCCCGTCTGTTGCAGACAAACCTTCCGTAATTGTCACAACGCGTCGATGCAATTCATCGCACGAGTGTTATACCATATACCACTCGAAATCGATTTATTCATCGCCTACGTGGTATGGCATATACCACTCGGAATTCAAGCCACTTCCCTCGCATTATACTTAGTATAGACCAACGATCTCTTCCGACTCACGATTTCCGCAGTGATCGTGCTTGATCACAACCGTAACTTTGATTCTATCAAATCCGACGCAACTCGGTCAATGTTCTCGTTTGCCAACATAAGTTTGGTATGCAGCCGAACGATTCGTTCTATCGATTTACGATTTCAATACTTTCCTTACTTTGCATCTCGTGCAACAATTTATTTGATATACGTTACACCCCGTGCAACAAATTTTACTTTCGATACGCATTGCACATCGTGCTACGATTTATTTCCGACATTTTATTTCACTTTATACAACGATTCATTTCCAATTTCCTTTGCACTCCGTGCAACGATTAACTTGATATGCGTTGCACCACGTGCAATGATTTTACTTCCAACACGCGTTGCACATCGTGTTACGATTTATTCCCGACTTTCCAAGTCAATGCCCAAATTCGTTTAGCACATTCGGTATTGGCTTATCACTTCTCACTTTCATTTTAATGCATATTCCCATTAACTCGTTGCACTTCGAGCATCGTTTTATTCCCCATTCAATATGTTACATTGCAACAACGTCTCAAATCGTATCTCATAATTTGTTGTGCTTGTAGCAACTAACATTTTCACGGCTCGTTGCATTCAATGCAATATACCCTTCGCGACTTTCCTTAGCAAACATCATGAAATTTCCAAAACACATGCGGCAAAATTTTATGATTTGTATTAGACTTATTGTATGGAACATCCAGTGCGGCATCGAGTAGAGTCAAGAGTGATATCAAGTGGTGGTGGGCAACTTTTAGAATTGTAATGAAGCGAGCGTCCAGAGGAAATTAAGCCTAGAGCTCTGATACCAATTTGTCATGCCCCGACCCGGAATCACCCGAATCATCGTCCTCGTAGGGGGCGTGATGCCGCACGAGCCTGGAGTTGCGCTCGTACAAGGCAAGAGGATAAGTTCTCAAATGGTTAACTTCTGATTCGATATTTGCAACGAAAGAAAAACAGAGTATACGAAACAATTCTCTTTATTGATATTCGAAACTGAGATTACAAAGGCTTTCGATAGCCTAACAACATATGCCAGATTGGCTACAACACTCAGGTTCTCTCTTGCCCATAAAGGATTTCACCGTTCCATACATCATGCCGTCTATATCTCGGCCGCATCAATCCAGTTGCGTAGTCCGAGCGTCAATGCGATCGCACGCTTCAATACGCTTCGGCATTCTAAGCCTCAACACGTTCAAGCAACGCTTCGCCGCGAGCCATCCATTCCCTGCACCCTGCATGAAGCTGGTGGGGGATCAGTACATTCGTCCTCGCATGTACTGAAGCAAAGATCATCTTTCCAAACCAACATTTTTATATTTACGTTGAATCATGCAACTTAGCTTATGATCTTGCTATGTTTTCCTTAGGGTCAATTTTATGGCATATTCTGTAAGCCCCCTGAATTTCAGGGCTGTTTTAAATTTTTCTAAATGAATTATTATCGATAAATATTTTATTTATTTAATTGTTTTGATTATTTATGTACCTTTCCATGACTTTGACTTCTGGAGCGTCAGGGATGCCAATCTCTGTAAACTCTCTTCACGAGTTTTGAAGTAGGCAAGATTATCTTCCTGTTGATATATCGTGTCCCACTTGAATTCGTTCCCTTGTGCTCTTTTTGTATCGCGCAAGTTCGGGTCAACTTAGACCGATTAATCGTTGAATAATTATTCCCACTTTTATTTTTTATCGTCGTTTGCACGTCCCCGTGACTTTTAATTTAGGAGCACCAGACCAGTCGTTTTCCCAGAACCAACTTCTCATGAATGATCTACTCGAGACGCTCTCCACCCATGACCTTCGTGTCCCACTCAGACACTCCATTTTGTGCTTCATTTTCTTCGCACAACTTCCGGGTCAATTTAGGCCGATTTATTTTCTACCGTGAAACCTGATTTATTTTCCAATTTAATTTCGGGACCCGACATCGACCCAACCTGTCAACCCGAAGTATGGACGTGGCCCACACGAAGCCTACTCCCCGCCTGCAACTTGTGTCCCATTTATTGGAGTCCCCGTATATTATTTATTTTCCCGTGATTATAAATACGTATTTAATTTCAATTATTGCACCCTGTCAATTTCGACCCAACCCGGCTCGACCGAACCCGAACCCAAGCTCCATATTGTTCTCTCCTGACTGCCCAAAATACCCCACATAATTTCCCTTATTTTTTTCCCTATTTTAAATATTTATTTTTCTCTCTCCACCTTACTAATATTCTATATGTATATATATATACATATATATGTATATATCTAATTCACTCTCTCTCTCTCCTATTATCATCACACACCACCTCACCCCCTCACCTCCACTTTACAGCACCCCCCAACCGACCTCTTTCTCTCTCTATTTCCTATAATATCTCTCACTCTCTCTCTTCCTATAATAATACACACACACACACACACACACACAAAACCATACACCTCTCTCTCCTCGAAACCACACACACACAACAACACCACCACAGCCGACAGCTCCCAGTCCCCTACAGCCGACCACCTCCCCGAGCACCTCCTCCCTCTCCTCCTTCTCCTCCTCCTACATCATCTTCATCACCATCATCATCTTCACTATCATCATCACCACATACTCCATCACCACCACCGACATTAACACCACCATGCACCACCACCTCCACCACCCGCACAGTCGCCCCTGCCGTGCCCGACGCTGCGCCGCCGCCCCGATCGGCCGCAGCAGCAGCTGCGCCAGCGACAGCAGCCGCGGGCGTTCATGCACGCGCGCGCGCACGCGCGGATGTGTGTGTGGCCGTGCGCCACCACGTGGCCGGCCCGCACCACCGCGGGCACCCCAAAACTCCGGCGAGCCCCCGGCGACCTCCCCCAGGCCGTCACCTTCCTCCTCGGCGCGACGCATGGGCTATTCGTGCGTTTACGTCGAAATCCCGTCGACGCGCGCGCGGAAACAGAACACAGAATTCGCGTTCGGGACAGCGACTTCGCGCATGTTTTTCGGGAGATCCGACCGTTGGATCGGCGAACTCCTTGCTCCGTCGCAATTTTGGTATATCCATCTTCACTCCTGTCAATTTTTGTCCGTTAATTACGTCGTTTGATACCACAAAACTGGCCACCAAGTTGACGTTTTAAATTAAACTATTTTTGGACAGTTTCGTGATGCCAACTTTGCGGGTTCGTATCTTCGTCGTCGCAGCTCCGTTTTGCACACTGTTAGTTCCGGTGCACAGCTGGTATAACCCTCTTCATGCCTCCTTTAGGTTTCGTTTCATTATAAGCACGTTTGGTCGGTTGAATTCGACGCCAAAGTTGGCCGTCCGAATTCTTTAATTTGCACTTGTTAAATTCTATTTTTGAACCCGGGACTCCGGATTCAATTTCTGACACCACCAGTAGACTCGTGGCGTCGTTCTAGCATGTTTTCATATAAAATTTGCTTGATTTGGAGAACGTGGACCCTGGCACGCATTTCGGTGCAAAGCGGGTCCTACTTTCTGAGTCAACGGGACTTTTTGACGCCGGCTCATCGGAATCCCATTTCGGATATACCGTTGAGTTCGTATCGTCATTCTGGATTCGTTGACATATAATTTGCTGAGTTTTGAAGACATTTGCTCCGGCACGCATTTTCGTGCAAACCGGATACCAAGTGTCGCGTCAACGTATCATTTTGAGATCGGCACATCGGAATCGTATTTTGGACATACCGTTGGGTTCGTATCATCATTCTGGATTCGTGGACATATAATTTGCTAGGTTTTGTAGACTTCTATCCCGACACGTTTTTCGGTGCAAAGTGTGTCCAACGGCGGAAATTATTTTTACCCGAAATTACCGTTTTGCCCCTGTGTCCAAATTGGACTTATGGGTAGGCTATCCTAGCTAATTTGACCGTTCGGGACACGTTGGTGATATTTATTTTATCATCCGACAACATCTGTAGATTTTGATTATGTATTATCCTTAATTTATAATTAATTATTTTTCCAGATATTGTTACTTTCTGGTTTTGGATTTTTATATATATTTTAATTGCTGTAAAAATCTTAGAAAAATTGTATTTAAATACTATGTTAATTTAGATAATTTATTATATTTTATTTCGTATTTAATAAGTACTTTTGGTATTTTATAAAAATGGGAAAACATAAATCATTTTTGAGATACATGTTTTGCTGATTTTTAATAGATATTTATGAGGGTTTAAAAATCCCAGAAAAATTAGTATAAATTTCTATAATTAACAAGGATCATTTTGATACTTTATTTTATATATATTTGAGCTTTTTATCTATCTCAAAAATTGTTGGAACTCAATGTACAGTTTGATTTATTTATTGAATAATTACGACTTTTAATATTTTGTGTTGTTTTGAGTTATAGACGTATTGGACCTCACCCCGCACTAGTGTAAAGACCCCAGGAAGTTAGTTTGTGTATAGTGGCACTTCACATTAGACTTCTATACTAGGTCCCCACTTAGTTAGTGTCCAGTTAAGAGTCGTGTCACACCACTAGTATATTGTTGATCATAGCTTAGAACTGAGTTGTATATCATTATTGACAGGATACCGGACATCTATACCTTCATACTAGTATTCTTGCTTTGCTCGAGGCGAGTACATTCTCTGATAGTTCTCTCATTTATTTGTCAATTACTGTATTTCAGTTCTAGTTAGTTCTATGTGATTCTCTGTATCAACACGTATGGATATTTCTGGATTCATGTATGCGACACATACCTTACTTACTGATCTCTATTATTGAAATCTCTGGAATCATTCCGGAATCATTTTTGGAATCATCATTTGGCCGGACTCATCTCGATTCTTGTGTCTTGTACTGGATTCACTTGCTGGACGGGAAAATATTGAGTAAGACATGTAGACATACCCCAAATCTGGAATCTCCCACAGGAATCTATCGGAAGCATAGCCATCTCTTGCCTGATCCGTAAGAGATGTGCCTGATACCTACAGCCGTTTACATGTCGACCTCGGTATTTTAAAACACACTGTTAGATCATAGTTGGACTCGCCCTGGATTCATTGATCACTGTTGGCCTCATCTTGTACTGGAAATCATCTGGTATCGGATTATATGGACTGGACTCACACTGGGATTACATTAGACTTATATCGTACTGTCTGGACTCGTACATATTATTCTAGTTCAGTTAGCTTTTATTACAGCCTTCATTGCCATGATTCTTCTCTTGTTTTAGTTACCTTTCTTTTCTTGTATCTTACTGTTTCTCTATGCCATTATTACCTGTATAAAACTGCCATGCTCATCAATAAAACTGTCTATAACTGCTTTATAGTTCCTTGTCATTTACATGGGTTTTTCTAGATGAGTTGTACTCGTTTCCGTCCTGATTGGACCTGTTGAAAATATTACAGATGATAGTCCTGAGGATACATGCCCTACTTACCATGGACCTGGCCTTAGCTCCAGAAGAGGCCCCAGCGGGGAACCTTACTTAGTTATCTTTCATGTGTTTAGTAGACTTAGACTTTGTCTGTTCTTATATTTGGATACTGGACTTTGTCTCCAGTTAGATACTTATAAAGTGTATTATTAAATCTGTGTTTGTTTATCTTCGCTTATAGATGTTGTGTTGTGATGAACCTTTAAATGTGATTTTAGAACTGTTAGCAGCTTAGATCCTTTATTGTTTATTCTAGAATAGCTTACTGCGCTTTAACCAAGCGTAGGCTGGACATGGCTCGGCCCAGCCCAACAATTTGGGTATCGGGTCGTGACATGTTTTTTTTGGTGGCCCATGCAGGTCCAGACTTAAGTTGTTTGGTTACGTTATTGTACCAAGCATGCCTGCAATTAGGATCTAGGACAACTTGATAACACTAGGGATAAACATTTAGAACACTTAGAGGATTTCTAGGATTGCAACATAGGAGAACTCATCACAGCATAGGATCGTTAGCTATAATTAGCCTCTTGTTTGTATTTCAGTGGATCAATTTAGACCAAGTTTGTACCCTTGGAATGACCCCTGAGGATCTTACTCTAATCTTATCTCGAAATCTGTTTTCACCTATTTTATTTGCTCTCCTCTAAATTCGTTGTTGAATTTAATTTCTGATTTTCGTTGTTGAAATTGATCTTGCATCGTGATAAATTTTGTGGATTGAATTATGATATATCATGATAAGGTAAACGTCTGCTTTAGTTATGGAGTTTAGAATTTATCGCAGCCATATTAGCTGGTATGACAAAAACATAGAGCTGATTTCGGATATACTATCCTATTCATAGAATTTAGATTTTCTCGCAGCCATACCGGTTGGCGTGGCGAGGATTCTAGATAACGTGATTATAGGGTGTATACCTTAGTTATGACTCTACCGTTTATTGCATATAAGCTTACTGGTGTGGCAAAAATTCTGGCAACATAATTTCAGGAAGACGTATATGGTTATCAGATCATGTCTCAGCTTGGTTCACTTCGTTATGATCGATTGAGCAAGAATTAATTCTTATTATCGTTCTTCTTCGTCTTGATTAACTCTGTTCTATCTACATCTACAACTAGAATTACAGGTTCTCTAGGACTCGCCAATAGGATTGCTTTCATGTTATCTTTTGGACATAATTATTTTTGTGTTCCATCTTTCCTATGACTCGACTAAACTCTTCTTTGTTAACCTCTTGGGTAATTCTTCTCGTTATGTTTCCCGTTGTCTTCATACCATTCTTGGAGATATTTCGATAAACTTTCCCGTCTTGCTTGACCTTTAACTTGTTTGGACACTATTATGGATTGCTTGACCCAGTCTTAGGCCTTGTTACCTTATATTTAATAGACGACCGAAATAGCCAAACCTTGTTGACTGATCCTGTAGTATAACTATAAATGTATTGTGTGATTGTGATAAATACTTTTCCTAGGGATTGGTTAGATTAAGCTTATAGGACAAGTATAAGCGACTGACTGTAGTAAACTTGGAAACCATTAAGAACGATTGTATTGATAGTATGACTTGATGATAGGGTATCTAAGATGGAGAAATGAGATATTATATTGTTATGACTATGGATTGAGGATTAGAATCTTGTGCTTAGCAGTTTGAGGATTTAGCATTTGTAGAATTTTGGTTGGTTATCTATAGCTAATTACATGTGATTAGAGGGTAGATCGATATGTGGATTGATATAGAATAAGTTAGAATGAGATATGATATTGCGTACGAGATCGGAAAGATATCAGTTAAAAAGACATGGAACAAGACAGAGACATATGTACATTGGTAATTAATAAATCGGGAGTTTTGAAATCGAGGATTTGTATTCGGAGGACTTGTTGAGTAAAAAGAAGAAGGCTCTACGCCAAGGATAAGAATTGAACGTATGATTTCAAGGAGAAGCTGTAGGAAAGGATTGACGACAAATGATGCTAAGGAACTGTGGATTGATAGAATATGGATACTTAGGATACGATAAGGAAATCCAGTATTTACAATTAAGATTGGAAATATGATTGATGATTAAGCATTTTAGGCTTATAGACAGGTCCAGAGAATGACCTATATTTTAGGGTATACGTTAATGTTCATTGATAGTATGGAAGATTCTAAAGGATGTATAGCGTAGTCTATGATAGAAGGACTTTGATTGAACCTGAACCAAAAAGTTTGTAGGAGAAACAAAAGAGATGATTACAAGGATAGCAGATTGAGTTTTGTAGCCAGAGCAGCTACATGTTATAGTTTGACCGGTTGGATGATTTTTAATTTCGAGGACGAAATTTTTGTAAGGTGGGTAGGATGTAAGCCCCCTGAATTTCAGGGCTATTTTAAATTTTTCTAAATGAATTATTATCGATAAATATTTTATTTATTTAATTGTTTTGATTATTTATGTACCTTTCCATGACTTTGACTTCTGGAGCGTCAGGGATGCCAATCTCTGTAAACTCTCTTCACGAGTTTTGAAGTAGGCAAGATTATATTCCTGTTGATATATCGTGTCCCACTTGAATTCGTTCCCTTGTGCTCTTTTTGTATCGCGCAAGTTCGGGTCAACTTAGACCGATTAATCGTTGAATAATTATTCCCACTTTTATTTTTTATCGTCGTTTGCACGTCACCGTGACTTTTAATTTAGGAGCACCAGACCAGTCGTTTTCCCAGAACCAACTTCTCATGAATGATCTACTCGAGACGCTCTCCACCCATGACCTTCGTGTCCCACTCAGACACTCCATTTTGTGCTTCATTTTCTTCGCACAACTTCCGGGTCAATTTAGGCCAATTTATTTTCTACCGTGAAACCTGATTTATTTTCCAATTTAATTTCGGGACCCGACATCGACCCAACCTGTCAACCCGAAGTATGGACGTGGCCCACACGAAGCCTACTCCCCGCCTACAACTTGTGTCCCATTTATTGGAGTCCCCGTATATTATTTATTTTCCCGTGATTATAAATACGTATTTAATTTCAATTATTGCACCCTGTCAATTTCGACCCGACCCGGCTCGACCGAACCCGAACCCAAGCTCCATATTGTTCTCTCCTGACTGCCCAAAATACCCCACATAATTTCCCTTATTTTTTTTCCCTATTTTAAATATTTATTTTTCTCTCTCCACCTTACTAATATTCTATATGTATATATATATATATATACATATATATGTATATATCTAATTCACTCTCTCTCTCCTATTATCATCACACACCACCTCACCCCCTCACCTCCACTTTACAGCACCCCCCAACCGACCTCTTTCTCTCTCTATTTCCTATAATATCTCTCACTCTCTCTCTTCCTATAATAATACACACACACACACACACAAAAACATACACCTCTCTCTCCTCTAAACCACACACACACAACAACACCACCACCGCCGACAGCTCCCAGTCCCCTACAGCCGACCACCTTCCCGAGCTCCTCCTCCCTCTCCTCCTTCTCCTCCTCCTACATCATCTTCATCACCATCATCATCTTCACTATCATCATCACCACATACTCCATCACCACCACCGACATTAACACCACCATGCACCACCACCTCCACCACCCGCACAGCCGCCCCCGCCGTGGCCGGCGCTGCGCCGTCGCCCCGGTCGGCCGCAGCAGTAGCTGCGCCAGCGGCAGCAGCCGCGGGCGTTCATGCACGCGCGCGCGCACGCGCGGATGTGTGCGTGGCCGTGCGCCACCACGTGGCCGGCCCGCACCACCGCGGGCACCCCACAACTCCGGCGAGCCCCCGACGACCTCCCCCAGGCCGTCACCTTTCTCCCCGGCGCGACGCATGGGCTATTCGTGCGTTTACGTCGAAATCCCGTTGACGCGCGCGCGGGAACGGAACACAGAATTCGCGTTCGGGACAGCAACTTCGCACGTGTTTTTTGGGAGATCCGACCGTTGGATCGGCGAACTCCTTGCTCCGTCGCAATCTCGGTATATCCATCTTCACTCCTGTCAATTTTCGTCCGTTAATTACGTCGTTTGATACCTAAAAACTGGCCACCAAGTTGACGTTTTAAATTGAACTGTTTTTGGACAGTTTCGTGATGCCAACTTCGCGGGTTCGTATCTTCGTCGTCGCAGCTCCGTTTTGCACACCGTCAGTTCCGGTGCACATCTGGTATAACCTTCTTCTTGCCTCCTTTAGGTTTCGTTTCATTATAAGCACGTTTGGTAGGTTGAATTCGACGCCAAAGTTGGCCGTCCGAATTTTTTAATTTGCACTTGTTAAATTCCATTTTTGAACCCGGGACTCCGGATTCAATTTCTGACACCACCAGTAGACTCGTGGCGTCGTTCTGGCATGTTTTCATATAAAATTTGCTTGATTTGGAGAACGTGGGCCCTGACACGCATTTCGGTGCAAAGCGGGTCCCACTTTCTGAGTCAACGAGACTTTTTGACGCCGGCTCATCGGAATCCCATTTTGGATATACCGTTGAGTTCGTATCGTCATTCTGGACTCGTTGACATATAATTTGCTGAGTTTTGAAGACATTTGCTCCGACACGCATTTCCGTGCAAACCGGATACCAAGTGTTGCGTCAACGTATCATTTTGAGATCGGCACATCGGAATCCTATTTTGGACATACCGTTGGGTTCGTATCATCATTCTGGATTCGTGGCCATATAATTTGCTAGGTTTTATAGACTTCTATCCCGACACGTTTTTCGGTGCAAAGTGTGTCCAACGGCGGACATCATTTTGACCCAAAATTACCGTTTTGCCCCTGTGTCCAAATTGGACTTATGGGTAGGCTATCCTAGCTAATTTGACCATTCTGGACACGTTGGTGATATTTATTTTATCATCCGACAACATCTGTAGATTTTGATTATGTATTATCCTTAATTTATAATTAATTATTTTTCTAGATATTGTTACTTTCTGGTTTTAGATTTTTATATATATTTTAATTGCTGTAAAAATCTTGAAAAAAATTGTTTTTAAATACTATGATAATTTAGATAATTTATTATATTTTTTCCCGTATTTAATAAGTACTTTTGGTATTTTATAAAAATGGGAAAACAGAACTCATTTTCGGGATACATGTTTTGCTGATTTTTAATAAATATTTATGAGGGTTTAAAAATCCCAAAAAAATTAGTATAAATTTCTATAATTAACAAGGATCATTTTGATACTTTATTTTATATATATTTGAGCTTTTTGTCTATCTCAAAAATTGTTGGAACTCAATGTACAGTTTGATTTATTTATTGAATAATTACGACTTTTAATATTTTGTGTTGTTTTGAGTTATAGACGTATTGGACCTCACCCCGCACTAGTGTAAAGACCCCAGAAAGTTAGTTTGTGTATAGTGGCACTTCACATTAGACTTCTATGCTAGGTCCCCACTTAGTTAGTGTCCAGTTAAGAGTCGTGTCACACCACTAGTATATTGTTGATCATAGCTTAAAACTGAGTTGTATATCATTATTGACAGGATACCGGACATCTATACCTTCGTACTAGTATTCTTGCTTTGCTCGAGGCGAGTACATTCTCTGATAGTTCTCTTATTTATTTGTCAATTACTGTATTTCAGTTCTAGTTAGTTCTATGTGATTCTCTGTATCAACACGTATGGATATTTCTGGATTCATGTATGCGACACATAACTTACTTACTGATCTCTATTACTGGAATCACTGGAATCATTCCGGAATCATTTCTGGAATCATCATTTGGCCGGACTCATCTCGATTCTTGTGTCTTGTACTGGATTCACTTGCTGGGCGGGGAAATATTGAGTAAGACATGTAGACATACCCCAAATCTGGAATCTCCCACAGGAATCTATCGGAAGCATAGCCATCGCTTGCCTGATCCGTAAGAGATGTGCCTGATACCTACAGCCGTTTACATGTCGACCTCGGTATTTTAAAACACACTGTTAGATCATAGTTGGACTCGCCCTGGATTCATTGATCACTGTTGGCCTCATCTTGTACTGGAAATCATCTGGTATCGGATTATATGGACTGAACTCACACTGGGATTACATTAGACTTATATCGTACTGTCTGGACTCGTACATATTATTCTAGTTCAGTTAGCTTTTATTACAGCCTTCATTGCCATGATTCTTCTCTTGTTTTAGTTACCTTTCTTTTCTTGTATCTTACTGTTTCTCTATGCCATCATTACCTGTATAAAACTGCCATGCTCATCAATAAAACTGTCTATAACTGCTTTATAGTTCCTTGTCATTTACTTGGATTTTTCTAGATGAGTTGTACTCGTTCCCGTCCTGATTGGACCTGTTGAAAATATTACAGATGATAGTCCTGAGGATACATGCTCTACTTACCATGGACCTGGCCTTAGCTCCAGAAGAGGCCCCAGCGGGGAACCTTGCTTAGTTATCTTTCATGTGTTTAGTAGACTTAGACTTTGTCTGTTCTTATATTTGGATACTGGACTTTGTCTCCAGTTAGATACTTATAAAGTGTATTATTAATTCTGTGTTTGTTTACCTTCGCTTATAGATGCTGTGTTGTGATGAACCTTTAAATATGATTTTAGAACTGTTAGCAGCTTAGATCCTTTATTGTTTATTCTATAACAGCTTACTGCGCTTTAACCAAGCGTAGGCTGGACATGGCTTGGCCCGACCCAACAATTTGGGTATCGGGTCGTGACATATTCGAAGGGCCTCTTGCACGCTCGCCATCTCCTCCGAGGAAGGTGCACGGTTGAGCCAGGTGGGGGAGTAGAGGAGGAGGACCTCGGGAGTGGGGAGGGGTTTGCAAGGGGTGGTCGCAGGGGTGGGGGGGGAAAGGGTGTGGTCTGGAAAATATGGGGAGGGTTATGGAGAATGGGGAGGAAGGAAAGAGGGGTCAGCCGTTGAAATATGGGAGGAGAGAGAAAGGTGCAAGTAATGTTAGGGTTCTTTTTCTTTTATATGGATGACATAATCGGTTTTCAGTTCGGGTCAGGTTTGAGTTTTCAAACCCGACATCCGACCCGAATAACCGAAGTTTTTATAACCTCAAACCGAAATTCGAACCAGTTTTTCAAAAACCGAACCGAAGTACAAATTCGGTCCGGTTCGGTTCGGTTTTCGGTTAAAAACCGAAAAATGCTCACCCCTAATCACGATTAATCTCAAGCCCATCCCATTCGACCATGCAACGCGCTATCATTCAAACAACCAAGCATAGCCTTGAGTCCAAGACTCAGACTTTATCATCTCGCGTCTCTTCCATTAACTTTCTTTGTTCTTACGTTTCATACTTCGTTTCAGTGGTTCAATGGCATCGTGCCTCAACTCAATGCTCGTCAATCGAACGACCCGAAGGTCTCGAACACCTTTCGAGGCACCATGTCATATCCGAAAGTTCTGCCACATTCATGCCACAACTGTATTCTCTCGCAACGAAGCCATCTTTTATTATCCCGCGCACGTAGGCACGTTTCGACCGTATCCTCCTGTTCTATAACTTAGCATTCAATGTTCGGGGCTTGCGCGCTAGGGCGCTCGCCTATTGTCTTTCAATGTTCTAGCCGTCTAACTCGTGCAGCAAAGGTACGGTATGGTTCGTGCACTAAGGCACTCGCCGAGTACAGTTATCCCATGTTCTTGCGGCTTGCGCACCGAGGTGCTCGCCTTAGCGATATCCAATGTTCCATAGCGACTCGTGCATATGATGCACGTTTCATTTCAATTGTTCTAACTTAGTGTTCGACACACACTATGATTTATCCCGATCGGACCACGTCCGTGGCGTCGATAGGCTAACTTAGCATACAATGATATATCTGACTTATCGAATGAAGGAGTAAAAAGAAGTCAATCCTCCCACCTTGAGTCGATATGCCTTCGTCGTTTCGCCGAGCCGAAGCGGCTCGATTTCCTAACTTTGTTGCACGGACACTCTCCTGACTTAGCCACTCGAGCACTTCGTACTTTAATGAGTGATCCATCTGATTTGCCTTAGCGTGCCCAAGTCTTGGCCCGTCGCAAGGCGACGATTTGATTTCGCGGACCCCTTACTAAATATTTCCAAAAATCGACCTCTAATATTTTCGCGTCAAAGTTTAACCTGCACACGAAACCAACTAAAATCAATACTTGCATCGATTCGGACATGCGCCTTGGTCGATTCGATTTCTTAGAATCTTCGAGCCGATTCAACGCACTCATCCTTCGGGGCAACGCGGCACTTCGCATCGATTCACTCGATGCATTCTTCGGGACAAGGCAACTCTTCGCATCGACATAGTCCGATGCATTACTCGGGTCGACGTAACTCTTCGCATCGACTTAGTTCGATGCGTTGCTCGGGACAACTTAACTCTCGTATCGTTTTGCATCGATACATTCCTTTGGGTCAATGCGACTCGCTGAGTCAACGTTTCAGCGTAATGCGCCGTGTGGAGCGGGGCATTACACTATGTCATGTACAATTGTCATTTTTATCATGTCAATCAAATCGTGATTTATCAAGTTCAGGACAAAAGGCGTAAGGATATAAAATGGGCGTATAAAATACACAATAAAGATAAATGTGTACGCCATAGGAACTCAAGTTATACTGAGAGTTATATGGCATGGGCATAATAGTAATAATTAAAATACTCATAAAATACAAGCTATGAAAGAGCCATGTGGCTCGGTATATGCGGCCAAGAAGTGATCTCATGCGGCTGGGGAGGGAGAAGTCTAAGCGCCTCGGGATGGAAGGGTCATGCGGCTGGCAGAGGGAGTCGGGTTCATGCGGCTGGGAAAAGAAATCCATGCGGGTCGGGGGAATTAAGAGCCCATGCGGCTCGGAACAAGGACAGCTCAAGCGGCTGGCGGAGGCAGTAGAACATATGCGGCTAGAGGGGGACAGATCCCATGCGGCTGAAGGGGATGAGTCCTTATGCGGCTGGGAAAAGGACTAGTCCCCATACGGCTACGGGAGAGCAATGCCTATGCGGCTCAGAAGTCATGAAGCCCCATACGGCCAGGAATGATACTCAGTCTATGCGGCCAAGAGAAAAGCGGGTCTATGCGGTTAGAACGCAAGGGTCTTATGCGGCGGGCTGAAAGCGAGTCCATGCGGCTAGAATGGTTCAGCCCTTATGCGGCTAGCGGAGTTCGGATCCATGCGGCTTAAAGGGACCGACGCCTATGCGGCTGCAGAAGCAAGGGGGTGCATGCGGCTAAGTGGGAGAAGTCCATGCGGCTAGGAGTGCGAGGGTCTCATGCGGCTGAGAGCGACTTGCCGCATGAATGTTCATGCGGTCAAGTACTGCCATGCGGCCAGAGAACTGTTCTTCTTCTCCAAAATTTCGAGAAGAAGAACACCATGAACCCATGCTTCCAAGCTCCATGAAATCTTCATCCAGAGTCCAAATCCGAACTTCCATAAGTCAAAACAGGGCAGAATGAAATGCTCTATAACATGGAACCATCAATTGACAAAAATATGCAAGTTAAACAGATCAAAACCCATGAAAACCGAAATCTCTTTAAAGCTAGATCTACAACAATTGAACCATCAAAATGGAAAACTCTAAGTTCTAAAGATGCTTAGAATGTAACAATAAGGAGAATGGAGCAAACGAAATAGAAATCGTCCAACATTCGGCAAGGTGTACTTGCCTCTCTCTCTAATGGCTAGGGTTTGGTGGAAAAGAAATAAATGAGGGTGAATGAGGAGGGAGAGAGAAAAAGTGGCTTATATAACAAGCTCAAGTGATCTCCACCATTCATTCCTCTCCACTCAATCTAAACCATACACCTTATCTCATGAAAAACCAAACTAAACCAAACCAAACCAAGTCAAAGTGGAACCGAACCAAATCCAAGTTAAACTAAGTCATGAAAATCCAACACTTAGAAAAATTTAAAATATCACGCAAATTGATAAATATGAAATACGGCTCAAATAAATACGTATCCGTATAAAATACCGATACAGTGAGACGGGTCTCACAGTTGCTAAAATCGGCCGTTATGGAACTCGCCTTGCACGAGCGCAATCTAGGCTCGTGCGGCATCACGCCTTAGCGAGGATGATCATTCCGTCTAGTGGTCATCATCTGGCTGGAAGGTCGGTGGATCCTCTGAAGCTGCTCTGAAATCTGGCCATACAAAATCAACTGGGTCAGATCCCAGAAAGAGCAAGTGCCACAAAGGAGGCTTCACTTAGGAACTAAAACCAGCAATTTGCATAAAAC
The DNA here is from genome assembly GCA_029216955.1 of Iris pallida. Classification (NCBI taxonomy): domain Eukaryota; kingdom Viridiplantae; phylum Streptophyta; class Magnoliopsida; order Asparagales; family Iridaceae; genus Iris; species Iris pallida. Next base: position 4,998,755 of record JANAVB010044420.1, read on the forward strand.
ATAAAACTATAATAAAACTGAAGATATGGAAATCATGATATACGGTAAGATAACCATAGAACTATTCAGATAGCCAAGTTACAACCCTTAAACGAAACAAGGACTGGGGTTGTAACCCTTCATCTGAACGGAACTTGGTTTCTCATCATTTATCGATAAAATAATGCACAAGCAGTCTGGTCATGTATCAATCTTGTGTAGGATCAGGACAAGACTAGACTGATTAGATTCCATCCAACATTTACGGCCAAGCAATAAGTACAGCTTGATACTTTAACTAACTAGGGTTATCACAGGCCTAGTTACTAGCAAGATGTAATGAGATTATTCCAACAGCTACAAGCCCTGCAGACCATCCAGGTTATCCAGGTCGAATATCTTGTTCATGGAGGGTACAACACATGAAAGTGCAGTGCTGGAAATGTGCCCTACTCGTCGGCAGGCTACAAGTCCACTCGAGCGCCAGATAACGGGATTGCCTGTAGTTGGAAAATCTCTTCATGACTACTGGATTATTCTAGTTATTAGCCTTAGTTGAATTCAGCAGGTACCCCTGATCGTGGTACTCATGGGGCCCCGTCTTAGACATGATGCAAGACAATACTGGTTCATTTGTACAAACACAATCGTCCACTGTGTTCAGGCCATTTGTTCTTGTCATGTCATGTTAGCCGTCGTAACAACATATCAAGGTATATCATGTCAGGTTTATCATTCAAGAGTGCGCCATGACGGGCCACTATCATGTCAAGTTACTTGTCAAGAGTGCACCACTACGGGTCACTGTCGTATTCATGGTACATATGCAAGGTTACATGGTACAAGCATTCTATCAAGGGACCCAGGTTACATAGAGGGTCATAATACATGAGCATAATGCAACAATTGAAATAGAAAAAGGGGCAAGATTAGGGGATGAGTTATGCGGCTCAGGGAAATGGGTTCATGCGGCCAGGGAACTTGGGCTCATGCGGCTCGGGTTCATGCGACTATGAATCAGCATGCTCATGCGGCATAGGGAAATGAACTCATACGGCTCAGGAAAATGGGTCTCATGCGGCTGGAGGGGAGCAGTCCATGCGGCTAGAGAGCTTGCGGCAGGGGAATGAAAGGTTCATGCGGCTCTGGGTATCGAGTCTCATGCGGCTCGGAGAAAGTAAACTCATACGGCCGGGGAGGAAGGGGTCTTATGCGGCTAGGAATCAGCATGCTCATGCGGCATTGGAAAATGAACTCATGCGGCTCGCAGGATATGTGTCTCATGCGGCTGGAGGGGAGCGGTCCATGCGGCTAGAGAGCATGCGGCTGGAAGTGACTGAGTCTTATGCGGCAGGAAAAGTTCATACGGCCAGAAAAGTTCAGGCGACTAGGAAAAAATGGAGCGCATTCAGCTGAGAAAACATGCGACAGGATTAAAGGCGCATGCGGCTGGAAGCTTATGGCTGGAAGAAACTTGCCGCATGAAATAGCCATGCGGTCAAGCACTGTTCTTCTTCTCCAATTTTTTAGAGAAAATGAACCATGAAGGCCATGATCCCGAGCCCCATAATTCCTACATCCAGGGTCAGAATCAGAACTTTCATAGGTCAATCTGGGGAAGAATGAATTTTTCTACAACATGGAACCATCAAAACTTAAAAATAACAAGGTTAAGTAGATCAAAACCCAAGAAATCCGAAAATAAAATAAACTTAGATCTACATGAAATGAGCCATGGAAATTAAAAATACTAAGTACTAAAGTGTCTCAGAATGTTGTGAGAAAGAGAAATGGAGCAACAAAATTCGAGTTCCTCCATGAAGCAAGATGCACTTGCCTAAGCTCCCCCTCTCTCTCTCAGGTAGGTGAAGAGTAATGGTGAGAAAGAAGATGAGTAAATGAGGAGAGAGAAAGGGGTTGGGGTTAATAAATGATGAGGGTGGTGGTAGGTAGGGTTGGTTCACCACAAAACCGAACCAAGCCGAACCAAACAAGCCGAACCGAACCAAGATGAACCAAGCAATGAAATGCCAAAATAAACCATACAAGGAGACATGCAATACGAGACAAAATTACGTACATGTATACCAAAACACGTAATACGAACTACGGTCATTACACTACTCGCCAATGAGTGTGACCTCTCCGTCCTCGTCCGTCCTCTCGAACAATTTTCCTCCGCCTGTTATCTTTAGGACTGCCACAGTCCTACCTATTGGAAGGGCTGTTATTTTATTTTTTTGACAATCCTAAAGATAATATGGTGTCAAAATTTTTGGCAATACTACCGAAGAATTGTTCACTTAGGACCGACAAAAATTATAACAGTCCAAAATACATAATGAACTGTCAAAATTTTTGACAGCCCTAAGTGAACAACATATTTTCTTTAGGACTATCATATTTTTTGGCAGTCCAGTATATTGGTAGGTCTGTCAAAAATTCTGACAGTTCTGAAGAAAAAAATGGGACATGAATAATTTTTTTGAATAGCAAACTTGTAAATGAAAAAAATTGAACAGTTTCAAATAATTTTTGTAGTGCTTTTATAAATACTTATGAGATACTACTTGATGTTGGGATGGATTTTTGCCTACGTCGAGACTGTCCCGGAAGATGACAAACGCTAGTCGATACAGTGTATCGAGAAAGTTAGAAAAGTTCAAGAGGTTCGATAGGGCTCAAATGAGTCGAGGAGCTGGATACAGCTAGAGTTGCACTCGAGTTAAGCCATTTCTAGCCCAGTACTTGTATAAGTGATAGCTAGCCTGGTTCAGTACTAAATTCTACACCCCTCCCTCCCCCCACCCCCCACCCCCCACCCCCCACCAATCATATTCAATTATGTCCTCCTTCCTATTACATATGGACCATAGAAGTAGATATGTGGATGGTGATCCACATATAATAAAAAGATGGACATATTTGAACAGAATTAAATGGACCATCAAATCTGCTCCCCCCCCCCCCCCCCCCCCCCCCCCCCCCCACCCACCCACCCACACACACACACACACACACTCCCCCACCCCCCCCACCCCCCCCCCCCCCCCCCCCCCCCACCCCCACACACACACACCCCCACCCCCACCCAAAGAATAGAGCAGGAAGGAGTACATTCATCGAACACTGATAGAAGTAGCAAAATCTATTCCACAAACTCTCAACCAAAAATCGTCGGCAGCCAAATAAAGTAAGCATCATAATAGGAATAGCCTCACATCACATTACTCTCACCCCTAACCGACACCACATTCTCTCCATCCTTAAATATTTTCCTTCCTTCCTACTCCTTTCCTTCATTCACTACTACCTAGCCCTCTCCTCCTATATAACCAACACTCCTCAAGCCCCTTCTCCTTCCTACATTGATATTGCACTCCATCAATCCATCCATCATGTCTTCCTCTCTAGCTCCAATCTCTCCATCCACACTGCGGTCCGACCTCTACGGCTTTCCCACTGGCCAGGAAGAACCGACATCGGCCCCGTTGGTCGTCTCGGTCCTCGCCTCCCTCCTCGAGAGAACCATAGCCAGAAGCGAGAGGAGGAGGAGGATGCTACCTCATGGCAACGGCAATGTAGGTGCTCCCGAGGACGTCTTCTATTGCGACCAGGTCCTCGACATGACCATCCAGGCCTTCCTCGAGAGGATCTTCAAGTACGCTCGCATCGCGCCCTCCGTGTACGTCGTGGCCTACGTCTACCTGGATCGCCTGTGCCAGTTCAACCCCGGATTGCATCTCCGCTCCGGCAACGTCCACCGCCTTCTCATCACTGCCGTCATGGTCGCCTCCAAGTTCGTAGAAGACATGTGAGTAGTACGTAATACCGATTAATTTATAATATACATTGTTGACCCACAACCTAACTTATATCAATTCGTACGTGCAGAAACTATCGCAACTCCTACTTTGCGAAGGTCGGGGGATTGGCGACGGCGGAGATGAACAGCTTGGAGATGGATTTCCTGTTCATGATGGGGTTCAAGCTCCATGTGAGCGTGAGCGTGTTCGAGAGCTACTGTAGGCATTTGGAGAGGGAGGTGAGCTTCGGAGGGGGTTACCAAATAGAGAGGAGCCTTAGGTTGATGTGCGGTGGAGAGAGCACTTGGAAGGGGAAGGAGAAGGAGAAGAGAGAATCGAGTCAGCTGGCCCGGGTACTTTAATTAGAGATGGTCCAGCCATGGAGAGCATCCAATGTAGCTTTGGAACATATTTTAGACGCTTTCAACTACTTTGCAGCGGTGGAAAGAACAAATAATGTACAGATTAAAGTGTGATGGAATTTGTAAAGTATTGATGCAATAGACTGTTTGTTACTTTTTTTTTTTAAGTGAGAAGAACTGTTTGTAAAAGGCTTATCAATCCAATTTGTCTAATTAACCATATGATGGTATTCAAGCCAGACAGAGAAATCTTGGTCAGAGCGAGTTCCACACAATTGCGGTCAAATTTAATTGGAATATTTTGGCAAATATTCTCACTCAAAAATATAGAAACTAATATATAACTTCAGAATGGGAAGTCCGTGCATGAAAACTCAACGGCTAGGACGCCGTGCGAACGATCGAGAACCGGCACCATTCTACCATGAATATAAACGACGGCCGACCACACGGCCCGTCGTACGGCGCCGTAAGGACGCCGAGAAGACGTCGTAAGGGTGTCGTGCACATAGAACGGGTGGCTGAACGGCATCGGCTATCGTAGGCGTCATGAAGACGTCGGGGGCGCCTTCGACGGCGTTGGCAAAACGAGGCGTTGAGTCGCGGGTGTTGAAAGACGTCATGGCCGTCTCGTGGAGCTCTGGAGCGCGCGGAGTGCGTGTGGTGTGCGTGTGAGACGATGATGACAAAGCTAGTGCGGACAAAATTCGCACGAATAGTCCGAAATGATATGACAACCGGCTAAAAATTGTGTGCGGAGAGACACGATTTAACTGAACCCGCACGTGCTGGAAAAAAATATATATATACCTTCACTTTAAAAAAAAAATAGCAAATGCTTCCATTTTTTTGTATGGAATATTTTTTTTTTTGGAGATGCACGGTGATATGCACGGGACTTAGTACATGCTTCATTGCATGTCTGTTGGGCCCACTGCTCCCAACTTTCACCAAATAAATAGAAGAAATAAGATGTCTCCGTGGTTCGATTCACTGATCCACCGTCATCCAGCCGGGATGTTATACCTCTCATTGGTAACGACAAGAGTCACTCGAGTTCGGTGAAGTTATATGTTATTTTCTATATTTTGAAAGTGAACATTCGCTAAATATCCCAATATAATTTGGCAGTATTGATAATGTGACAACACCTCTGTACATATGGTTGAGTCGTTATAGCACTGTTGTGGAAACTACAGTGAGTTACAACACCTATGTTACTATGTACTATGGTTGAAGCGCTATGATACTGTTATGGACACTATATATAGAGTTGCAAATAATACAAATTGTGTGGTAGATAACATGACTTTGTATATAAATGTGATGGCGTGAAAGAGAATTTGTACTGAAAAAAAAAAGTTCTGGCCAGTAAGAAGTTTTACATAGGACAACACTTATTGGTCATCTTTACATCTGTACTCTACGGAACGCTTGTGATATTGATGCCATAACCAGTAAGGGGATATTGACATACTAACAGCTTAGAATTTAAAGGTCCTACCTTCCTATTTGAAAGTTATTTGCTGTCAGCTTTTTGGCATTATGATCAATGAGTTGGATTGTTTTATTGGATATTTATTTTCATTGAACAAGTGAACAAATGCCACATTAGAATAAAATTTTATTAATTTTTAGCAGTTATTATATATAGATATATTAAAAAATAATTTAGTTAATATATATCATTTTTTCTTTGTATTTATATGGTGAGAAATAGAAGACATATTGTTAATTATAATTTACATGCAATTGATCTAATACATCCAACTTGGACACATATATATATAGTCAAGCTCGATCTAGTCCATGTGGTTAAGGAGTGAGAAATTACCACCCCAACCCCCTGTCACCGTCCAAGGTCTCGGTCGAGATAGTAATTGAGGAGGTCCTCCAAGGTAGTCCATGGATGCTTGATGACAGATTGGTTATTGTTAAGCGATGTAAGGTAGTCTATGGATGCTTGATGACAGATTGGTTATTGTTAAGCGATGTGTGTCGTTGATTTTCCTTGGACGTGATCTCTTTACGATTGTACCGGTCTGGCTCCATTTCTCTCGTTTACCTTCAACTATGGAACTATGTTAAGCAATTAGCAAAATAACAAGCGTCGTGGGTACTCTGTTGCATATGGATTAGGCTACAACCCGTAGGCAGAGACTAGTGTTCGCAAGAGTGCTTGTGGAGATTTCTACCCGTCGAGATTTACGTAAGTCAGTTCTAGTGCTATTTCATGATGGATATGTAAGTTCGATCAGCCTCTCTCTTTCGAATGGGTTCCCCCGATGTGCTACTCATGTCATTGCATGGACACACAGAGAATGATTGGCATTATCCTATGGGAGATGTCCTGTGAGAGGAAGTAGAGATCCTTCGGGAGTCATCTAAGACTGAGATGTTATAGTCCCGGGGCTTGATCAAAGATGGTAGACTCGATGTCGAGATCAGAGGTTCAACAAACGTTCACCTTCTGATTATTCTCGAGATCCAAAAGAAACACTATAATATGAATTTGATTACAAAAGCAACAATAATTAGAAAGTAAATCTCACGTTCTTCCTCGCAATCGCAGTTGCTGACGGACAGAACTGAGTTCAGAAAATAAATCTCACGTTCTTCCTTGCAATCGCAGTTGCAGACGGACAGAACTGAGTTACAACTCAGATGAAGGAGAAGAAAGAAGAAAGAAGAAAGAAGAAAGGATCTTGCTGTGGTGATTAAGAACACCGTTGCTCAAAGCAAGATTCGCTCCAACACGATCTGCTCCAAGGAACCAGCAAGTTCACGAAGAACTTTTGGAACGCTCGTAAGTCAATATTTGAGACTTGAACGGGCATCCTGGACTTTACAGACTCCCTTAACTCTCTTCTTGGTGCATCTTCCAAAGGAGGCCAAGGGGCTCTATTTATAGAGTGGAGTGAGACTTCACCTCTTCTCCTATCCGATGTGGGACTAAAATACTAATACTCAAAAATAGAGCTTGATATTTTAGATCTTCCCACAATCAGCATAGAAGTGTGCCAGTCCACGCCTACCCCCCGAACACTCCCGTGCATGCACGAGACATCCTGGAGTCCGTGTCCGAGTCCGAGTCCGCACAGCAAAAATCAACTTGCATCCTTATTGGAATTAATCATTTTTTTTTCTAGAAAAATACTCCCACATGGCACACACTTGTGCCCCACTACACCTCTTGTGCACACCTCAACACAAGCAATGCATTATATTGAGATACTCACCATTTGGTGTAGCCGATGTGGGACTATCTTTCCTAGTCCAAAGGCAAAAACACCAATAATCCTCTACATATCTCAATATATGGGTTGAGCGTTCCCCACAGTGACTGCCCATCATGCATTAGGAGAGATGTCGCTACGACTTGAATCTTTCTGCATCGGTTAAATAACAGCATGATACAAGAATGGACTAAGCCTTGAATTCTGCACCATAATTGCAATTCTTCCTACTCACATAATGACATCAACTGTGCTTCTGGCTGCACATTAAAGGCCTTGTGTCAGCCTGGTTTCAGTGTATAATTTTTGGGCGTCTACAAGTTTACCCTCAAAAGACGGCCTGATATCTCTGTCCATACACTATAGGTGAGTTCTTTATAAAGAGTCATGGCATGAAGCATTGTGCTTCTTTGCGGTGCTACGCCGCTATGACATGGCTTAAAGCCGAGGCTTTATCCCACCTGGGTACCTCATCGTAGTGTCATACTACTGTAGCATGAGGTCACAAGCCTCTTCGTAGTGCCAAACTACCCAGCATGAAGCCTTGCGCTTCCGTGCGGTGTTATGCCGCTATGACATGGCTCGCGAAGCCGAGGCTTTATCCTACCTGGTACCTCTTCGTGGTGTCATGCCACTGTAACATGAGGACATCGTCCTCTTTATAGTGCTGTCTACCTCTCTTTATTACGATTATCATATAGCATTAGGCTACCTGCCTATTTGCGGTGCTACTCCGCTGTGACTTGGCTTACAAAGCCGAGGCATTACCCCTACCTGGGAACCTCATGGTCCCCACTATAGCATGGAGTTACACTCCTTGTAGTGCTGCACTACCGTGCTTCCTGTAAAGCACTCCAGGCGTTCACTCTGCCTGAGAACTCATTAAGGCGTTTAAGCCAACCTTCCGACATGATCCATTTTTCGCAGAAAATAACAGTAGACAACAGTGGTTGTAGGTCCGTAACCTCTCCATGTTACAGAGGACAAGTACCCAACGTTCCTGATATTCTTCTGGTTAATAGTCCTCCCTTAAACCAAAAGCTAGATGCCTAGTAGATTTCTCTTTGAACTAATAGCATAAAACTTTATGGTAGGATTGTAATAACACAATATCAGAATGCCTTCAAGCCTATTTTACAAGATGGCTCATCGACCAGCTGGCGCTGTAGGCCCTTGGTGAATGGATCCGCCAGGTTCTCCTGACTGAGAACATCAATCACTGCAATAACACCCCTCTTGATGAGATCATGTACTGTCCTGTGCTTCAACCGTACAGCCCTCTTCTTTCCGTTGAAGAGGTCATTTGATGCCACCGCCGTAGTCGCCTGATTGTCGCAGTATATCGGTATCGCCGGTATTTGCGCCCCAACCACTGGAAGATCATACATGAGCTTCCGAAGCCATTCTGCTTTCTCCGCTGCGGTATCAGGTACAAAGAACTCAGATTCCATGGATGACCGCGAGAGCCTAGTCTGCTTCTTCGATTTCCACGATATAGCAGCTCCATCCATTGTGAAAATGTATCCACCTGTGGATCTCTTGCTCTCCACTTCTGAGCACCAACTGGCATCACTGAAGCCTTCCACTACCGGCGGATCTCCGCTGTCGTGCTGTCACGCCCCAGAACCAGAATACTGGAGAGCGGGGGAATGACTCAGCCAGCTACGTATTACGGGTAGAAGAATACCATATAATACGATCAATGCTGTCTAACCAGACGAGGGGGTGCATACTACATGAAAGTCTTACTATGGTCACTTCACATCTATTGTCTCAATCATTCAAACAAGAAGCAAAAATAGAGAACATGTAAGATAAAGCAGTAAGGCATCCCAAACGCTTAAATCAAAATGTTCTTGATATCTGGCTTTACAAAATATAGCCAGAAGATGTGGCAAGTATACACAATTATTAGCAGCTGCAGTCTGACTTAGTTACAATCATGTAAAAGTAAGTACAAGACAATCCGACTAACATGTCGGTGCCAAACGGCTAAGTATAAAGTAAATAGCAAAACGAGCGGTGGAGTAAGGAACCCACTCGAGTCCTCCTGCGATCATTCCTCTAGTATTGACCATCTTGGAGGTGGAAGTAAGCTGAGTCCTCGGAAACCGGCTCTAAATCTGGCCATGCAAAACCAGAGAGGTTAGACCTCTAATAGCAAGTACCACAAGGAAGCACGATATGAAGGATTAAACCAGTAAGTAAGAGAATATAATAATAGATCTCTGCTTTCCACTAGGATTCACATAACATCACGATACTTCGAACAAACCTCACAACCAAACAAGGACAAAAGTTGGCCCGTCATGTCCTGACATTCCGATCATCTCAGTTAGGCAACGGAGTAGGTACAGTACACAAATAAATTATCTTGAACGGCCAATCAACTCCTACGGCTTGCTATTGTGAGTCCCATGTTATCCTGGAATTATGCAAATAGGGATTCCTCAGTTCTTACTATGTACGAGCAAGGCTAGTCTATCCAGTCAATCAATTGCGCCAATCATGAATTAGACGAGTCCCAGCGGGACGCCCGTCATCAATATACAATATACAATAATATAACCAGATACCGCTCCCTGCCCGTGTGGCAGGTTTGCAGTATCTGTGGGGACCAGCCGGCCTGTCGGACACTACTAGTCCCAAGAGGGCTGCCATGTAAGAACTCGGGGATCCATTCTCTCCATGCAATCATTATTTTATTTAACTTAATAGTCTCTACGTTGAGTGAAATCTCATGCCGTGGATCATGGTCATTCAAATGAGTACTTTCGTATGGGGTACGATATGCGCAACTCTACAACGATACCCGTGCGGCTAGGTTGTAGGTCTTACATAGCGTAATGCAACAATCAAATCTAACCACGGAGTAATCATGCCTTGACCATAAAGTACACATGCTACTTTCTAGAAAAAAATAAATAAATTGAAGCCTGCACATGCCTGTATGTCAATATTCGGGATCGGCTAATCGATTACAATAGTTCATAACATAAACGTGTCTCATTCATTTAATTCAATAAGACGACTAGCCAGTCTCTTAGTTCCAACTAGGAACGCATGATCAATTTTAGTCAAGATAACCATTATTATCAATGGTGACAAGGCATGAAAGTCAATTAGTATTAAATGGGGTCGAGTCTATAACTCTCAGGGTTAAGTTCCAGTCTTACTGGGTATCCATAAATCAATCAAGACACAGGACACGTTCTACACAACCATATGTATTAAAAATATTAACATGCTAAGATTTTCGAGTTCATGCAAAAAGGCATAAGGATATAATAGGAGAATTATCATGCTACTATTAAATGAATAAATTATAGAACAAATAGAAACACCCAGGTTAGAAAGTCACGCCAACAAGTCTATGCTAAGGCCAACAAGTCACGCCAACAAGTCTATGCTAAGGCCAACAAGTCACGCCAACAAGTCTATGCTAAGGCCAACAAGTCACGCAAGAATCGTACGCGTAAAAAAAGGTACGCCAAGTTTAGTAGGTAGGAGTGAGCGTATAAAGTGATTCACGCTGGCAAGCGTGAGCGTGAAAAGTGGTTTCACGTTGGCACGCACAGCGTGAGCGTGAAGGGTAATTCACGCACTCATAACGTGAACGTGAAAAGTAACTCACGCACGCACAGCGTGAGCGTAACTCAAAATTCATGCTGACACGTAAAGACGTGAGCGTGACTCAAAATTTACGCTAACACTTAAAGACGGGTGCGTGACTCAAAATTCACGCTAACACGTAAAGACGTGTGCGTGACTCAAAATTCACGCTAACACGTAAAGACATGTGCGTGACTAAACCTCCCGAACTCCAATCTTATGGAACCTTCGTTCCAAGCCAGAATGAGGTTCCCATGGTTCAGAATGGTGTAGAAGGAGAAGCTCTACAACATGAACTATCTATTCTAAAGCACGCCAGTTTGGTGGATCAAAACCCATGAACAACCGAGAATACAACAACTTAGATCTAGAAGAAACAAGCCAAAGAAATCAAAAATGCTAAGTACTAAACTCTCTTAGAATCATAAGAAGAAGACAAATAAACCATAAAAATGAGTGAAGGAGAAGCAAGATGTACTTGCCTTCTCCTGGTAGGTAGAGAGAGTGATGAGGAAGAAGAAGAAGTAAATGGTGAGAAATGAGAGTTTATGAAGAGAGAGAAGGGGATGGGAGCTTAAATAGAAAAGGGGGGGTGGTAGGTGGGGTTCGGTTCATGTGAACCACCATGAACCCGAGAAAAATCAACCATTGCCGAACCACAAATAAGACTAAAGCAGAGAATAAAAACAGGAAGAAAAATGCAGATAATTAATTAACATGAAACTAAAGGAATTTAAATACAGGATAATACATGATAAATATTAAATAAATATATATGAGTTGTACATGTATAAAAATACGTATTCTGGGAACGGGGAGTGACATCTCTACCCACCTTAGAAAAATTCCGTCCTCGGAATTTCAAATCCAGGCAGGTAGAAATATCGGAGCTAAACTAATACAAGCAATTCTAGTGAGCAAGCAATCATTTTTACCATATCAAAAGCAAGTACTATATATGTAAATTCATCATTCTACGATATCAAGTAGCTCTACCCATAAGGTGATAAGCATGAAGAATCAGGACAATCAAGGTATACAGAAAGAGATATACCTTGTGAGTCAAACAGGTGTGGATACCGTGATCGGATATCATCCTCATGTTCCCACGTTGACTCTCCCAAGGAGTGATGACCCCAAGCAACACGGACAAGACTAATTGTTCGATTCTTAAGTATCTTCTCTCTTCGGTCCAAAATGGACACAGGTTGTTCCTCGTAAGACAGGTTGGTACCAACAACAAGCTCAGAATGATCGAGGATATGGCTTGGGTCCGATACATACCTACGTAAGTGAGATACATGAAACATGTCATGCACCTCTCGTAACGAAGGTGGGAGGGATAAACGATAAGCAACATCGCCTATCCGATCAAGGATAACGAATGGGCCTACGTACCGCGGACTCAATTTACCGCGAACACCAAATCTATGACCCCACGAGTAGGTGAGATCCGCAAGAATACGTGGTCCCCAATAGAGAACTCTAACGGCCTACGATGCTGGTCCGCCCAATGACGATGCCGATCCTGCGCAACTCGAAGTCGCTCTCTAATTCCCTTAACCACTTCAACTGCCTGAATAATCATTTCTGGGCCTAACATCTTTCTCTCCCCGATATCATCCCATGCAAGCGGTGACCTGCACTTCTTACCATATAATGCTTCGAATGGCGCCATCTGGATACTGGCTTGATAACTGTTGTTGTATGAGAACTCGACCAAGTGTAGGTGACTCTCCCAAGACCCTCCAAAATCTAGAGTGCAAGCTCGCAACATGTCTTCTAAAGTCTGAATCGTTCTTTCTGATTGCCCATCCGTCTGCGGATGGTAAGCCGTGCTAAATCTTAACTTGGTACCCAGACTATGATGTAAGCTCTTCCAGAAATGTGATGTAAAGCGGGTATCTCGATCCGACACAATACTGACAGGGACTCTATGCTGCCTGACTATCTGTTGCATATATAACTCTGCTAACTTTTCTGTAGATTGCCCTACTCTGAAAGGAAGAAAGTGTGCTACCTTTGTAAGTCGGTCCACTATCACCCAAATAGCGTCCTTACCACTTGGTGATCTCGGTAAACCGGTCACAAAGTCCATTGTAATATGCTCCCATTTCCATTCCGGAATAGGAAGCGGTTGCAATAACCCAGCTGGCCTCTGCTGTTCTGTCTTCACTTGCTGACATACCAAGCAACGGGAAACAAATTTAGCTATCTCCCTCTTCATCCTGTTCCACCAGAAATGCTGCTTGATATCTTGGTACATCTTGGTCCCTCCAGGGTGAATAGAATACTGAGAACTGTGAGCTTCTGCCATAACCTCCTGTCTGATATCTCCACTAGGCACACATAGACGTGATCCAAACCTAAGTGTACCATCTTCATGAATTCTCATCTCCTTCCTGAGTCCTGACTCACATTCTGTCCTAAGCTTCTGAATCCTTGGGTCCTGTGCCTGAGCTGCCTTGATCCTGCCTACCAAGTCGGATTGAACTTGCAAACTTGTTAGAACTCCTACATCACTAGGAAGTATAATTTTGATGCCCATCTCCTGAAGGTCTTCTAAGATATGCCTCTGTATTGTCAACATAAATGTGCCGTCTCTCCTGCTAAGGGCGTCTGCTACTACATTAGCCTTGCCTGGATGATACTGAAGCTCTACGTTATAATCCTTAATCAACTCCAACCATCTTCTCTGCCTCATATTTAGTTCCTTTTGAGTAAAGATGTACTTCAGACTTTTATGGTCTGTGTACATGTCCACTCGATCACCATATAAGTAATGTCTCCATAGCTTCAGAGCAAACACTACTGCCCCCAACTTCAAATCATGAGTTGGATAATTTTTCTCGTGGTCCCGAAGCTGCCTAGATGCATATGCTATCACCTTTCCATGTTGCATAAGGACACATCCAAGTCCTTTAGCTGACGCATCACAATATACTGTAAAACCTCCGGGTCCAACTGGCAATGTTAGAATAGGTGCTGATATCAACTTCTGCTTCAAAGTCTCAAATGATGCCTGACATTCTGTCGATCAGACGAATGGTACATCCTTCCGGGTCAAGCAGGTCATGGGTGCTGAAAGCCTTGCAAAGTCTGACACAAACCTTCTGTAATATCCTGCCAATCCCAAGAAACTCCGTACATCAGCTACGGTCTTGGGTACTGGCCAACTCTCTACTGCTTCTATCTTCTTGGGATCTACTGCCACTCCAGCTCCTGATATGATGTGACCCAAAAATGAAATATGATCCGACCAAAACTCACACTTGCTGAGCTTGGCATACAACTGGTTCTCTCTCAGAACCTGTAACACTCTCCTGAGGTGGTCTTCATGCTCCTCTTCACTAGCAGAGTATACGAGAATGTCGTCAAGAAACACAATGACAAAATGGTCTAAGTATGGCATAAAGATGCGATTCATCAAATCCATGAAAATAAGTCGTCGATCCTGGGTAATGGGTACTTGTTCTTCACTGTTGCTGCGTTAAGCTTCCTGTAGTCAATGCACAATCTGGATGACCCATCCTTCTTTTCCATAAGTACCACTGGTGCTGTCCACGGTGATACGCTAGCTTGGATGAACTTCTTCTCCTTCAGTTCCTCTATGTGCTGATATACCTTGGCCTGCTCTGAATTCGCCATTCTGTAAACTCGATCTGATATCGGTTTAGTTCCTGGTGCCAATTTTATACTGAACTCAATATCTCTAACTGGTGGTAGACCTGGAAGTTCTTCAGGAAATACGTCTAGAAACTCTTCAACTACCTTCGGAATCTGAACTTCTTCCATTGCCGTTATTACTCCCTGCTCTTGTTGAGTTGCCCCTGATCTGACTAAGGTGAACCGCTTCATGCCTGGAATATCAAAAGACACTTCCTCTACGACAATCTATTGTCGCATGACTGTCTTTCAGCCAGTCCATGCCTAAGATAACGTCGAAATTTCCAACAGGAAATTCTATCAACCGGGCGGGTAAGGAATGCCCGCAAACTACAATGCTATATGCTAAAATAACTCTACTAACTCCTACAAGCCCATTACCAGTGAGTATATTCAACCTCCCTGGCAATGTCTCGAACTCCATTCCTAGTCGTGTCGCAAATTGTGCAGATATAAATGAATGGGATGCTCCCGAATCAAACAATGCTACTGCGGGATATGAGGCGACGAGAATGTTACCTGCCACAACATCTCCCGATGCCAATGCCTCCTCCAAGGACAGAGTGAATGCTTGCCCTCGACCTCCTTGCTGGTTTCTATGCTGCGGCCTAGCCTGATGTTGTTGCTGGCCTCTTCCTTGATTATGCTGGGGTGGTCTTTGCTGGTATTGCTGCATCGGCGGCCCCTGCTGCCGAAATATCTGAGCCTGCGACATTAACGGACGCTGTGCCAATGGCCTTACTGCCACCGCTGGTCCTCGATACTGGCCTGCCCCTAGTGCTGGCAGAGCAGGAAACTGTTGCCCTGGTCCTCCTGACCTCGAATTCATGGGACGTGGTAACCCGATGGTCTGGATTTCCATATATCAGACACAGTCTATTCAATGTCTGACACACAACTCTAGTGTGCCCTGTCTTCCCGCAATAAGTACAGCCTGCCGGGGGTTGCTGGTTCTTCCTTGTTGCTGTTGCTGCTGCCTGGGTGGTGCTGGTCCTCGTATCGCCACATCGTGGATACGAATGCCAGTGGATGGTGCTGTTGTTCGGGGCGCTGCTCCCCCTCCTCCTTCAATCTGACTAGGGGATCTCTTCTGACCCCCAGTCCTTGCCGCAAGCCTCTGAATGGTGATCTCATGCCTTCGAGTTGCTGTCAATACTTCGTCAAAAGTCTGGTAATTGTGCCCCTCTATCAATTGTAAGAGTTCAAGATGAAACCTTTGCTGAAATCTCATGGCCCTCTGGCTCTCTGTTGCTACCATCTCTGGGGCGAATCTACTCAATCTGCAGAACTCTGCTGTATAAGCATCTACAGTCTTGCCGGCCTGTCTGAGGTTGATAAACTTCTGTTGTAGCTCAAACCGTGCCACAACTCTATAGTACTTGGTCTTGAATCTTACAGTGAAATCGTCCCAAGCCACAGGACGTCTGATGCCCACTTCCTCTGATTCTCACCAATCACGTGCAAGATCCTGAAGTAACAACTTTACTAGATCCACACGTTCTTTCGCCGGTACCTTAGCTGCTATCAGAATAGCCTCAATATCCTTAAGCCATGCATCTGCTGAGATGACATCCCCCGTGCCCTCGAAACGGCGGGGGTTGTACTTGCAAAACCTGGCTGATGCTCCTGAATCAGTCCTCATTCCTCTTTTCAAAGCCGTCTGCAATCCTTGGTTGAGCAACACATTCTGCTCTTGTAGCTGAGTGTGTATGCGTTGCTGGGCCAACATCTGATGTTGCTGAGTAGCCATCATTCCTCTTATGATCTCCAGAAGGGCTGGTGTGTCCACTTCCACAGGGGTAGGTGGAACTATGGGTGGTGTTGGAACTTCCGGATACTGCGGTTCAGCTGCTGGTTCTACTATCACTTCTTCTTGGATAGTCTCCTGAGATGAGACTGGCCCTTGTTGCTGACCAACCTGGTCATGTTGCCCATGTTGCCCCTGTTGTTGTCCAGCTCTGACCGATGCGGACGAAGTGCCCCTAAGGAAAGGGACAAGAGAACAATCAAACAACCGGACATGAAGGATCAATGAAGTCAAAGGATACCGGAATGTCAAGCAAGGGTCGAGAATAACGAATCATGAGATCAAGGGGGAGGACACGTGTGATTGAGACATCCTATAAATTAAAATACCCCACAAGTCTAAAATCAGACCTGCATGGGCCACCACTAAAACCTTATCACGCCCCAGAACCAGAATACTGGAGAACGGGGGAATGACTCAGCCAGCTACGTATTACGGGTAGAAGAATACCGTATAATACGATCAATGCTGTCTAACCAGACGAGGGGTGCATACTACATGAAAGTCTTACTATGGTCACTTCACATCTATTGTCTCAATCATTCAAACAAGAAGCAAAAATAGAGAACATGTAAGATAAAGCAGTAAGGCATCCCAAACGCTTAAATCAAAATATTCTTGATATCTGGCTTTACAAAACATAGCCAGAAGATGTGGCAAGTATACACAATTGTTAGCAGCTGCAGTCTGAGTTAGTTACAATCATGTAAAAGTAAGTACAAGACAATCCGACTAACATGTCGGTGCCAAACGGCTAAGTATAAAGTAAATAGCAAAACGAGCGGTGGAGTAAGGAACCCACTCGAGTCCTCCTGCGATCATTCCTCTAGTATTGACCATCTTGGAGGTGGAAGTAAGCTGAGTCCTCGGGAACCGGCTCTAAATCTGGCCATACAAAACCAGAAAGGTTAGACCTCTAATAGCAAGTACCACAAGGAAGCATGATATGAAGGATTAAACCAGTAAGTAAGACAATATAATAATAGATCTCTGCTTTCCACTAGGATTCACATAACATCACGACACTTCGAACCAACCTCACAACCAAACAAGGACAAAAGTTGGCCCGTCATGTACTGACATTCTGATCATCTCAGTTAGGCAACGGAGTAGGTACAGTACACAAATAAATCATCTTGAACGGCCAATCAACTCCTACGGCTTGCTATTGTGAGTCCCATGTTATCCTGGAATTATGTAAATAGGGATTCCTTAGTTCTTACTATGTGCGAGCAAGGCTAGTCTATCCAGTCAATCAATTGCGCCAATCATAAATTAGACGAGTCCCAGCGGGACGTCCGTCATCAATATACAATATACAATAATATAACCAGATACCGCTCTCTGCCCGTGTGGCAGGTTTGCAGTATCTGTGGGGACCAGCCGGCCTGTCGGGCACTACTAGTCCCAAGAGGGCTGCCATGTAAGAACTCGGGGATCCATTCTCTCCATGCAATCATTATTTTATTTAACTTAATAGTCTCTACGTTGAGTGAAATTCCATGCCGTGGATCATGGTCATTCAAATGAGTACTTTCGTATGGGGTACGATATGCGCAACTCTACAACGATACCCGTGCGGCTAGGTTGTAGGTCTTACATAGCGTAATACAACAATCAAATCTAACCACGGAGTAATCATGCCTTGACCATAAAGTACACATGCTGCTTTGTAGAAAAAAATAAATAAATTGAAGCCTGCACATGTCTGTATGTCAATATTCGGGATCGGCTAATCGATTACAATAGTTCATAACATGAACGTGTCTCATTCATTTAATTCAATAAGACGACTAGCCAGTCTCTTAGTTCCAACTAGGAACGCATGATCAATTTTAGTCAAGATAACCATTATTATCAATGGTGATAAGGCATGAAAGTCAATTAGTATTAAATGGGGTCGAGCCTATAACTCTCAGGGTTAAGTTCCAGTCTTACTGGGTATCCATAAATCAATCAAGACACAGGATACGTTCTACACAACCATATGTATTAAAAATATTAACATGCTAAGATTTTCGAGTTCATGCAAAAAGGCATAAGGATATAATAGGAGAATTATCATGCTACTATTAAATGAATAAATTATAGAACAAATAGAAACACCCAGGTTAGAAAGTCACGCCAACAAGTCTATGCTAAGGCCAACAAGTCATGCAAGAATCGTACGCGTAAAAAAAAAGGTACGCCAAGTTTAGTAGGTAGGAGTGAGCGTATAAAGTGATTCACGCTGGCAAGCGTGAGCGTGAAAAGTGGTTTCACGTTGGCACGCACAGCGTGAGCGTGAAGGATAATTCACGCACTCATAACGTGAGCGTGAAAAGTAAGTCACGCACGCACAGCGTGAGCGTAACTCAAAATTCACGCTGACACGTAAAGACGTGAGCATGACTCAAAATTTACGCTAACACGTAAAGACGGGTGCGTGACTCAAAATTCACGCTAACACGTAAAGACGGGTGCGTGACTCAAAATTCACGCTAACACGTAAAGACGTGTGTGTGACTCAAAATTCACGCTAACACGTAAAGACGTGTGCGTGACTAAACCTCCCGAACTCCAATCTTATGGAACCTTCGTTCCAAGCCAGAATGAGGTTCCCATGGTTCAGAATGGTGTAGAAGGAGAAGCTCTACAACATGAACTATCTATTCGAAAGCACGCCAGTTTGGTGGATCAAAACCCATGAACAACCGAGAATACAACAACTTAGATCTAGAAGAAACAAGTCAAAGAAATCAAAAATGCTAAGTACTAAACTCTCTTAGAATCACAAGAGGAAGACAAATAAACCATAAAAATGGGTGAAGGAGAAGCAAGATGTACTTGCCTTCTCCTGGTAGGTAGAGAGAGTGATGAGGAAGAAGAAGAAGTAAATGGTGAGAAATGAGAGTTTATGAAGAGAGAGAAGGGGATGGGAGCTTAAATAGAAAAGGGGGGGTGGTAGATGGGGTTCGGTTCATGTGAACCACTATGAACCCGAGAAAAATCAACCATTGCCGAACCCCAAATAAGACTAAAGCAGAGAATAAAAACAGGAAGAAAAATACAGATAATTAATTAACATGAAATTAAAGGAATTTAAATACAGGATAATACATGATAAATATTAAATAAATATATATGAGTTGTACATGTATAAAAATACGTATTCTGGGAACGGGGAGTGACATCTCTACCCACCTTAGAAAAATTTCGTCCTCGAAATTTCAAATCCAGGCAGGTAGAAATATCGGAGCTAAACTAATACAAGCAATTCTAGTGAGCAAGCAATCATTTTTACCATATCAAAAGCAAGTACTATATATGTAAATTCATCATTCTACGATATCAAGTAGCTCTACCCATAAGGTGATAAGCATGAAGAATCAGGACAATCAAGGTATACAGAAAGAGATATACCTTGTGAGTCAAACAGGTGTGGATACCGTGATCGGATATCATCCTCACGTTCCCACGTTGACTCTCCCAAGGAGTGATGACCCCAAGCAACACGGATAAGACTAATAGTTAGTCCCGGGGCTTGATCAAAGATGGTAGACTCGATGTCGAGATCAGAGGTTCAACAAACGTTCACCTTCTGATTATTCTCGAGATCCAAAAGGAACACTATAATATGAATCTGATTACAAAAGCAACAATAATCAGAAAGTAAATCTAACGTTCTTCCTCGCAATCGCAGTTGCTGACGGACAGAACTGAGTTCAAAAAATAAATCTCACGTTCTTCCTTGCAATCGCAGTTGCAGACGGACAGAACTGAGTTACAACTCAGATGAAGGAGAAGAAAGAAGAAAGAAGAAAGGTTCTTGCTGGGGTGATTAAGATCACCGTTACTCAAAGCAAGATTCGCCCCAACACGATCTGCTCCAAGGAACCAGCAAGTTCATGAAGAACTTCTGGAACGCTCGTAAGTCAATATTTGAGACTTGAACGGGCTTCCTGGACTTTACAGACTCCCTTAACTCTCTTCTTGGTGCATCTTTCAAAGGAGGCCAAGGGGCTCTATTTATAGAGTGGAGTGAGACTTCACCTCTTCTCCTATCCGATGTGGGACTAAAATACTAATACTCAAAAATAGAGTTTGATATTTTAGATCATCCCACAATCAGCATAGAAGTGTGCCAGTCCACGCCTACCCTCCGAACACTCCCGTGCATGCACGAGACATCCTGGAGTCCGTGTCCGAGTCCGAGTCCGCACAACAAAAATTAACTTGCATCCTTGTTGGAATTAATCATTTTTTCTTCTAGAAAAATACTCCCACATGGCACACACTTGTGCCCCACTACACCTCATGTGCACACCTCAACACAAGCAATGCATTATATTGATATACTCACCATTTGGTGTAGCCGATGTGGGACTATCTTTCCTAGTCCAAAGGCAAAAACACCAACATGAGACGCATGTGCCTCTGTCGTTGGGTGAGCCTTGAGAGCTGCTGCAATGGACATCGAATTGGTACATCTACTTTTGGGACCTATTCCTAACACTATCGAGCCCTGTCATCGTCCTCCACTATTTGTAATTGTTTTGGAGGTATCTCTAGGTTGGGAGTGCGACATGAGTTGCTCGATTGGGGGGGGGGGGGGGGGGGGGGGGGGGTGTTATCACCAACCTGCTTCCAATTACTGGAAACATAGCGTGACTGAAACTGATGTTATTCAGGAGGAAACTGTGAAACTGAAAGATGAGAATCAGTTGACTAAAGCAGATGACAAATAACTTCGCCTAATGCAGAAAATCAAGAGTAAGTGCGTGCCGCAAAATAAATAAATAAAGTGTTGGTATTCGATCTTTCCAATAGATTAGTTGATTAGATTCGTTGCCATTGATTCGTTCTAACAAAAAAAAACTATAATTAATTAATATTTTAAATATATATTCACTTTTACAACAGTACCAAGGAACAATATAATAGAATGCGTTGAGGTTTCCTAGTATTTGTACTGAGTGACAAGGAAATTGAATAGAAAACTGAGAGAATGGAAGGTGATGATCAGTTGAAAAAAGCAAATGGCAAATGACTCTGCCTAATGTAGCAGAAACTAGAATAAAGAGTGAGAGCGCACCACAAAATAGATGAGACGCATTTTGGTATCCGAGTTGGTGCTCGGGATTGTAGAAGCCACTCGGGTTGCACCAGTTGAGAGTCCCGAGCACCAATGGGCCCAACTCTGCGCACGGACAACCACTGTCGGCGCACGGACACGACGACGAGACAAGCGCGCAATGATTGATCGACGGGCAGGTCAGGTGTACCTAACACTCTATTCAATGCATCGAAAAGCCTTCTTCCCGACCCAACCGTACAATCATTTCTTCATTTAACATTAGCTCAGTAACTTTGGACCGTACTCTTATTTCATTCCAATAATAATGGTGATGGCGATGGTGTTGGCCCAGGCATTATATTAGAAGATCCGCAGAGCTGGATCAAGATATTGTGTCTTGGCCATATCTGGATCGGATCCGTACTTGGGTGGATCCCCTGTACAGCTTCTTCTTGTCTCCCTCAGCTATCAACAAGCTGGTATGGCCAACCTGGCTAGCTCTTCTAGCTTCTTGTAGAACTTTATGTAACATTGTAGGTGTTGGAATGGGTAGATTTCGTAACCTATGTGAGAAATACTTCGAAGTCGGATTGAATAGGAATGAACATTATTCGGTTTTGGACCAAAAATTAAATCGAATCGAACCGAATAAGAGGTTCGGTTCGGTTTCGGTTTTGAAAATACTAAAATTTTTTATTCGGTTTTAGTTTTGGATTTCGGTTTCGGTCTAAAACCGAAAACAGAATAAATTTTTTTAATTACTATATATATATATGTGTGTGTGTATTATATACATATAAGTATTAATATATGTAGGTATATACTATAGGTATATACTAAATATGTCTAAGTATATATTTAGTTACTATATATATTAACAAAAAAACACAAAGAATAAAATAAAAATGAATAAACCGAACGGATTTAATTTGGTTCGGTTTGATTCGGTTTTGGGCCAATTAGGTTCGGTTTCGGTTTTGCTTATTCGGTTTCGGTCCAATTCGATTTTTGGGTTATTCGGCTCGGTTTAAACCGAAATAACCGAATTCTCACGAATTGGATATCTTTATATATAATAGGAATATCTCAATGGAGTTTGATTGAGTATCTCTCTCTCTCTCTCTCTCTCTCTCTCTATATATATATATATATATATATATATATATATATATATATATATAAGAATACATCAATGGTTTAAATAGAGTATTCCTACATATAGTAGAATATCTCAATTTAGTTGTGATATAGTAATTGAGGAGGTCTTCGGAGTCTGCAATCAAAACTTCTTCTTTCAAGTGAGTTGTGGCGATCCGTTTGGATCAGTAGGAGCTTGTAGAGGGCGTATTCTTTTTATTCCATTAGTGGAGGTTCTTTAGGGTTGGATCTGATCGTCCCGTGATTTTTTCTATTTGGATATGTGTCCGCGATTTATGTTTGATGTTTTTGATTTGTGTACTTTTGCTCGGTTCTCTCGTAGGACTCTCTGGTTTGGGAGAACATTTTCGTGCTTCGTTTCCAATAGTAGGGTGCTCGCTAATCCTTAGTGCCGTTGTAGAGAACGATAAGGTTGAGCTTCATATATCCTCGAAATCAGGTAGGTTTAGTATCAATATTGATACCGGTATCGATTTACCCTTATTATGAGCATTGATATATGGACAGTTGGAATGGTTCGAGAGTATGTGAACAAGTAGATGTAGTATATATTGGATTTGCACATCGACATAAAAATGATTTGGATGATAAAAAATAAGGTCAAAATTTCTATAAAACGGATTTTAAAAAAATATTATTGATGGGCATACAGATCTAACGTTACTGTACACTACTAAAAATGCTATATAAAAAAAAATACAAGAATGAGAGTCGAATATGCAAATAATTTTAACTGATGCGCGGATATGCATAGTTGGGTATGAATCAAAATACAATTCATGTCCCCGTACCAAGGTCACCACTATAACCAGAAATGGCCTGAAGCCGACCTGACTAGAGCCGAGCTAGGCCGGAAAACTTCAGTCGATGACCAGGTCAAGCTCTAACATTGGGGACAAAAGAGTCAAGAAGCTAGTCACTTTATTGGTCTACACGGGTACAGAATCTGAGAATATTTTTCATATTTAAAGTCTCAAATAGTAAAACTTTGATACATAAGTAGGTATCAAAGTTTTGATACCTCCTTTGTATAACAAGTGGTCCATTTTCAAATTTTATGTGCACACGTTTTACAAAGTAAGAGAAAGGCCCACTTGTCATACAAATAAGATATCAAAAACTTTGATACCTCATTCGGTATCAAAGTTTTCTCCTCAATTGACAAATCGTGTTCCTCCTTTCCTGAGCTAGATTGGTTAAGAATTTCACACCAATATATAGAACCAGTTATAAATTTTTTTTTTGGTCAAATATTGTGTGAAGCTTTTGTATGCTCGATATATACATGATCTCAATTTTGATGGAAGAAAATTTGGATTATAATGATGACGATGTTACCAAAGTCTCAACCATTGAACTGTTGGACTTCTGTGCACTGAAGACTAGAGCGCCCAAGTGGGTCGGGCCGGCCCAGTCCGGTACGAGTCCGGCCCGAAAAATTGACCCATTTGTCGGCCTAGTCCGTTTAATCGTGGACCCGGTCTGGCTTGATCCAATATATATATTGGGTCGTGTTGGGTCACATATGTTGGTCCATAGGATAGGCCCAGCCCAGCCCGGCTCGAAGCCCAGGTACGGCCCGTCCCGACCCGGTACACCCAAACATATGAGTTATGCTGCTCTCAATCTATGCTACCTTTCCATCCATCTGTGATTTGAAGAAAATGTTACTTCCTGGAAGTAGTATGGCTATAGAATTCATTCATGAGTCAAATTAGGAAATGAATTGAAATGGCTTCAGTTTCCTAGCAAGCATGTTGTTAGCACCAAAACAGCATCTCAAGTAATTTTACTTGTTATTCTTGGTTTGGACGTAGTATTTCAGTTCCCTAGCGAGCATGTTCTTAGCACCAAAACAGATTAGAAATGTTACATCTTGGTATATGTTCATGATGGAAGACTGGTAGATCGTCGATATAGTAGAATTTGTCAACATAATTTGTCTCGACTCATGCTCGGCCCGACCAGGCCTGGCCCGGCTCGACCCGGCCTGACCCGAAGTCCACTGTATCGTGGGTTGTGTCGGATTGGACTCAAATTTTTATCCTTAGGTCCAGCCCGACCCGGTCCGCTATAATGCATGGGCCTGTGAGGCCAGGCCCAGGTCTGATCTGGCCCACCCAAATTCGGATCGTGTCGGCCCGGTCCATCCCACTTGACAGCTGTACTGAAGACTGAACCACCTAAAATTACCCTAGTATTAATTATGTAAAACTTGCATAAGCACTAGATCTGGTACAAAGTATAAAAAACTAGCTATAGGTATCTTATTCGACGCCAAGCCCAGGCTCAACTAGTATCTGCATCATCAACCTTGATCCGAACTTGGGCTTCCTTTAACATAATAGATTCAGATCGAGACCACAATTCAAATATAATGCTCTCTTAGAATCCAGAAGTGCCTAATTAAGACCACTAGTTTGGTTGAAAAATTCTTGTCACATACCCAGTGGGGACTGTCTGTGTGTATCAGGGCCGGCTGAGCTGATGAGGCCGAGACGAAACTTTCAAAATAAACCTCCCATACATAATAATAAAAAAATGTATATGAAACAAAAATTTGTAGCTATGAAGATTGTAACCAAGGAACTCTAAAGTAGAAATATTATAACCACTACCTAATTTTATTGTTGTTAAGAATGGCACATGATATATACAAATACTATTGTAGACAGATTCATATTGATGTCTCCTTTCGACTGGGCCTTGGACCGTCGTCCAGTTTGTCCTGAATCAGAGCCGCCCCTGGCGTGTATACCCGCTCGCTTGCACCCGACTCACTTATATGTCGACCTGACTGAGTGCACCGCACCGGACCTACATGTAGATGAGGCCAGGCTGACTCCCTCAGGAAAGCAAGGCGCGTAGCTAGCGAAAGAAAGCTAGGAGTCGGCAGACATTTATGATATGGCAGTCTCTCTTTCCCTCTCTCTCTTAAGACCCATGTGTCAGAACTGACTCGGACTATACACAAAGTATCTTCTTAATTACATATCTTTCAAGCTTAAACATTAGTACTGTTTGAAATTTCAGTCTAAGTTCAAATGGATTGATTAAATACCACGTTTAGGTTTAGTCATTATTCATAGATACTTGCAATGAATCCCACGATTCTAAATGTACGCAGTAATATTCACTCTCGCCATAATTAACTTGTTCCCACTGCGTCCATTCACCGCTGGAGCCTGGAGGCTCTGTACAGAGAATGACAGCAAAGCTTACTAAGCACGTTTAAACTGCTTGACCCAAAATACGGGAAATCACCTCACTTAATCCTTTTTTTTTCTTCTGGTATTTAATATATAACAATTTATAATTTGACAGCTACATTGTCGTTATATAATAGATTCATTCCAAGTATAAGTATAATTTTTCCCCTCCCTTGGAGTAACGCCTCTTCTTAATTCTTTCCACCATTCTATATATAGCTATGTACATATATAATATATGTATCATCACTAGTTCTCTCTCGCAGTACGTACTTATGGAAATGGACACTTACATGGATGACAAAGTGTTCGCAGAAATAGAGAAGAGGCTTCTACTTCTCATAAGCGAAGGCGAGGAGGAAGAAGAAGAGTTGTTGCGGCATCGGGGAAACGAGTACCGTGCGTTTCCCTTGCCAGCTGCAACTAACAATGTGGTCGACTACCGCTCTTTCTATGTAAGCCGCCGCCACATGAATATGGAGCAACCGTTGTTGGCGAAGTCGATGAATCGACAAAGCAAGGGGACCGGAGTCTTTCTTCCCTCTGCTGCTGCTGCGATTGAGTGTAGTAGTCATGGGAAGATCTCACAGAGAAAGCGTGGTCGGAGACAGGACATGGTTTCAAACTCGGCTTGAGGGGTCAGTGCGGCACCATTGTATATATATAAGAGCAATGTAATGGCAAAATCCAAATCAGTATAATAAATTTTCTACTTCGATTATAACTTTTGTCCAAACAACTCAACCGACTCGCTAGAGAGGAGAGTTATAACATCCTTTGCTCCTTGGCTAGGCAAACAGTCTCGAAATCGAATCGCGAAGAGTGTGTGTGAAAATTGGGACAAATAGAACCGCGAAGCACGTGTGGATGTGTGTGTGAAAATTATGGCATGAATAAAATTCCGCCTATTATGCCGGATATTCAAAGAAAAGAAGAAAAAAAAACCCAAAAATTCGGGCTGGACTCGGAACAAAATCCAAACCTAACACTGCATTCCAATCGAAAGAATTGGGTCGGACTGAATCTGACCCCAGTCCGGATCGGCCCATGTTTTCATCTCGGAAAAAAAAGGCCGAAAAATGTTGGGTTTTCGGGAGACTATGGGCTATAGTCTTTGACTATTTAAAAAACCGAATAAAACTCGTCCCCAAGGGAGATGGCCCCTTTTCTCGTCCATGATTGCAGCAAGGAAAGGGTCTCGGCCAAGCTTTGAATATAAAAAAAATAATAATAAAGAAACTATATATTTGTAAGTCAAGAATATAATTCACAATTAATTAATCAGCTAAGAGTCCAGAAGTACCTAGACGAGTCTATTTTGGAGAATTCTTCGAACATAACATATTCACATGACACTCTAGGTGCTTGCCCGCTCGTGGCTGACTCGCTTATACAATATGTCATGTCCCGATTTTGTAAAATTGATAGTCATCCCAAAGACGTGATGTCGTGCGAACCTAAGTTGCACTAAAAAAAAACGGTGTCATAAAGTTATCCAAAACACAACAAATAGAATAACAGAGAAATTGAACACTAGCACACAAAAAAACTTTGCTTTATTGATAATGAACATCCTTTACATGACTATAGTATAAGGGTTGCCTCGCGGATTTACAAACTGACTCAGATGAGATAGTCATTCCATAATTTACATTCCTTTATACAAAACCAAAACTATAAAACAAGAATTTGAGTCATCCAAGCAATTCAAGAGCGGGGTCTTCAAAAGGCATGAACAAGCCTTCGTACTCGAACAAGACTTGAAAATATTCAAGCGCCGCCTTGCGTTATTTAACGCGACTTCCTGGTCGCAATACTTGTGTAGACAAGGGCCTTTACATTGTCATGTACTGACCAATTAAAACCTACGATCTCATTTGTGTTACATAAGTTATGAAAATATGCAATATATTTAGTGATCTTCCTAGTCATCCTAGTCAATTGCATATATGCAAATAGTTGATGAGGCATGCATGACAGAATAAATTGCGTTGCATCCACAGCAGAGTCTGCCACTGCAGAAGAAAGCTTATCATATTCTTCCATGTCAACCAGATATCATTAGTTAAAACAGTGTGTATATGTGGAGGTCACTGACATGACAAGCCATCATCGACATATAACTTGGTTTAGATGGCGATCCTTTTAGTGCGGGTAGCGAGCCCCATTGAAAGTTCACGAATATCAGTTGCATGCATCCAGCACAGCTATCGTATTTTCTTCTAGGCCAAATCGGTCTCATGATCTTGGAATACTGTTTGAAGAAATATCACTCTTGTGAACAACTTCCATGACCGTGTCAGGCTAAACTTAGTTACTCAAGCATGGTCTACGAAAGGATAATGAACTTAAATTATCAGTGTTCTACATATCAATTGAATATCTAATGGCATGTTCCACATTATCGTTGCAACATTCATTTATCGATTAAATCTTAATACAGTCTTATAGTAGGCCTATAATAAAACATGTAGCATTGCTGCAATTTGCATATTTATAGAAGTCCTAACATAAGTAAGCATGTGACAAAGTTACGATTACATTTCTATGGAACCATAAATTTCATATTGTGTCTCAGGATCTACATTAATTAGCATAATATATTATCGCTATCGTTGATTGATTGGAGAGCAAGAAGCTCAAGGAGAGAAAGGTCACACCACTCACCGTTGATTGAATGGGGCGAAAGAATGATCATCTACATACGTGTCGCCTACGCGATCATTTGTATTTGCATAAGCAAAGAATCAGTACTCTTCATTTCTCTCAGAATTCAATACAAAGTTCAAAGAACGCAAGCATTAACAAAATCCATAGAATACATTCTTGAAAATGCATTCATAAAACCAACACGTAATGAGCAACTGTGAAATCGAAAAAAGGTAAGGAAATCGAACAGCGGAAATGACCACCACGACTCGGCAGCTAGTCCTTCCTTGAGACGTGTACTATCCGCTAAATATTGGACCTAATTTCGAATAAACCAATCTATAGCGAGAAAAGGATATTGATTCAATCGTTTCCGATCAATCGATAGCGATAGTGTTTCTTAACCCTGCTCCCCCGAACGAGAAGCGAGACACGATGTTGGGACAAGACATTACACACTGTACCGGGTCTACATGTCAATGAGCTAGGCCACCATAGATTAAATTAAGAACTTTTTTAACATAACCATAAAAGTTTTTTTTCTATTTATTTGTTTAGTACTAGTTCCATAAGAAAAGGAAAAACAAAATCCTAAATTGTGGAACTTAAATTATGTCTTTATAGTATACAAGATGATGGTGTGTGATGCATGTGGTTTTAAAGAAAGAATAATAAGATACTTATTTTTGTTCGTAAAATAAAGAAAGTACTGGCAAATTTTCTGGGTGACCATCACATGAATACAGCTAAAATGAACCATTTTAGAGCGTTTCGTATCTACATTATGATTGTATATAGAAAAGTGTGTTCTAATTAAACAAATTGTATTAGTCTTTGTCAACAAAACTTTATTAGTCTTGTGGTCATCTTGTAATAAATAATAATGTAATATATCAATTTACGAATAGCACTTAAGACCATCTCCAATGGTGATTTCTAAAATTGAGTTCGTATTCTACTTGGCATTATACTTTGAGGAGATTTCTATTCTAGTTGGAAGAGTTTCTACATAAAAATTGTAGACATAAAAAAATGCTAATGATTCTCTATTTTTATCCTATGTGTCACATAATAAAATGACCAATTTAATGGTGTGGGGCCCAATAATAATTGTCATGAGAGATAGAAAAATTTCTATGAGAGTTTCTACATGTAGAAATCCTCCTAGAAAGTTTCCATCCTACATCATTGCCACAATAGAAATGGTGATAGAAATCACCAAAAATAGATTTCTTCCATAGAAATAGGGAAGATAGAAATCCCCATTGGAGGTGGTCTAAGGTAATATTATCTAAATCACATCTAAAAAGAACAAGAAATATCCAAGTTCTTTCTGTTATGCTTCCAGACACCATACACACTCTCTATACTACAAATGGACTTTAAACGTAAAATTCAATGGGATAAATATGCTTTTGTTGTGAGGCAAATTAGCTCAACATCTCAAATGGTATATCAATATATCTCAATGTGTATCAATCTATCTACAAGCCATCCCAACCTCTCTTTATTCACTACCAAAATAAGTCATATTACAGACGAAATTAGCGACGTTTTAAGAAAACGTCGCAGGGAAAAAACAATTTAGCGACCTTTTTTTATTACGTCGCAAAACGTCGTTATTAGCGACGGACAGCAACGTTCTGCGACGTATTTAAACTACGTTTACGTTTTAAACAGATAACGTCGCGTATAAGTCGGTAAACGTCGCTAATATTAGTGATATTAGCGACGTTTACCGACGTATGTGTTAATTCATCGCTAATATCACTTATACTAGCGACGTTTACCGACGTTTTTGTGTGACGTCGCTAACTTGTAAATATAGGTCAGGTTCGATTTTCATTCCCCCCATTATTTTCCCCCCAATTATTTTCCTTCCCCCCGACCCCGAGCCGGCTTCCCCCACCCCCTCGGCCCCCGACCCCCACCGACCTTCGGTGACCGCCGCTCTCCTCCTCCGGAGACCGTCGACCCCCTCCTCCCCCTCCACCGCCGCTCCCCCTCCACCGCCCCGATGCTGCACAGTTCATGGAGTTGCTGGAGAATGCAAGGACTCCATTATATCCTGGTTGTGAGGATCATTCACCGTTGGAGGTGGTTACAAGATTGTTGAGCATCAAGTCCGATTTTAACATGTCATAAGATTGCTACAACCGTATTATGGAGTTGCTTATAGAAATATTGTCTGAGGGTGCGAAGTTGCCTAAAGACTTCTACCGGTCTAAGAGGATGGTTAGATCGCTCTGGATGGGATATGAAAAAATTGATGCCTGTCGCAACGGGTGCATGTTGTACTACAAAGACGACAAGGATGAAGACGCCTGCAGATTTTGTGGTGTCGATCGCTACAGGAAGCCTACCTCTTCGATGCACTACTTGCCGTTGACGCCGCGTTTGCAGCGGTTGTTTATGGTGAAGGAAACTGCAGAAAACATGAGTTGGCATAAGCGGAAACATACCGAAGGAGTGTTGGATCACCCATCTGATGGAGAAGCATGGAAGCACTTTGATCGAGAGTATCCAGATTTTGCTTCTGATCCGCGTAATGCTAGATTGGGTCTCTGCTCTGACGGTTTTACCCCATTCGGACTTTCGGGATCCCAGTATTCGTGTTGGCCTGTGATCGTCACCCCGTACAATCTACCGCCTTGGATGTGCATGAAGACTCCATATATGTTCCTCACCGTTATTATCCCAGGTCCGAACAATCCGAAAAGGAACATCGATGTTTATTTACAGCCATTGATTGATGAGTTGAATCAGCTGTGGGAAGTAGGTTCCAACACGTACCATGTATCTAGAAAACAAAATTTCCAGATGCGGGCAGCACTTATGTGGACCATCAACGACTTTCCGGCCTATGGAATGTTATCTGGATGGAGCACGCATGGTCGTCTTTTATGTCCGTGTTGCATGGACGACACTAAGGCTTTCCGTTTGAAACACGGAGGCAAACCGTGCTTCTTCGATTGTCATCGACAATTCCTGCCGAAGGATCATCCGTACCGGAGGAACAGGAATGCTTTTCGTGCTGGCGTTGTGGAGAAGGGTGATCCACCGACAAGGTGGTGCGGAGCCACGATATGGGAGGAGGTTAGAGATTTACCAAGTGCTATTGAGCAGCCTGCTACGGGCTACAAGTGTGACGGATTTGGTCGCACTCATAACTGGACGAAGAGGAGTATATTCTGGGATCTGCCATACTGGAGCACCAATCTGATTAGACATAACCTTGATGTCATGCATATCGAGAAGAATGTGTTTGATAACATAATTAATACTGTAATGGACGTAAAGGGGAAGACGAAAGACAATCCTAAGGCTAGATTGGACTTGAAAGAAATATGTAGACGTCCTGCATTGCATTTGATAGAGGACGGGAATGGGAAGTTGAAGCAGCCTAAGGCAATTTTCTCACTGGAGAAGGAGGATAAAGTGAGGCTTTGTAGGTGGATTCAAGGTCTGAAATTTCCAGATGGGTATGTTTCAAACTTGAGAAGATGCGTCGACCTCAAGGAGAACAAACTGACAGGTATGAAGAGCCATGATTGTCACGTATTCATGGAGCGGTTAATTCCGATTGCATTTCAGGAATTCTTACCGCAGGCAGTTTGGGATCCATTGACGGAGCTTAGCATATTCTTCAGGGACCTTTGTTCTAAGAAATTGCTCGTTGATCGTCTAGAAAAGCAAGAGAAGGACATTGCGGTAATACTGT
This sequence comes from Iris pallida, assembly GCA_029216955.1. NCBI lineage: Eukaryota > Viridiplantae > Streptophyta > Magnoliopsida > Asparagales > Iridaceae > Iris > Iris pallida. Next base: position 5,031,016 of record JANAVB010044420.1, read on the forward strand.
GCAAGCTAGAGAGGATGTTTTCTTCTGGATTCTTCGACTCTATGGAGCATTTGCCGATTCATCTTTCCTACGAGGCACGTGTTGGTGGACCCGTCGAATATCGATGGATGTACCCGTTCGAGCGACATTTGAATCACCTAAAAAGAAAGGTAAAAAATAAGGCTCGGGTCGAGGGTTCTATTCGTGAAGCCTATATTCTCGAAGAGATTACAAATTTCTGCTCCTCCTATTTCAAACCTCATGTTGCTACGAATAGAACGAGGGCTCCGAGAAACGACGACGGATATCAAGAATTTAATGATGGAATACTGAAAGTATTCAATGCGTCCGGAAAGCCTTCGGGGAAAATGAAGAAGAGATATTTGAATGACGAAGAGCTAAGGGCTGCTCAGTTGTATGTATTACTCAATTGCGACGAGGATGAAGTGGAGAAGCTAGAGGGGTAAGTAAGGAATGATGAGTTTACGTCATCTCAATGTAATAGTATAAGCTAATATTATTGTACTAATCGTTCTAATGCTTCGTTGTTTTCCAGCACATATAATGATGAGTTGAGGCTGGTTAGACCCTACCTAACAGACGAAGCATTAGAACAAGAAATGAGACGTCATTTTCCTTCTTGGTTGAGCGAATATGTAAGCAGCTCGGTAATATTTACTGGCCTCTTCTAATGCAACTGCGCAATAAATAACTTATTATCTCTTCTTTGATATTCAGGTCGATCGTCTAATTTCATCCGAGATTGAATTAATTAGAACTCTTGCCAAGGGACCAATTACTTTTGTTAAAACATGGCCAAGTTATTGTGTCAATGGCTTTCGGTTCAAGTCGACAAATGCTCCGATCAGAGACAGCTTCCTGGATCTTGATTCCACGAAGAACAGTTGTTTGTGTATCAAGTCTTCGAACTACAAAGACGTCGATCCAGGAAATGATTTCTTTGGCATCTTGCGAGAGATTGTGGAGTTGTCATATAATTATGGCAGAGAACCTGCAAAGATCGTGTTGTTCAAGTGTGAATGGTTCGATCCGATTGAAAATCAAGGCTGGAAAATTGACAAGCATGGTCTTGTGGATATAAACTACAAGCGTAGATATCAAGGCTACGAACCGTTTGTCCTAGCAACTCAGGCTCAGCTCATGTACTTCACAGCTTATCCGAGACGGGGAGCAACGAAGTCTGACTGGTGGGCAGTATGCAAGACTAAAGCTAGAGATACTTTTGATGTTGATGAAAAAGCTTACCAGGAGGACGAGCTACCTCCTGTAACCAATATTGTCGATGTGGACTCCACGGAAGTTACGCATTACACGACACATAATGTAGAAGATGTAGAATTATCCAAAGAGGAAGACGAAGCCGACGAAGGTGAAGACGAAAGTGAAGATGAGGAGGAAGAGGAAGATGAGGTCGAGGAAGACGAACAAGATGATTATTCTGAAGATGATTGAGAGAGATATACTTATCTGAACTTAGATGTTTCTTCTAGAATATATTATCTGGACTTAGATGTTTATTGTAGAATGTATCATCATATGTTACCTTGGTTATTATCTTTGTTGTACTGTCATATTTCTAGTCTCTATTATTTGTTGTACTTTCATATTTCTAGTCTCTATTATTTGTTGTACTTTCATATTTCTAGTCTCTATTATTTCTTGTACTATCATATACTGTTATCAGGTATGGCAGGTCGTCGCGGAGCGTTACGAGGGACACGACGAGGACATGATCCTCCAGTACTTCCTACAGGTACTGCTAGAGGACGGAGTTTTCCTTCGGTACCTCCTACTGGTACCGGCTCTGGATCTTCGTCGCCGATTACTCCTCCATATCGGACAGTAGCTGGGCCTGCTGGGACGACATCACGTGGCATATCTCCTGGGACGAGTAGTTCCAGGCCTGTTGAGAGTGCTCGCCCGTCTAGCGTTCCTGATGCTGATACGACGATGGAGACGGATGAGCAGATGGCGGAGGCTACGCCGACGGCCGAGGAGGATGTGCCGACGGCCGACCAGCATCATGAAGATCCTCCTTGCGCACCTCCGGAGGAGAGGAGGACGAAGATCTGGGCCGACGGTACAAAGTAGGTATTTTGGTTTATGATTTTTTTTTCTGTTTTTATCATAAATTAACTTTTTTCATGAATATAATATGTCTGTATAGATATCGTCCTCCAGGGGTACAGAGACGCCTAGACGATATGCTGAGGCATAATTATGGTGGTCCCTGGATTAACTACTCTGATGCTCCAGACGAAAGGAAGAACTACTGGTTTACGCGCTTCAAGGTTAAAATAGATTTATTTTTAACATGAATCATTTAATTTATGCATATTATATATAACTGATAAATATTTGGTTTCGTACTGTTCTAGGATATGTTTTACTATCCACCGCACCGGGCCAAGCTGATCGAGGGGATGTTTCCTTCCGTCGCTGCTAAGCTGATCCGCGACTCTATTAATGATCAGAAGGAACGTGATCGTGCCGGAAAGCCGATCAAAGGTTGGATCACCCCTGATCAGTGGAATGCGATGAAGGCTCGATTCAACGAGCCAAGGTACAAGGAGAAGTCGGAGAAGGCTAAGGCGGCTAGGCAACATGCCTCGAAGTGGTGCAGTGGGTCGATTCCGATGACGGAACATTTCCGTCGTCTGGTATGTCTTTCTCTTTTAGAAATATTATTTTAATGCAAATCCGATAAATTATTACTAAGATAATATATTTAATTACAGGTAAGGAAGGTCGGTAACGCCGACATGGTGACCGTCTTCCTGGCCACCCATCGGAAGGGCGAAGTCCTTATTGACGAGAGGGCCGAGCAGACCTATGTAAGTATTACAATACGTTATCTTAATTTAATACTTCGTGTCAATTTTAATATAACTTAGTAAATATGATGCAAATAAATATTCATGAAGTTAGTAAAAATAAGTACATTAATTAGAAATTAGAAATCATAGAGTACTATCCATACTTTCTAGGCCGAGTATCAGAGGCTGCGGGAACGGGCGACTGCTAGTGCACCTGATGCAGGAGTGGCCGGTACTTCCTCGCAGCCCACTCAAGCTCTGTCGGAGGACGAGCTGTGGATGATCGCCGCTGGTGGCCTCCATAGGGGTACGTACTACGGTACGGGATCCTATGGCGCCCTAGTTGCGACCCAGTCCTCTAGGACATCTTCTGCTAGTGTGCATGGTCCACAGCCGTCCCAGGAGTCTGCCCGAGTCCACCAGATGATGGAGTCTCTCCGTGACGACCTGCTACGACGGATCGAGCAGCAGTCTCAGCACCCTACGGACGATCCTGCGCTGATAGCACGATTGGATGTGCTCGACCGCGGCATTATGGGGCTCGTGGAGACGACTGAGAGGACAGAGCGTACCGTTGGAGGGTTAGAGCGCACGGTGACGGAGTTGCAGACAGGACAGGTGACCATGGCCGAGACGGTGAGATTGGCACAGGATTCGATGGTCCAGAGCAGTGGTAGAATGTTATCTATCATGGATTCATACAACCAGCGACTTACAGCGTTGGAGCATGCTGGTACTCTGGGTGCGCCTTCATCGTCGTCGACTCCGCCGCCTCCACCGCCTTCTTCTTCGACACCGACTCCACCGACGTCACAGCTTGGCGCTCCATCTGTATCGATTTCACTTGCGGAGTATGAGGAGTTGTTATCCCTTCGTCGCAGCGGTGCCCCTCCTGTACCAGATCACTAGTAGTCCTAGTTAGGACTTTTGTTTGTGTTTGTATCATCATATGTTTGTGACTTATGATTGGATGTTTGGATTTGGATGTTAATTGTATTTGTATCGATTTGACTTGTGACTTGTTTGGATTGGATGTTAATTCCTTCGTCGATAAATGTTAATTGTGTTTGGATTGGATGTTAATTAACTTAGATTAAAGCTATATGTGTAGCATCTTGAATTGTGAGTGGGGATTTGAATGCGCTGTGATTTGGAATTGTGAGTGGGGATTTGAATGTGTACCTATATGTGTAGCATCTTGAATTGTGAGTGGTAATATAGAATCTGTGTTTTATTTTTTTTTATTTTTTTTACAATTTTAGCGACGTTTAGCGACGCTTACTGACGTTTATCGACGTCAGTTTCCGACGTTTACCGACGAGAAGCTGCAAAAAATACATTTTTTCGACGTTTTTCCGACATTTACCGACGACTAACTGAAAAAAAAGTACAGGTCTCCGACGCTTTTTTGACGTTTACCGACGACTAGCTGCAAAAAAATGTACAGGTCTTCGACGTCTAGCGACTACATTCACGTCGCTATATTACCGACGAAACGACGGTAGACGTCGGGAATTATTCCAGGACTTCACCGACGTGTAGCGACTACATATACGTCGCTAATATACCGCCGACACGACGGTAGACGTCGAGAACTCACCGACGTACAGTTACGTCGCTGGATGTCGGTAATTGCGACGTTCAGCGACGTTTTTGTAATCAGCGACTAAGGAAACGGCGACAAAACTTAAACGTCGGTAATTGCGTCGGTGCTTCATATTAGCGACGGATTTTGTTGTTTTAGCGACGTTTTTGGGCGTCGCTAAAACCACTTATTTTGGTAGTGATTAGAAAGAGAGAGGTTGGGAGTTACATAATGAAAGGTCACTTAGGAGTTACAAAGTGAAGAGTCGTGAGTTACAAAATGAATAGTCACCATGATGAGTTACAACACTCCCCCTTGGCTCTTCACAAAATCTGCTTGTAAACACCTCTGAGCTTCTTCGTCTGTCTGTAGCTTGCAGATTCAAAAATGACCATCTACTTGTGCCTCGTTAAAATCTTGCCAAAGAAAACCCAGTGGAAAAAAAACTTTGGTCGAAGGACAAAAGAGTACACACATGTCAGTGTGATGGGGGTAAACTAACCATTGCAAAGGTGCCTCGTCAAAACCTTGTCAGGGAAAACCCAGTAGAAAAAAATGGCTGATCGAAGGACAAAAGAGTACACGATGGTTTAGAAGTATACACCGGATACTCCCCCTGATCACAATAGTCCTTAGTGAATAAGAGATTTGAAATGTGTCTCGTTAAAAACATTGCCAAAGAAAACCCAGTGGGAAAAACTTTGGTCGATGGGAAAAAGAGCACACAAGCATACATCAGGATGCTTCCCTTTTCACTCGCACTCGACAGGGTGCGGGATATACGCACAACATGGCATTTGGAGGCGCTCGTTGGGGCGCTCCCCCTCACATGCACACAACAGGGTGCAGGAAACATGTTTCACTTAGGCTAGCTCTGAAAGTTTCCTAAGTCCAATCGCTCTAACATGTTTCTGGAACGAGTGTTTCGGCAGTGACTTGGTGAACAAGTTTGCACGGTTATTCTTCGATCCAATGTGTTGCACTTCAATCTTCTGAAAAGCTTGTTGTTCATGTGTAAAGAACAACTTGGGCGATATGTGCTTGGTAGCATCCCCTTTGATGTAACCATATTTCGCTTGATCAATAACAGTGGTATTGTCCTCATAGACGACAACAGGTTCATCTGGGTCATATGGAAGATCACATGTACTTTGAATATGGCCAATAATAGCTCGAAGCCATACACACTCTCTAGTCGCCTCATAGAGCGCGAGTAGCTTAGAGTGGTTCGTTGAAGTAGCCACTAAGGTCTGTTTGCGAGATCTCCAAGAAATCGTCGTGTTCCTAATGGTAAAGACGTAACCAGATTAGGAACGCCCCTTGTGCGGATCAGATAAGTATCCCGCATTGACGTAGCCAACAAGGGTCGCGTTGCTTCGAGTGCCAAGAGCGTTGGACTCACTCAAAACCGCGTAGGGATATATCAAGCCCAAGTCCATAGTACCCTTAAGGTAGCAAAAAATTTCTTTTATGCCATTCCAATGGCGGCGTGTTGGCGCGGTGCTGTGTCGAGCTAGACAATTCACAGCAAACGAGATGTCCGGTCTAGTACATTGGGCCAAGTACAATAAAGCGTCTGCTGCACCCTGATAAGAGCACTCAGGACTTAATATCTCTTCGTCGTCCTCCTTTGGACGGAATGGGTCCTTAGTAAAGTCTAGAGAGCGGACGATCATGGGAGTAGCGGACGGCTTAACATCAAAATGACTAAAGCGTCTCAACACCTTTTGAGTGTAGTTCGCTTGATGGACAAGGATTCCATCTTTACGGTTCTCGATCTGCAAGCCGAGGCCAAATCGTGTCTTCCCAAGATCCTTTATCTCGAATTTCCTCTTCAGGATATCAGCAGTTTCTGACAAGTCTTTTTCGGTTCCTATGAGATTCATGTCATCTACATATACCGCGATGATTGCGTATCCTGAAGTGGATTTCTTTATGAACACGCATGGACAAAGTTCGTTATTAACGTATCCCAAACTGATCAAGTATTCTCTTAGGCGGTTATACCACTTCGTCCGGATTGTTTCAATCCATATAGCGAACGCCTCAGTCTAATCGAGAACGCGTTCCGTGGTCGGGAAATACTTGATTCAGGCATCTTTAGTCCTTCAGGGACTTTCATGTATATCTCTGTGTCTAGATCCCCATAGAGATAGGCTGTGACCACATCCATGAGCTGCATATTCAGTTTTTCGGAAACTACTAAACTGATTAAGTAGCGGAACGTTATGACGTCCATTACGGGAGAATACGTCTCCTCGTAATCAATTCCAGGACGTTGTGAGAAGCCTTGCACCACAAGGCGAGCCTTGTATCGCACAATCTCATTTCTCTCATTACGCTTCCTTAGGAAAACCCGTTTGTGACCAACTAGTTTAACATTGGGTGGTGTTTGAGCAACAGGTCCAAACACGCTTCTTATCGCTAAGGAGTCTAGTTCAGCCTGGATTGCTTGTTTCCATTGTGACCAGTCCGTTCGTCGTTGACACTCGGCAACACTACGAGGTTCCATGTCATCATTGTTCATAATGTCAGTGGCCACTGAGTATATGAACACATCATCGATGACAGTTTTATTTCGCTTCAAAATATCGTATAAGCTAGCATACTCGACGAATATTTCTAGGTTATCGGCATGATTAGGAATAGGCGTTTCATCTGGAATGCGCTCTTCTAATACATCGTCGTGATCCTTAATGATCTCATGTGGCAAAACGCTTTTAACAAGATTTCTCCGCTTCCGGGGCAGAACATCTTTGGAACCAACCGGCCTTTCCTTTTTCTTGGGAATAGCGACGGACTGGACGGCCGATGGCATCGTCCTTTGCTCGGCGGGTTCGACCGGAGCAACATGTTTCACAGGAACATGGCGTCTCTCAGGGACGTCTATCCTTGCAGGCACATTTACAGCAGGTATAATTGATCTCGTGACTTTTGTTAGGTCGCTAAATGCGTCTGACATTTGATTTGCAATATCTTGCAGACCTAGAATCCTCTGTACTTCCTTATCACTATGTGCAGAGGGGGGGATCATGATAAGCAAAAGCGGGCACATGCCACGCTAATTCATGTCGTTCCTCATCAACGTTAGCGTGCATTTCTCCCCCTAACGACGGGAAGATTGCCTCATCAAAGTCACAATCCGCGTGTCTCGCGGTAAAGAGATCGCCTGTCAAGGGCTCTAAATAGCGAATGATGGACGGGGAGTTATAACCGACATATATTCCCCGTCGCTTCTGAGGTCCAAATTTTGAACGCCTTATCGGCTCAATTGGAACATTGACTAGGCACCCAAACACGCGTAAATGTGAGATGTCAGGATCACATCCAGTAACCAGCTGGTACGCGAAAAGTGGTTGGGTGGCCATGGGCCTCAGACGTACTAAATTTGTAGCGTGCAAAATTGCATAGCCCCATGCAGATAGTGGGAGTTTGGTGCGCATAACCAAGGTCCGCGCTATCACTTGCAGTCGCTTTATAAAAGCTTCCGCTAGGCCATTTTGGGTATGAACATACGCAACATGGTGTTCAAGATTTATTCCCAAAATTATGCAATAATCATCGAAAGTCTTCGATGTAAACTCCGCGGCATTATCAAGTCTAATAGACTTTATCGGATAATCCGGATGCTGAGCCCTTAACTTAATGATCTGGGCAAGAAGTTTAGGAAATGTTGCGTTTCGGGTGGACAACAACACTACGTGTGACCATCTAGTCGATGCATCATCCAAAACCATGAAATATTTAAATGGTCCGCATGTTGGTTGGATTGGTCCACAAATATCTCCATGATTTCTCTCAAGGAATTGGAAAACCAATCTCGTAGGTTTCACATGGAGTGGCTTGAGATTCTTCTTCCCAATCGAGCAAGCTTGGCATAGGCTTTTCGGATTTATAACAAAATTCTTTCCTCCAAGAGGATGTCCATGTGATGCATTCATAGTGCGAAGCATCGTATTTTGACCCGGATGATCCAGCCGGTCATGCCATAGCATAAAAGTCCTCTCATCAACTGGCGCTCGACGAATGATGAGATTACTCTCGATGTGTTGTATCATAGTGAGATACAAACCACTTGAAAGACATTTCAACTTCTCCAAGATACGCTTTTGGCCGCACTGAGTGGAGGTAATGAAAAGATACTCGAAGCCATGTTCTCGAGCAGTTCCAACATGAAATCCGTTTTCTCGAATATCCTTAAAACTCAGTAAGGTACGACTGGACCTTGGAGAATATAAGGCCTCTGATACTTCAACGGGAGTACCATTGGACAACGAAAAATGGACTTTGCCAAAACCTTGAACAAGGGTTGAGGGTCCCGAAATGGTTGTCACTCAGGTTACTTTAGGCGTATAGGAGATAAAGTATGATTTATCTCTCAAGATAGTGTGAGTCGTTCCATTATCAACCAGACAATCTACTGTCCCGTGGTCCATGCCGTCGATGTACAGAAACCGTTGAATCGGACAGGACCCACGCGGATACGCGGGATCGGCGACGAGCGACGGGGTGCGCGCGGGGCAACGGTCGACGGACGGCGAGGCGAACGGTACGTCGGGTCTCCGGCGTTGCACGAGCAAAGTGCTGATAACGTGTTGTTAGGCAAATTAGCTCAACATCTCAAATGGTATATCAATATATCTCAATGTGTATCAATCTATCTACAAGCCATCCCAACCTCTCTTTATATAGGAAGAGAGAGGTTGGGAGTTACATAATGAAAGGTCACTTAGGAGTTACAAAGTGAAGAGTCATGAGTTACAAAATGAAGAGTCACCATGATTCACCATGATGAGTTACAACAGCTTTTAATATCTAACTTTATTTTAACCTTATTTAATACTTAGTAACGTACACGTACAATGTACGTAAAAAGATTTGTTAAAAAATTATTGAAATTGTAATTATTATAGATAATGTTGTCTGGTGAAATCGAATCCACCTAACCCGGAAGAATATCTCTCACCTTAACCATTATGAGTATTTGGCTATAGTTAGATAATATTAGGTAGTTAAACCGTTAGTTAGAATTAGTTTATTTTTTTATTTTTAATTAGATGAGAAAATAAATATGATATAAACGGATCATTTGAGCCGTTGTCATGTCTCCTTATAAATATATAAATATAGTAGAGATATAGATATATGGTAAAATATACGAAAATGATATTTTGTCCGTAATTTGTAGCCGCGGACGTGACCACCGGCCGACGTGGTGGCCACCCATTGGCCCTTCTGCTATCTCCGGATCCCATCCGAACCAGGAGACCAATGGCCGGCCTCCTCGTTGGTCGGCGCTCACGTCCGCGGGCAACGTAACAGCTCTCTAAAATATATGGTAAATAAGGATACAAATATATGGGCCATCTATATTAAAGGCGCATTTTGGTTCAAGGCCCAGCCTAATAATGGTACTGGTTTTGTAACCCTTTACTACTGTATACATTTTTGTTATCAACAATTTGAGGCATATGTGACACTAACATGAAGGGAAGTTAGTTACTATTCCATGTTTTGTCTCTATCGTTAGGTGGTCGTTGAACCAAGAATTTTGATGGACTTGTTTCAATTTTATCTTGCGAAATTGCATGGGTTATTTGAAATCTTATGGTGTGTTTATTTTTTTTTTCCATAAGTACATAGTGTTACTACTTTAAAGTTTTATCATTATATAGTGCAAGCATTTTAAAGTACAAATGTTATTTATTTTATATAAATATATAATGCACTTTTAAGTGTTATTGTTTATTTTTATATTTTAAAATATATTATAAATATATGAAAGGACTATTTTATCTTTGACTATTATGACATCATTAAACAAAATTTTCTAGTACAAATGAAAAAAATAAATTCACCATCAAATACTTTTGTCAATATAAAACTATTTCATCCACAAGTTTACCTTCAAATAATAATAAAATTAAAAATCATTTAATAATTAGAAACTATTTTTTTGCAGAAAAAATTATTTAAATGGTACTTCTCAAGCAAATTAATGTCCATTTTAAACACCAAAAATTATTTGATAATTTGAAAAGTTGAAACTATTTTTTGTCTAGAACTAAAGAAACCGAAAAAAAAGGTTGTTTGTACATGTTTTATATTAATTAAATATGTTAAATATTGGAATGTTCTTATTTTGTACTTAAAAGATAATAGATAAATTATAAACTCAAGATTTGAACGTATAATTTATCTTCTACTATATAAAGAGCCTTCAAAATGACTCAAGATTTAGTCCTGTAAGCGTTATGTATATCATCGACTATTTTATTTTTAAAAAGTACGGAAGATAAAAATTTAAACTTTTTCTTGTTTTCTTCCGATGTACCTTTTCTTTGATTTTTCTTCCGTATAACCGAATACCCTCTCTTTTATTCACATATATCCATAACAAATTATAATTAAATTTAAATTTAATTTCTATAAGTTTTAATTAGAATATATATATATATATATATATATATATATATATATATATATATATATATAACAAAATTTTAATTTTAATTTAAATATTTAAATTATATTTGATAATATTAGATAGAAAAAAATTTTATTTTACGTGCAAGCACGAGCTTTTATTAGTTATTTATAAAGGACTTCACTAACAATGATGGCCTCATCAAAGTAGAAAAAAACAATGGCCTCTTTAAAGTGATTAGTACTACGTAGTAAAAAGAATGAACACCTCATTGACGTCATGTTCTCTTCACTTAGGACTTGTTTGGTAACAAAAGTTTGGATTTGGATTTGGAAATCCAAAATTCAAATCCAAATCTAAATCCAAATTCAAATTCAAATCCAACTCCAACCAAACATACAATTTTGGTAACAAGATAAGCTGTTCGATGGAGGATGAGAACTACACAAGAAAAGTTGAGGTTTTAATGGACCGTTATGCTGAGGCTAACAACTACTTTCATAAATGGATATGATAGTCTTAATCCTTCTTAGCAATCACCCTAATAAAACTCGGTATTATACGTGAATCTTTTTCGTACCTTTGAAAGGTATAATATTGGCGTACTTTCGAAGGATTCGAATTAGTATACAAATTTTAAACATGTAAAGTTTTAGAAGTGTTCCACATTATTGAAAAAATTGACACAAAAAAAATACGGTGAAAACATAATTAGTTAACTAAATTTGACAATTTGTTTAAACATGTGAGTTTCTAAACTTAATATTTATATTTGGTAAATATTTGACCGATTTATCTAAGATATTTTACTTGTATTGTGTCTATATATGGTCGTACTTTTAACGTCTCCGATTTATTTTTTTCATTTGCTGATTGCTAACAAGGTCCTAATTATATTTTGCCGATCATATTACATGAAATAATCCTATGTTCCATGAGATGACTCGGGGGATTCTCAACGGACATATGTACAGTAATTGAAGGACTTTTTGTAATTATCTTGATTTAGGATGGCTAATTCCAAATTCCGATGATTTGGAGGTTAATATCTAAAAAAAAAAATATTTTGCCCCCTTTTTTTTCAACAGAGCAGATGTTGCATGTCATTTGCTTATGGAGTCGACGACTGCTCGAGATTAATGCAGACGAAACCCAAAAATTAGCCCAAATATAGGGCTCTTGTTGAAGGGCCACCAGAACAAGGATTCAAATCCAGCCTTCCTAATAGCCGTTAATTATATAGCTCAGTATGTCCCACATAACTACTTCCAACTGTCAGCAGCCACGATCAACCGACCAAAACCAACATAAATAGCTTAGCCGGTCCGTGGGTTGTAGCCTAGTGGTAGCAACTGAGCCCCAACACGGAAGACGCAGGTTAGAATTCTCCTTGCATTTGCCAAGCCGAAAAAAAAAAACACATAAATAGCTTAGCCCTCACCATCTCCAACTCCATTTAATCTCCTCTACCACTCTCTTTAGCTCAACTTTTTTGAGATCATGGCTTCCACCTCAACCATCCCACTCTTTGCTTTGCTGGCAATCCTCTCCTTCCTGCTCGTCAATCCAGTTACTTGTCGGAACCCGAAGCTCTTGAACCCCTCCGCCGTCTCGTCCGCTTGGTCCCCGGCCGGAGCCACGTGGTACGGAAGCCCCGACGGCTTCGGAAGTGACGGTACTGCACGCATTCATCTAATTAGTCCTATATTTTCACTACTTATTCTTCATAAATATCCTATATATTTCACTGCCAATTTCAAATCCGGATAAAGTGAAGAGTCAACCATTTTTTTCTTTCTTGAATATCTATAAAATGAATTCTTAAATATAGTCGTCGTTACTACAGAGGATATGTTCCTTAACAAAGCTGAATCGACGAAACGGATAATGGTCTAATTCCGAGATTTTGGAATAAAGATTTTGTTGTCAAGTTCATCTCCAATTTTTGTATATAATCAGCATATACAGAAACCCTACTATTACGTACTAACAGTAGTTGTGTGTTTGTTTGGTGCTTAATTAATTGTCACTACAAAGGTGGTGCATGTGGATACGGGAATGCAGTGAAGATGGCCCCTTTCTCGTCCATGATTGCGGCAGGGAACCCGTTCCTCTTCAAGTCGGGCAAGGGATGCGGTGAGTGTTTCCAGATCAAATGCACCGGCAACGCTGCTTGCTCTGGGAGCCCCGTAACCGTCGTGATCACCGACGAGTGCCCCGACGCTGCATGCGTTGCTGAGCACGCCCATTTCGACTTGAGCGGTACTGCATTCGGCGCCATGGCCATCTCCGGCCGAGCTGATCAGCTTCACCGTGCCGGAATACTTCAGATACAGTACACTCGGTGAGCAAGCCAATTAACTAACATTTGAGAAAAATGATATTTTGCCTCCGGTTTGTGACTGCGGACTTGACCGCAGGCCCATTGATCCCCTGCGATCAGCGGATCCCATTCCTTAAAACCCAGGCCCGGGGATAATGGAAGATTGCCACGTGGCCTTCGATCATGTCAGCGGTCAGAAAATACGGACAACCTAGCAGGGTCCAACATTTAATTAGAGTGACAATATTTGTGCTGACAACTGTAGGTTCAGCCAAAATTTGTTACGCAACAGTACAGTCTAATAACTTGTCGATGTTTGGCATTTCAGAGTTGAGTGCAGCTATCCAGGAGTAGAGATCGTCTTCCACGTGGACGCCGGCTCGAACACGAACTACATTGCTGTTCTCGTCGAGTACGAAGACGGGGACGGAGACCTCGGCACCGTCGATCTCCACCAGGGATCGCTGTCGGCTGCGACGTCGAAGTCCGATGCTTGGATCCCCATGCAGCAGTCGTGGGGTGCAGTGTGGAAGCTGGACGTGGGCTCGCAGTTGCGGGCCCCGTTCTCGCTCCGGCTGACGACGTTGTCTACTGGGAAGACCCTGGTGGCTAGCAACGTAGTTCCAGTCGGGTGGCAGCCAGGGGCGACCTACAGATCCGTTGTCAACTACAGCACTTAGTTAGCATGGTGTACATGAACTAATTGTGGCATTCAAATAAATCAGTGAATAATTTAAGTACTTTATATGGTTTGGTGTGCGAGTCTTTCTATAGCAGAAGACTCTTGATAATATAGTGTGATGTACTGTCTTAAAATAAGGCAGAGGACTGTAGCGACGAGGAGGAGTAGGAGGACGACGACGTTTTGTGATCCCTTCCGCCACTCGTAGTCAAAGGTGTGTATTGGACCAGACGGCCCAAAATTCGGCCCTGAACCGGTCCAGTCAAAACTGGCCTGGATTGGTCCGGACCCGGTCAACGAGTCAGTCACATTGTATCCGGGTTCGGACTGGGTCAAGGGCTAGGACCCGGTAGTCCGACCTGGTCCGTACTGCCAACTGGCTCTGGGCTGGGTTAAATTTTTCAGGCCCAAGGCTCACGGCCCAGCCCGGCCCGACCCGGTATATATTAGATAAAAATTCAAATTAATACAGAGAGATGTGTGTGTGTGTGTGGGGGGGGGGGGGGGGGGGGGGGGGGGGGGGGGGGGGGGAGGTGGAGGGGTGGGCATGAACCCCGAACCCCCAAGATCTCCTCAATCAATTCTTATCAACCGTTTGGATTTTGTAATTTCGGGTCAGTCCGCCTCGACCCGATTCTCAATCTGGACTCAGCCCGTGTCGGTCAAACCCAGTCAACAATGGGCTCCGCCGGCCCAGTCCGGCCTACCTCACACCAGTAGCCATGGCAATGTGTTGTGTTCCATTATAAGAATGCGTACTTGGTTGTAACGATTTTGTTTGGGTTTTTTAGTTTTAAGTCTCTTACGAAATTATAAATTTGAGTTATGGTTTTTATACTGGATGGAGATAGTTTAGATCTCATTGTTGAACGGCACACAACCTCCCAATGGTCCAACGCTCGTTCGCAAACTCATGAACAGTTCAACGAGAACCTGGAACATTCCCCTTCTGCATTTTCTATTTTCCCCCACGGAAGCCGCGACAATCGCCAAAATCCGCATCGAAGAAAGGGGTAGCAGGGACGAACTCGTCCGTGTCACGCCCCGATCCCGGAGGAACGAAAACAAGCCACTAGGCGTGATGTCGTACAAGTCTAGATTGCACTTGCACAAGACAAAACCATTACAGTTTCTGGTATTTCTCAGAAAACAACGACAACACAGTAAAACCGAGCAGATATATTGAAGTCACAACAAGATATGAAGAAATGTATCGCTTTTGTAATGCCCCGCTCCGCACGGCGCATTACGCTGAAGCGTTGACTCAACGAGTCACGTGGACCGAAAGAATGTATCGATGCAAAATGATACGAGAGCTAAGTTGTCCCGAGCAACGCATCGAACTAAGTCGATGCGAAGAGTTACGTCGACCCGAGTAATGCATCGGACTATGTCGATGCGAAGAGTTGCCTTGTCCCTAAGAATGCATCGAGTGAATCGATGCGAAGCGCTGCGTTGCCCCGAAGGATGAGTGCAGTGAATCGGCTCGAAGATTCTAAGAAATCGAATCGACCAAGGCGCAAGTCCGAATCGAAGCAAGTATTGATTTTAGTTGGTTTCGTGTGCAGGTCATACTTTGACGGGAAAATATTAGAGGTCGATCTTTTGCAATATTTAGTAAAGGGTCCGCGAAATCAAATCGTCGCCTTGCGACGGGCCGAGACTTGGGCACGCTAAGGCAAATCGGGCGTATGATTCAATGAAAGCACGAAGTGCTCGAATGGCTAAGTCAGGAGAGTGGCCGTGCAATAAAGTTAAGGAATCGAGCCGCATCGGCTCGGCGAAACGACGAAGGCGTATCGACTCAAGGTGGGAGGATTGACTTCTTTTTACTCCTTCATTCGATAAGTCAAATATATCATTTGTATGCTAAAAGTTAACCTATCGACGCCACGGGCGTGGCCGATCGGAGATAAAATCATAGTGTGAGTCGAACACTAAGTTAGAACAATTGAAATGATACGTGCATCCTATGCACGAGTCGCTATGGAACATTGGATATCGCAAAGGCGAACGCCTCGAGCGCAAGCCGTAAGAATATGGGATAACTGTAATCGGCGAGTGCCTTAGTGCACGAACCATACCGTGCCTTTGCTGCACGAGTTAGACGGCTAGAACATTGAAAGACAATAGGCGAGCGCCCTAGCGCGCAAGCCCCGAACATTGAATGCTAAGTTGTAGAACATTGGAAATACGGTCGAAATGTGCCTACGTGCACGGGATAATAAAAGATGGCTTCGTTGCGAGAGAATACAGTTGCGGTATGAATGTGGCGGAACTGTCGGATATGACATGTTGCCTCGAAAGGTGTTCGAGACCTTCGGGTCGTTCGGTTGACGAGCATTGAGTTGAGGCACGATGCCATTGAATCATTGAAACGAAGTATGAAATGTAAGAACACAGAAAGTTAATGAAAGAGACGCGAGATGATAAAGTCTGAGTCTTGGACTCAAGGCTATGCTTGGTTGTTTGAATGATAGTGCGTTGCATGGTCGAATGGGATGGACTTGAGATAATTGCGATGATATCTTCCGTGCACGGAACGTTCCCTCCGAACGGGCGCACCGGGGCACCGGGACCGTTCGGCCTAGGAGGGATGATAATCTTTGATAGGCGCACATCTGCGAATCGTCCGATTAGCACTCGGTCGTAAATGTGAGAAGCCGCAAATGATGGTAGGCACGCGGTAAGTTTCGGTTGTTGGGATTGCAACCCAACCCGTGAAACGCCGGGCTACCCAAATTCGAGAGAGAAAAGAAGGAGAGAAAAGAAAGTAAGGAAAAAGAAAGAGAAACTCCTTTAGTCCATTCCGGCGCGGATACGCCCACGACCTTCATATAGTTAAGGAACGATGGGTTGAAAGTGTAGGCGCGAATGCGTCCCGCATATAGATCATACTTAGAGATGCACTTATAACATGACAGGGAAGAAATGGGGCGTATTCACCTTGCGTCAGTGCAAGGGACGCAAGGGCGAGTGCGTCGACTTGGTAAGTCGCGCCACGAATCAAATACGAGATTGCTTGCTTGCTTGTACATTCAATTCGATAACATGATGCTATGCTAACATGCTTTACGTTTTCGAAGATGCCATGAAATTGACCCTAAGGAGAACATAGCAAGATCATAAGCTAAGTTGCATGATTCAACATAAAGATTAAAATGTCGGTTTGGAAAGATGATCTTTGCTTCAGTACATGCGAGGACGAACGTACTGATCCCCCACCAGCTTCATGCAGGGTGCAGGGAATGGATTGCTCGCGGCGAAGCGTTGCTTGAACGTGTTAAGGCTTGGAATGCCGAAGCGCATTGAAGCGTGCTATCGCATTGACGCTCGGACTACGCAGCTGGATTGATGCGGCCGAGATATAGAAGGCATGATGTATGGAACGGAGAAATCCTTTGTGGGCAAGAGAGAACCTGAGTGTTGTAGCCAAATCTGGCATATATTATTAGGCTATCGAAAGCCATTGTAACCTCAGTTTCGGATATCAATAAAGAGAATTGTTTTGTATACTCTGTTTTCTTTCGTTGTTAATATCGAATCAAAAGATAACCATTTGAGAACTTGTCATCTTGCCTTGCACGAGCGCAACTTCAGGCTCGTGCGGCATCACGCCCCCTGCGAGGACGATGATTCGGGTGATTCCGGGTCGGGGCGTGACAAATTGGTATCAGAGCTCTAGGCTCAATTTCCTCTGGACGCTCGCTTCACTACAATTCGAAAAGTTGCCCACCACCACTTGATATCACTCTTGACTCTACTCGATGCCGCATTGGATGTTCCATACAATAAGTCTAATACAAATCGTGTAATTTTGCCGCATGTGTTTTGGAAATTACACGATGTTTGCTAAGAAAGTCGCGAGGGGTATATTGCATTGAATGCAAACGAGCCGTAAAAATGTTAGTTGCTGCAAGCGCAACGAATTGTGAAATAAGATTTGAGATATTGTGGCAATGTAACATGTTGAATGAGAAATAAAATGATGCACGATGTGCAGCGAGTTAATGTGAATATGCGTTAAAAATAAAAGTGAGAAGTGATAGCCAATACCGATGTGTTAAACGGATTGTGCATTGACTTGGAAAGTCGAGAGTAATTCGTTGCACGAGATACGGTAAATATTAGAAAATAATCGTTGCCCGATGTGCAACGCGTGTTGGAAAGTAAAATCATTGCACGTGGTGCAACGCATATCAAATTAATCGTTGCACTAAGTGCAAAGGAAATTGGGAATAAATCGTTATACAAAGTGAAATGAAAGTGTCGAAAATCGTAGCACGATGTGCAACGCGTATCGGAAGTAAAATTTGTTGCATGGGGTGCAACGTGTGTCTAAATAAATTGTTACACGAGATGTAACGTAAGGAAAGAATTGAAATCGTAAATCGATAGAACGAATCGTTCGGTTGCACACCAAACTTATGTTGGCAAACGAGAACATTGACCGAATCGTGTCGGGTTTTGATAGAATCAAAGTTACGGTTGTGATCAAGCACGATCACTGCGGAAATCGTAAGTCGGAAGAGATTGTCGGTTTGTACTAAGTATAGTACGAGGGAAATGGCTTGATTTCCGAGTGGTATATGCCATACCACGTAGGCGATGAATGACTCGATTCCGAGTGGTATATGGTATAGCACTTGTGCGATAAATTTCATCGACACGTTGTGAGAATTACGAAAGGTATGTCCGCAATGGACGGGAGAGTACCGAGACTCGATTGGAAATTTGTATGACGGTATGTTGATGCAAGTGTTCTTTAAAAATCGGTTGGGACGGTAAGGCGAGACTCGTATCGATGAACGATACGTTAGACGAAAGTTATAAGTTGGTCGGACGATCGAGATTAGCGAAACGATTATGCCTTGAGGCAACGATCGGATCGACGAGATAGAAAATTCGAAACGTTGAAATCGAACCGCACGACTTACGAGCTCGATAAAAATGTTGGGCGATGTGAATTGTAATCGTATCGCACGATGTGCGACTTCGGTAAGAAAGTTGGTTGACGCGAGAAACTGTGCCTATGAAATAGTTGGTTAAGTTACGACGACAATCATTTGAGTACGATTGAAAACACGCGAAACTTAGAGGGTGAGATCGTATGACTTGAGGGTTCGATGTTGGATAATTGGTAACTCAGTTACGCGATCAAAGTATAGCGGGATGCGGCGAATCAGAGAATGAGTCGATGCGTATGGAAAAGTTTGTTGCGAACTTGGATGTATGCGATACGAGCTAAGTTGACGTTGAGACGGATTCAAAGTTGACCCCTACGTTATCGAAATGGATACGGCGTATCGAGATCGATACGTAAGAAAACGTAAGCGAAGTGAGAATACAAAATGGAATGCGCCATGCGCTATCAAAATTTTGTAAGTAAGGATACGAGAATGAACGAACTTGGTTGATCGTAAATTTTGTGATTGATCAAAGACGAGACTATAAGTCATCGACGATTTGCTCGATGCGTATAGCATCTCGTGTGTCGACCCGCAAATAAGATAGACTCGAATTCGATACGAGTAGATGTTTCGTAAATTGCGAAGTCATCGACGGCAGTGCATGACTTGACTCGGAGGATAGTTGTGCATCAGTTGCGCCGATAGAAATGGTTGTGTCCGAAATTTGGGTATTCGCATAGAATCGTCGGAACGTGATTTGGCTCCGAAATGAGATATAGCATGGTTCGTATTAGACTGTCCTTCGTTAATGATCCACAATTATCGAGCGTAGCTTCGGGGCAGCTGACCCTAGAAGACTTGACCGCCAAATCAAATTGAATGCTGCAGACCGTAAGATGACCCATGCGATATCGCATATGGGATTGCACCGATAACAAATATAACACGGTGCATGTCGATGATAAGTCTAGGCGATTGCGAGGAACGTGCTATGCACGAGAGGGAACGATAAGGGAATGGCTTACGAGTCATGTCGTTAGATTCGGATTCACCTTGCAATTGAGCTTGTAGGAATCGAAATTATGTTCGATGTTGCGAGACGGGTAAGTTGGGAATTTGGCTAGTGAATTCCTACTCGTTAGGAAATTGAATGTAAGACGCGTCGTTAAGACATTCGTGTCAAGACGATCGTTGCCCTGAGCACCATCGCCTTGATGTAAACTTTCGTGTCGGATAGATTGTGGCCTTTGTGCAATGTCAATTTAAACTTGCGTCGGGAGAATCTAAGCAGGGTGCCTTGGAAAGTAACCTAGCGGGCGTAGCCCTGAATGTTGATGCATTTGCAAGTCAACAAAGAAAATCGTATTGAGACAAGTTGCAAGCGAGACTTCGAAAATAGTTGGACAGCGACGTCGAACGCAAGGCGTTGCGGAGACTCGTTGTGATTGGATGCGCAACGGCTTGACGCGACGCATAGAGTTGGTAGTCCATATGAAACATACGAAATGAGAAATGCGATTTTGATCGCATAGCGTTATGTAATAAAATTACGAGAACAAGTACTATGGATAAGTCCGATTGAGAGTACGAGATGGCAAGCGTAGGATTGAAATTTACCTGTCAGCTTTGTTCTAATTTGCTACGACTGGGCTTGGTCGAAATACATATATCTTCGGGCCGCCTTGAATATAGGTACGAATCCAAATCGAGTTGTATACAAAATTCAAATCGAGCTGCAGGGATGACTTTGAAATGCTAGTGAAAAGCTTGCGAGATATTGTGAAATCGAACATCATTTGTGGGGCGAGATCGTGAAACGATCTATAAAATACTTAGTCGGAGTGTTGGTTTTGGTTCGAGGACGAACCTTGTTTTGAGTGGTATATTCTGTAATGCCCCGCTCCGCACGGCGCATTACGCTGAAGCGTTGACTCAACGAGTCACGTGGACCGAAAGAATGTATCGATGCAAAATGATACGAGAGCTAAGTTGTCCCGAGCAACGCATCGAACTAAGTCGATGCGAAGAGTTACGTCGACCCGAGTAATGCATCGGACTATGTCGATGCGAAGAGTTGCCTTGTCCCTAAGAATGCATCGAGTGAATCGATGCGAAGCGCTGCGTTGCCCCGAAGGATGAGTGCAGTGAATCGGCTCGAAGATTCTAAGAAATCGAATCGACCAAGGCGCAAGTCCGAATCGAAGCAAGTATTGATTTTAGTTGGTTTCATGTGCAGGTCATACTTTGACGGGAAAATATTAGAAGTCGATCTTTTGCAATATTTAGTAAAGGGTCCGCGAAATCAAATCGTCGCCTTGCGACGGGCCGAGACTTGGGCACGCTATGGCAAATCGGGCGTATGATTCAATGAAAGCACGAAGTGCTCGAATGGCTAAGTCAGGAGAGTGGCCGTGCAATAAAGTTAGGGAATCGAGCCGCATCGGCTCGGCGAAACGACGAAGGCGTATCGACTCAAGGTGGGAGGATTGACTTCTTTTTACTCCTTCATTCGATAAGTCAAATATATCATTTGTATGCTAAAAGTTAACCTATCGACGCCACGAGCGTGGCCGATCGGAGATAAAATCATAGTGTGAGTCGAACACTAAGTTAGAACAATTGAAATGATACGTGCATCCTATGCACGAGTCGCTATGGAACATTGGATATCGCAAAGGCGAACGCCTCGAGCGCAAGCCGTAAGAACATGGGATAACTGTAATCGGCGAGTGCCTTAGTGCACGAACCATACCGTGCCTTTGCTGCACGAGTTAGACGGCTAGAACATTGAAAGACAATAGGCGAGCGCCCTAGCGCGCAAGCCCCGAACATTGAATGCTAAGTTGTAGAACATTGGAAATACGGTCGAAATGTGCCTACGTGCACGGGATAATAAAAGATGGCTTCGTTACGAGAGAATACAGTTGCGGTATGAATGTGGCGGAACTGTCGGATATGACATGTTGCCTCGAAAGGTGTTCGAGACCTTCGGGTCGTTCGGTTGACGAGCATTGAGTTGAGGCACGATGCCATTGAATTATTGAAACGAAGTATGAAATGTAAGAACACAGAAAGTTAATGAAAGAGACGCGAGATGATAAAGTCTGAGTCTTGGACTCAAGGCTATGCTTGGTTGTTTGAATGATAGTGCGTTGCATGGTCGAATGGGATGGACTTGAGATAATTGCGATGATATCTTCCATGCACGGAACGTTCCCTCCGAACGGGCGCACCGGGGCACCGGGACCGTTCGGCCTAGGAGGGATGATAATCTTTGATAGGCGCACATCTGCGAATCGTCCGATTAGCACTCGGTCGTAAATGTGAGAAACCGCAAATGATGGTAGGCACGCGGTAAGTTTCGGTTGTTGGGATTGCAATCCAACCCGTGAAACGCCGGGCTACCCAAATTCGAGAGAGAAAAGAAGGAGAGAAAAGAAAGTAAGGAAAAAGAAAGAGAAACTCCTTTAGTCCATTCCGGCGCGGATACGCCCACGACCTTCATATAGTTAAGGAACGATGGGTTGAAAGTGTAGGCACGAATGCGTCCCGCATATAGATCCTACTTAGAGATGCACTTATAACATGACAGGGAAGAAATGGGGCGTATTCACCTTGCGTCAGTGCAAGGGACGCAAGGGCGAGTGCGTCGACTTGGTAAGTCGCGCCACGAATCAAATACGAGATTGCTTGCTTGCTTGTACATTCAATTCGATAACATGATGCTATGCTAACATGCTTTACGTTTTCGAAGATGCCATGAAATTGACCCTAAGGAGAACATAGCAAGATCATAAGCTAAGTTGCATGATTCAACATAAAGATTAAAATGTCGGTTTGGAAAGATGATCTTTGCTTCAGTACATGCGAGGACGAACGTACTGATCCCCCACCAGCTTCATGCAGGGTGCAGGGAATGGATTGCTCGCGGCGAAGCGTTGCTTGAACGTGTTAAGGCTTGGAATGCCGAAGCGCATTGAAGCGTGCTATCGTATTGACGCTCGGACTACGCAGCTGGATTGATGCGGCCGAGATATAGAAGGCATGATGTATGGAACGGAGAAATCCTTTGTGGGCAAGAGAGAACCTGAGTGTTGTAGCCAAATCTGGCATATATTGTTAGGCTATCGAAAGCCATTGTAACCTCAGTTTCGGATATCAATAAAGAGAATTGTTTTGTATACTCTGTTTCCTTTCGTTGTTAATATCGAATCAAAAGATAACCATTTGAGAACTTGTCATCTTGCCTTGCACGAGCGCAACTTCAGGCTCGTGCGGCATCACGCCCCCTGCGAGGACGATGATTCGGGTGATTCCGGGTCGGGGCGTGACAGCTTTATTGATAATTGTGATGGATTACAAGATTTGCAGCGGAATATAGAGTTTATAACTGATTACAAGGCTCTTGAATAGCCAACTGAATATATATACTTACCCTTTCGGCTACAATTGAATATGCCGACTTTCACTACCAAAATACAGCCATTTGGCGACGGACATATAGCGACGGATTATGTCCGTCGCTATTAACGACCGACTACCGACAAAGTTCTGCTTGATTGCCATCGAAAAGTCGATAATTTTTTTATGGGAAAATTTATGAAATACCCAAAAATTTAAAAAGTTTTATGAAAAACCCACCGCAAAAGAAACTTTCATCGCGTGCCCAGAATTAGCAAAAAATATATAAAGAGGGTTCCGAATGACCTTTTTGCCCTTCCTTCTAATTTATTGAAAACACCCACGAAACTACTCTTAAAAAAATGTTTCGATACTTCATCTTCTTTCATACGCTGCTCACTTTCGAATCTAGGTTTTCTCCTCAAAATTCTTCAAAAATTCGTCGAAAAATTTCGGAAAGACCGAGACAAACGGCAAAAGTGCTAAAATAGAGGTCAAAACATCATTTTTTTGCGATTCTAAAATTTTCGAAAGGTCGTCTAAGTCTAATGGAGAAGCGATTATTTTCAGGCTCCTCGAAGATACGCTCGTTTTGGGACAAACGGGACCTCGTTTCGATCTCCCAGTCAAAAGTTATGGCCCTTCAAAGTTTCACACTGACCATAAAATGCAGGAGAATGGTCATTCTCCGTCTTAATTTACACGAAGAATAGTCATTCTCTGTGTTAGTAACACGGAGAATGTCATTCTTCGTCTTAATTTACACAGAGAATGGCCATTCTCCGTACTAAATTACACGGAGAATGGTCATTCTCCATCTTAATTTACACGGAGAATGGTCATTCTCCGTGTAATTTAACACGAAGAATGGTCATTACAGTGTTAAAACGCAGGAGAATGGCCATTCTCCGTATTAGAAACACGGAGAATGCCATTCTCCGTGTTAAATAAAATGGAGAATACCATTCTCCGTGTTAAATAAAACGGAGAATGGCCATTCTCCGTGTAATTTAGCACGGAGAATGGTCATTCCAGTGTTAAAATACAGAAGAATGGCCATTCTCTGTGCTAGAAACACGGAGAATGGCAAATTAACACAGAGAATGTCATTATCCGTGTAAAATAAAACAGAGAATGCTCCGTCTTGATTAAAACGGAGAATGTCATTCTCCGTCTTAATTTACACGGAGAATAGTCATTCTCTGTGTTAGTAACACGGAGAATGTCATTCTCCGTCTTAATTTACACGGAGAATGGCCATTCTCCGTGCTAAATTACACGGAGAATGGTCATTCTCCGTCTTAATTTACACGGAGAATGGCCATTCTCCGTGTAATTTAGCACAGAGAATGGTCATTACAGTGTTAAAACGCAGGAGAATGGCCATTCTTCGTATTAGAAACACGGAGAATTCCATTCTCCGTGTTAAATAAAACGGAGAATGTCATTCTCCGTGTTAAATAAAATAGAGAATGACCATTCTCCGTGTAATTTAGCACGGAGAATGGTCATTCCAGTATTAAAATACAGGAGAATGGCCATTCTCCGTGTTAGAAACACAGAGAATGCCATTCTTCGTGTAAATTAACACGGAGAATATCATTCTTCGTGTTAAATAAGACGGAGAATGACATTCTCCGTCTTAATTAAAACGAAGAATGACATTCTCCGTGTTAATTTACACGGAGAATGGTTATTCCCAGTGTTAAAACGTAAGAAAATGACCATTCTCCGTGAAATTTAGTACGGAGAATGGCATTCTCCGTTTCTAAATTACACGGAGAATGGTCATTCTCCGTGTACTTGATGGATCTTAGCTATTCTCCGTACTAAAATGACGGAGAATGGCCATTCTCCGTCACTTTACTACGGAGAATGGCATTCTCCGTGTTAAAACCCATAGAAAATTGTCATTCTCCGTGGTTTTTAACACGGAGAATGCCATTCTCCGTGGTTTTTAAAACGGAGAATTGTCATTCTCCGTCATTTTAGCACGGAGAATGGTCATTCTCCGTGGTGGAGAATGGTCATTCTCCGTGGTGGAGAATGGTCATTCTCCGTGGTGGAGAATGGTCATTCTCCGTGGTTTTAACACGGAGAATATTTTTTTAAGAAAAATTTTGTCAGGAATAAAGAGTTTCGTTCATCTTTCAAAACGATGATAATTCTTATAGAAAAGAAGAAGAAAGATCTTCTCTCCACAATTGACCTAATCGTCGAAAAACTTCAAATGTCTCCACGATGAAGATGATGATGATGGTGATGATGATGACGAGCGATGATCTGACTTCGACTGAAGAAAAGTACACCGAACTACGAACGATCTTTGTGATCTCTGCTAAAGATGAGAGCAATGGAATTCAGATTTCTCGTGAAGAAGAAGAAGACGAAAATCGCAATCCAGATCTGAGTTTTTTGAATTCAAATGCATATAGATGACCAATTCGCGCGGAGGGGTAGTTTCGGTATTATAAAAATAGCAGTTTCCAGCGGGTGGCATCTAAAAGGAAATCTTGGAATATTTAACGTAAAAATACTTAATTATGGGTATTTCATAAAACTCATCCAGCGGGTGGGCATTTCATAAAAGCCCACCCCGAAGTTGGATTTCTCAGCAATTTTCAGTTTTTTTATTTTATTTTAAGGGCGAGCAAAGGTCGCCAATCCGTCGTTAAGTCGTCGGAGATATAGCGACGGATGAAGAATCCGTCGCTATTGTGAAACCCGCTTCCTAGGTTAGTTTAATTGTTATTGTTAAGTAATTTTTATTATATTATTATTATGGCTGGATGAAATTATTTTCAAAATAATAACTGAGATTTTTGCTTGCGAGACCCGAGCCTGGACCAGTCCGGACTCCGACCCTGAGTCCGAACGACAGTTTCTGTTTCCTGAACCCAATTCTGTTTCCCGTCCCGAATCCACCCTAAACTCTTGAATTAATTATTAGCTTTGATTGTATATATATTCTATTTATGGTTAAGAGAAAAGAAAAAAAACAAAAAACCCAAAGCCCTATGGACTGGTCTCCCCCACGACCAGGCTTTCTCCTCTAATTTCTCCTCTTCACTAACTCTCCTCCACACAATTTCTTCCCCTTATTTCTCCAGCACACTCACTCTCTTCCACAACCATTTCTCCCACTTCATCCACTCTCCTATATTAAAACACCCCCACCACCACCAGCCCATTACTTCCCTCTCTCTCACTATTTCCTCACCTCTCTCCCTCCAGAGGCTAACCAACCCCTCCCGCTCGGCCTCCGCGCTCCGGCTTCCCCGACCCGAGCGGCCGACCCCCGCTCCGCGCGGCCGCCCACCTCCGGCGCCCCTCCGTCGGACCTCCCGTCGGACCCCCGTGGCCCCGCTGCCCCGAGCACCGCCCCAGCGTCCTCCCGCGGACCCCCACTCCGTCGGGCTCCCCGCAGCGCCCCGCGGCTGTGCCCTAGCCGCACCCCTTTGCCCCGATCCCGCTCAGCCGGCCCCGCCCCTCTCAGTCCCTCCGGCATCCCTCGCCGCTGCTGTCCCGGCCCCTTTCCGGCCAGTAGTACATGCCAGCGCCGCTCCTTGAGCGCTCCAGCGTGTCCCTCGGATTTTTCGACCTGCTGTCCGTGCTTTGCGTGCCCGGATCCCGCTGTCCAGCGCAGCCGTACCCCGACGAGGCGCTGTCCCTAGCCGATCCACCGTCGGCGTGTTCCTTTTTATCTATTATTTTCATCTGAGTGCTCTAGCCGAGCAACCCAAGGTGTAATTCCTTTGTCCCGTTCTATTTTCGGTAGTCGATGATGAGAATTGGTCCCCGATTCCCTCTCGAAAATTCGATTTTGGGTCGACGTAGTGGTTTCGGAGTTTCCGAAACTGATTCTGTGATGTTCTGTGGTTATATCGGATTTTTTTCGAAATGTGTTTTCTGGATTTTGGGTCCTGTGGTGTTCCGATTTCATTTCGGAATTTTCGATTATATTTCGATTTTCGATTAAGCTTCCGAAATTATTCTGTGAATTTAATTTTTGTGTAAAAATGGTTTTGGAAGTTAATTTTTGGGTTTTCCCTGGTTTGGGATATTTGTTGGAATTGTTGGAGCATTTTTCCAGTTTTGGGTTGTCCCGAATATAGAGGAAATGCTGCCCAAATTTTTATAAAACTTTAGAAATGAATTTTAAATCGGTTTTTTCGGAAATAATTTATTAATTGGATTTTGGACGACGACCGTACCGGTCCGTGGGCCCTAGCGAAATGCAAACGAAACCGGTTTTACCCGGACGTTGAGGCATTAGCTAAAATAGTGACGGTTGGACCAAGTCTGAGACTTCTAAGATTTAATTTAATTTATTTTTAGTTTTGTTTTCGATATTTAAATTATGGGACTTTAGTCAGAGCTAACTAATTTTCTCTTATTTCATTTATGTAAAGTTTGTAAGGGCATAAGCCCATATTTCTATTTTCTTAGCTGTGCCCCTGTATTGCGTAGTCTAGGTTTTTTATTTCTTTTCTTGGTCGATTTTCCTTTATTTTTTGGTTGGTTTTATTTTTTGTAATTAGGCGCTTAGTTACAAAATGGCTAATAAATATTTTGTATAAATTAATAAGGATTTCTCACGATAAAATAACTTGAATAAAATATTGGTAGTTAACAAAATCCACGTTTTAGCATTGAAAGAAAATATATTTTTATACGTATAATATTAAAAATACAAAGTTTTGCGAATTAACCGGTAACGACAAATTTTTCCAATTAAACCAGAAACTGGCTATCCCACAAAATGAGATCCAACGTAGTACGCATCGTAAACCGTTAGCAGTAGATTTAATAAACAAACTTAAAACTTGACTAGGACCTGCTACTAGAAATTGCAACTAGCACACCTAGAATGGTCTCAATATTGGTTCTAAGTCAAGTTCTCCAACTGTAGGATCTCGGAGACGAACCTAGCATCTTCCCGGAACCAACATCGTTTCCAGTCATAAACAAAAGGCAAGTACATTTTGTGTTAATTTACAATTATTTAGTAATCGTTTTATTGCAAGTTTAAACCACGATGCAACACGGAACTCTCTTTGAGAGCATTGACTGATTGGCTGTTGGGTACTGGGGGAGTAGTGTAATGAGTATGACCACATCCAAAGTAGCATAATAACTGTATTAGCTTACCCCTCATACACAAGGGGATAAGCCATATCATTCACTGTACAACCTAATCCGGTCATATTCATTGCCTATTCACATCACAATATTTTAACTGCTGGAGAACTATTTATTTCAAATTATTTAAAAGTGCATAACTCTATTATTAATTCGATTGTTATATTATCATGAATTGTACTTTGCTCCCTCCTGACTGGAGACCCAATATTTTAGGTGTCACTGATGATTGCTGAGCTCTAGCACAATAGCTACTATGATCCAGTACCATATTCTGTTGAGTTACCGGATACCCCTTGGAGGACGCAGATCCTGAGGCTGACGAGACAGCCATTCTAGCTAGTTGTCATTTTAACTCGAGTTTCTTTTATTGGAAATTATTTTGTAGTCTTGAATTCAGTATTTCTTTTCAGCACTTTTAATTTCAGATGTATTCCATTTTGTTGATTAATAAAAGTTTTAAATGTTCCCGTATATAAATGTTGTGACAAATGTTTAGAGGTTGTTGTGATTACCTGCAATAAAATAGCTTACTGCCGCCGTCTCACAACAGTGCAGGCTGGGCATGATCCGGTTCGACCCAAGAAGTTGGGATCGGATCGTAACATATTTTTAGTGGTGGCCCATGCAGGTCTTTCTCTCAACAACAACTTAAAAGAATACCTCTAAAATATTTAGAAAACTAAAACATTAATTTGTCACAATATAGAACCGAATTATATTATAAATAAATATTTTTGATTGTTATAGACTGGTAGGGTACCTTGCTTATGTTTGTTTCCTAAACCTTTCAGACTATGACTAGAGGAAAGACAACCCGTTCTAGTCCTGCTGATGACAAGGTGTTATCTCCTGATCACACCTCTCTTTCTCAGGCCCGTTCCAACCCTTCTCCTTTGCAGCTCATCAATCCCCCATTTGCTGCACAAGTCCCCAGCACAGCTCATACTACAGCCGAACCTATTCCCCCCACGACAATTTCACCATCTCCTGTTATGATAGTTACTCCTGTCGTCCCACCAGTACCAGCAGACACCTCCCAAATGGTTGCCTTATTTCAAGGAATCCTGGAGTCCCAGAAGGCCCAAGCCGAGGCCCAGCAGAAATAGATTAATATCACGAGAGATGTTATGAAGGATGTCAATGACGTAGCCTTAGCTATCTTAAACCGAGTTGGTGCGGAACCTCACCCTAGGAGGGATACCCCTGAATCTAGAAGATATTTGGGTCCCATCAAGTACTCTACTTCCCGGCAGTTATGTCGTAAGAAGCTATTGGCTTGTGCCTACTGCAAGAGGCCTGGTCATCTTGCCAATAGTTGCCGCAAGAGATTGGGACAATGTTTGGCATGTGGATCCGCTGAACATCGGGTAAATGACTGTCCCTTATCTTTCCATCGTACCAGAGCACATATCCCAGCAACACCTGCTACGCCGCAACCTAGGGACTCTCTTTCTATCGAGCAGACTTGCCTCCTACACCCACTGCAGAAAGGCATGATACAGACTCGAGGATCATAGAAGAAGATGAAGCAGTTGGAGACTGCTCGTGCAAGAGCCAGAGCCATGAAGACTAGTACCTAGAACTGCTGAGTAGCATTATCTATTGTTATAAGAAGTTGTTACAGGATGTCCTTAGAATAATCATGAGAGTCTTGCTGTAATTCTCCAATATGAATAAAATTCTTGGTTACACCTTTATGGTAGATATCTTTCCCAAAGTCTTTCCCCTACGATACAATTTCTGAAAATTGTAATCTTAATGAGAAGGTATGTAAGGCGGTATTTATCAAGGATATATTGGTGATTAAGAATTGGAAGAATAGAATTTTGGAATACCCAGATATTAGTTGGTACTTATAAAAATTGGGAGTGATAATAACATAAGGAGTGAATTTTGACCTTAACCAGTTTAGGCCGACTGTATGATGGTATATGTTACTACATATTTTATTTTCTAGATTTTCGTATCTTTTAGCGTCCCAGGGTTTACGGGAATTATTTCCTTCCTATATCTTTAACAGATTTTTAGCATCCCTTAGGATCTATATTTTTCGCTATTCATGGACCAATATTAGAACTCTTCAATCTCCTTCGTCATCAAACCTATTTTTCAAACTTCTCCACTAGTCGATCAAATCTTATTTCTCTATCTTTATTTGGAATCCAGACTCGTTCGCTATCTAGAGTTTCTAATTCTAATAAACCATTATCTATCCGAGTACTTCTACGACTAGCGTATCCAACCATTCGCCTTAACCTCATTTTGATTGACTTTTTCGGAACTAATCCTGAACCAAATTCTTCTGGAACTATAAAGCCTCAAGGTTAATTATTACCAAAAGGATTGGTTCAGCTTAGTTAGTTCATGATTTTCCTAGGTTATTCCAAATATTTTATTTTGATCCCCTCCACTCAACCTGAAATCCTACTCTCTCTATGCAACTTCTTGATCAATTCAAGGCCTAGACAGCTTTTAAACTCAATGCTTGAGTATCGTGAAGTACGAACGGTCAGAAAATTGATTCCATCCTATTATTAAATCTTCTTTAAATCATTGAAAAACTTTTAAATTGTTGAACCATCCCCTTGTTGGCTTTACTAAACCATTTTAACCTGACTTCCTTGAATCCATAAAGACATACTTCTTTTGTGTCAACCCTACTTACCCATCACATTCTCAAAACTTTCCTTGGATAAGAATTATTTCTTCAAATAATTTTGGTAAACGTCTGTATCCTTTAAGTGATTTGTCGTGAATATTCTCATTGGCTTCTTCAACTCAACTCAAAGCTCTGATTCTTCTACCTTATCCTGTGTCCAACTCAATTAGTCATACTCAAGTTGATCAATTTCTTCAAAATCAAATCTCTTAAATCTCAAGAGCTACTGGAACACATATTTATCCTGATAAATTTTTTTGAAACCAGAAGAACATACATCAACATCTTTTCCTATCATGACTAGAACCATAGAACTCGTTTGAATTTTTTTTTCGGAAACTCCTTTGAAATTATTATGGATAAAGTTTGGGAAAATATTCCGTGACCTAATATGTGTCACGCCCCAGAACCAGAATACTGGAGAGCGGGGGCAGACATAGCCAGCTACGTATATGAAATGGAATCCATCTCGCTATACGGTCACGGCTGTCTAGATACATGAGGGTTTATCTACAAGCCAACAGTCTCTTAAGGTCATGAACAAGCCTAGTGTCTCAATCACAAGCACGTAAGTAAAGGTTACAAGAAGTATGATCATTAAATATACAATAGTAAGGCGTCCCAAACATTACATATTCAGCTGATCATGAAGCTAGTCATTACAAAATGTTAGGACTAGCAAGAGTTTCGTCATACATGATCAACCCTAGGATATGTCAATCATGTTACAGCCCGTAGACAGACAATAAGTAAAGTGCAATCGAGCTAAACAGGTGCTCGTCGGCTAAACGCCTCAAAAGAATATTTTTACAATAAAGTGGGAGATCAAAAATAAATCCACTCGTTGCCAAGGTTCCGTCTAGTGGCCACCATCTGGCTGGAAGGTCGGTAGATCCTCCGGAGCTGCTCCGAAATCTGGCCACACAAAACCAGCTGGGTCAGACCCCAGAAAGAGCAAGTGCCACAAAGGAAGCTTCACTTAGGAACTAAAACCAGCAATCAGCATAAGATATAAATAAACGTAAGAACAGGAATAAAGAAAATACATCAGGATGATATACGACGAGATAACCATGGAACTATTCAGATAACCAGGTTACAACCCGTAAACCAAACAAGGACCGGGGTTGTAACCCTTCGTCTGAACAGAACTTGGAATTCTCACCATTTATCGGTAAAATAAATATAAGTATTCTGGTCAAGTAGTAATCCGGAACAAAATCAAGAAAAGACTAGACAGGTTAGACTCCATCCAATCATTTCACGGCCAAACAAGAATTACGGCTTGATACTTTAACTAACTAGGGTTATCACAGGCCTAATTACTAGCAAGATGCAGTGAGAATCTTCCACAGCCACAAGCCCTGCAGTCCATCCAGGTTACCCGGGTTAAAAGAATTAGAGTTGAATTCAGGTGGGTACATCGTCCAGAAAACGAATGTACCCTTAGGTAGCTTGAAGGGTGCAACACATGACAGTGTGTTGGAATTGTGCCCTACTCGACGGCAGGCTACAGATCCCAAGGCGTGCCCAGGTAACGGGATTGCCTGTAGCTGGGAAATCTCGTCATGACTAATGTATTAATCTAGTTATTAGCCTTAGTCCATTTTAGTAGGTACTCCTGACCGTGGTACTCAGGAGTCCCTGTCCTAGACATGACGCAAGACAGGACTGGATTATTTGTACAAGCACAATAGCCCACGGTGTCCAGGACATTTATACAGGTTATGTCATATCAGGTAGCCATCGCAACAGCTTATCAGATATATCGTTGTCAGGTAATCATGTCAAGAGTTCTAGTCAAGAGTGCGCCACGACGGGCCACTATCAGGTCAGGTCATGTTATTATGTCAGGAGTGCACCACTATGGGTCACTATCACGGCATGCCCAATTATCAATTCCAAACATATCAAATGAATTCGTGATTTCAAGTTCAGGACAAAAGGCGTAAGGATATAAAATAGACGTTAAATATCTAATAAAATATCAATATGCAGGGCTATAGAAGAGCCATGCGGCTAAGGCACATGCGGCCAGGATGGATCTCATGCGGCTGGGGAAGGAGTCGGGTTCATGCGGCTGGAGAAGGAGTCGGGTTCATGCGGGTCGGGGGAACTAAGGACCCATGCGGCTCGCAGGAGAGGGATTCTCATGCGGCTGGAATAAATCGAACTCATGCGGCCAAGAGAAGGGCAAGACACATGCGGCCAGGAGGGCAAGGGTACTCCTGCGGCTGGCGGGGATGGGTCCATGCGGCTCAACCAAGTCGAGCCCCATGCGGCTGGGTCGAGGTGATTGCTTATGCGGCTGACGGGGGGGGGGAGTTCATGCGGCTTATAAGGTTCAGGATCTCATGCGGCTGGCGGATATAGGACTCATGCGGCCAGCGAGTGAGTCTGGTTCATACGGCTCGTCAAGGCTGTGCACATGCGGCTGGGTCCAACTCATGCGGCCAAGATAAGCTGATGCGACAGGATAAGGTCCTCAGCCCTATACGGCTGAACTGACTGGGTCCCATACGGCCGGGAATACTTGCCGCATGAACTTGTCATATGGTCAAGTCAAGGCAATAGTGCATGCGGTTGGAACTGACTTGCCGCATGAATGTTCATGCGATCAAGTACACCATGCGGCTCGGAACTGTGCTTCTTCTCCAAATTTTTAGGAAGAAGTACACCATAAGCCATGGCTTCCAAGCTGCATAACTCTATCATCCGGAGCCCAAATCCGAACTTCCATAGGTCAAAATGGGTTAGAACGAAATTTTCTACAACATGGAACTATCAAAACTCGGAAACAACAAGATTAAGTAGATCAAAACCCAAAAAATTCAAAAATAAAGTAAACTTAGATCTAGAAGAATCTAGCCATGGAAAGTAAAAATGCCAAGTTCTAAAGTAAGTTAAAATGCAGTAAGGAAGAGAATGAAGCAATAAAATTAGATTCCTCCATGAAGCAAGTTGCACTTGCCTAGACCTCTCTCTCCCTCTCTCTGGTAGGTAAGGAAGAAGAAATGAGTAATGAGTAATAATGGAAGAGAGAGTGGGATAGATATTTATGGTGGGAGTGGTGGTAGATGGGAATGGTCCACATAAAACCAAACCAAGCCAAACCTACTAAACCGAACCAAACCAAGCCAATGCAATGCCAGGATGAATCATGCTAATGCAACATGCAAAAAAAAAATCCAAGGCTAACTAATTATGACAAACCAAAAAATACGAGTCCGAAATACGTACACGTATTCCCAATACGTAATACGAACCACGGACATTACAACTCTACCCATCTTAGAAGAATTCTGTCCTCGGAATTTAATCAAGAGGCTAGAGATTGCAAGGACAAGCTATACTAATCTCAGGCAAGCTATACTAAGCAATCAATCATGCAATGTATATAAGCAAGGAAATCGAAGACACGAGAAAGAGGGAAGATATCCTGCTAGAAACCTCTCTACCGGTTCTGAATCTGAGCTTGGACCTGGGCATACTGCTGGGGTCTCTGTAGCTGGAAGGCTAGGGCCTGAGGCGACAATAGCGTCGGAGGCTGGTACTGCTGCTGAAATACTTGGGCCTGAGGCGGCAATGGCCTCGGCAATGGATACTGCTGCTGCTGCTGGACTGGGGCTGGTGCTGGTCCCCTTACCGAGGGACTAGTCTGGGCCGATGATGAACTGGCCCTATTCGGGCAGTATCCTATCTTGTGGTCCGGTGCTCCACAAGCCAAACACTATCCCTGTGCTCTGCGACACTCCGAAACAACGTGTCCTGACTTCCCACAATGAGTGCAGCCCATTGTGGAAGACTGTTTCTGCTTCTGTTGCGGAGGGGACATGACCGACATCACTGAGGCCGCCTGCCTCAGAGTTCCAATTGTCAAAGCCCTGACTGCCGGGGCTGGTGCTGTCGACTGGGTCATCTGGCCGTGAGATCGCTTTCGACCTCCGGTCCTGTCCACGATCCCGTGGGAGGTATACTCGTGCCTCCTAGCTGCTCTCAATACTGTATCGAAGGTCTGATGCTCAAACTGCTCCACTGCCAGCAAAATCTTGAGATGGAGCCCCTGCTGGAACCGCTGGGCTCTGTCGAACTCGGTCGCCACCAGGATGGGAGCAAACCGACTAAGCCTAGAAAACTCGGCCGCATATCCGTCGACCGTTCTGCCTCCTTGCTTCAGATTGGTGAACTTGGTATGTTGATCGTACCGAGCCACCGCATCGAAGTACTTAGTCTGGAATCTCTCTCTGAATAGTGCCCATGGAATAGGGGCCACTAATCCCATGGCCTGTGCTGCCCACCAGCTGCGGGCAAGATCCAATAACTGTAGACGCACTACGGCCACCTTCTCATCTTCCGGGGTCTTGGCTGCCTCTACAATGACTTCAGTATCCTGGAGCCATGCATCAGCAGCGATAGCATCTTCACTGCCATCGAAGAACGGAGGGTTCAGGCGCTTAAAACTGTTCGCTGCACTATTCCTTGGATGACCGCCTCTGTTCAGAGCATCTTCTACTGCCTGGTGCAATGCATCACCTCGACGATCTTGGGAAGCTAACAATGATCTGATGAGACCCACCAAAGTGCCATCATCAGGCTCTGCAGGCTGGACTGGCTGAACTGGCGGCTCTCCTCCGGTAGGTACGACCCGGAAGGCTGCTTCTGAGTGCTGGGCCTGATCTTCTTGTTGCTGCTGGTCCACGGGAGGTGATCCGCCTTGCTGATCGGCAGGTCCAGGTTCAATGTCGCTGAAGAAGACGACATGGGAACAATAAGGAAGGACCAGGACAAATCAACAATTACAAGCATGTGATCAGGACAAAGATTTTCAGGGATTCAGAGAACACGAACAGAGATCAAGGACGAGTACTGATTGAGACATCTATTCGGTAAACCCTCACATATCTTGATTTACCAGACCTGCATGGGCCACCACTTAAACCATGTCACGCCCCAGAACCAGAATACTGGAGAGCGGGGGCAGACATAGCCAGCTACGTATATGAAATAGAATCCATCTCGCTATACGGTCACGACTGTCTAGATACATGAGGGTTTATCTACAAGCCAACAGTCTCTTAAGGTCATGAACAAGCCTAGTGTCTCAATCACAAGCAAGTAAGTAAAGGTTATAAGAAGTATGATCATTAAATATACAATAGTAAGGCATCCCAAATATTACATATTCAGCTGATCATGAAGCTAGTCGTTACAAAATGTTAGGACTAGCAAGAGTTTAGTCATACATGATCAACCCTAGGATCTGTCAATCATGTTACAGCGCATAGGCAGACAGTAAGTAAACTGCAATCGAGCTAAACAGGTGCTCGTCGGCTAAACACCTCAAAAGAATATTTTTACAATAAAGTGGGAGATCAAAAATAAACCCACTCGTTGCCAGGGTTCCGTCTAGTGGCCACCATCTGGCTGGAAGGTCGGTAGATCCTCCGGAGCTGCTTCGAAATCTGGCCACACAAAACCAGTTGGGTCAGAACCCAGAAAGAGCAAGTGCCACAAAGGAAGCTTCACTTAGGAACTAAAACCAGCAATCAGCACAAGATATAAATAAACGTAAGAACTGGAATAAAGAAAATACATCAGGTTGATATACGACGAGATAACCATGGAACTTTTCAGATAACCAGGTTACAACCCGTAAACCAAACAAGGACCGGGGTTGTAACCCTTCGTCTGAACAGAACTTGGAATTCTCACCATTTATCGGTAAAATAAATATAAGTATTCTGGTCAAGTAGTAATCCGGAACAAAATCAAGAAAAGACTAGACAGGTTAGACTCCATCCAATCATTTCACGGCCAAACAAGAATTACGGCTTGATACTTTAACTAACTAGGGTTATCACAGGCCTAATTACTAGCAAGATGTAGTGAGAATCTTCCACAGCCACAAGCCCTGCAGTCCATCCAGGTTACCCGGGTTAAAAGAATTAGAGTTGAATTCAGGTGGGTACATCGTCCAGGAAACGAATGTACCCTTAGGTAGCTTGAAGGGTGCAACACATGACAGTGTGCTGGAATTGTGCCCTACTCGACGGCAGGCTACAGATCCCAAGGCATGCCCAGGTAACGGGATTGCCTGTAGCTGGGAAATCTCGTCATGACTAATGTATTAATCTAGTTATTAGCCTTAGTCCATTTTAGTAGGTACTCCTGACCGTGGTACTCAGGAGTCCCTGTCCTAGACATGACGTAAGACAGGACTGGATTATTTGTACAAGCACAATCGACCACGGTGTCCAGGACATTTATACAGGTCATGTCATATCAGGTAGCCGTCGCAACAGCTTATCAGATATATCATTGTCAGGTAATCATGTCAAGAGTTCTAGTCAAGAGTGTGCCACGACGGGCCACTATCAGGCCAGGTCATGTTATTATGTCAGGAGTGCACCACTACGGGTCACTATCACGTCATGCTCAATTATCAATTCTAAACGTATCAAATGAATTCATGATTTCAAGTTCAGGACACATGCGGCCAGGAGGGCAAGGGTACTCCTACGGCTGGCGGGGATGGGTCCATGCGGCTCAACCAAGTCGAGCCCCATGCGGCTGGATCGAGGTAATTGCTTATGCGGCTGACGGGGGGAGGAGTTCATGCGGCTTATAAGGTTCAGGATCTCATGCGGCTGGCGGATATAGGACTCATGCGGCCAGCGAGTGAGTCTGGTTCATGCGGCTCGTCAAGGCTGTGCACATGCGGCTGGGTCCAACTCATGCGGCCAAGATAAGCTGATACGGCAGGATAAGGTCCTCAGCCCTATGCGGCTGAACTGACTGGGTCCCATGCGGCCGGGAATACTTACCGCATGAACTTGTCACACGGTCAAGTCAAGGCAATAGTGCATGCGGTTGGAACTGACTTGCCGCATGAATGTTCATGCGGTCAATTACACCATGCGGCTCGGGACTGTGCTTCTTCTCCAAATTTTCGAGAAGAAGTACACCATAAGCCATGGCTTCCAAGCTGCATAACTCTATCATCCGGAGCCCAAATCCGAACTTTCATAGGTCAAAATGGGGTAGAACGAAATTCTCTACAACATGGAACCATCAAAACTCGGAAACAACAAGATTAAGTAGATCAAAATCTAAGAAATCCAAAAATAAAGTAAACTTAGATCTAGAAGAATCTAGCCATGGAAAGTGAAAATGCCAAGTTCTAAAGTAAGTTAAACTGCTGTAAGGAAGAGAATAAAGCAATAAAATTAGAGTTCCTCCATGAAGCAAGTTGCACTTGCCTAGACCACTCTCTCCCTCTCTCTGGTAGGTAAGGAAGAAGAAATGAGTAATAATGGAAGAGAGAGAGTGGGATAGATATTTATGGTGGGAGTGGTGGTAGGTGGGAATGGTCCACATAAAACCAAACCAAGCCAAACCCACTAAACCGAACCAAACCAAGCCAATGCAATGCCAGGATGAATCATGCTAATGCAACATGCAAAAAAAAATCCAAAGCTGACTAATTATGACAAACCAAAAAATACGAGTCCGAAATACGTACACGTATTTCCAATACGTAATACGAACCACGGGCATTACAATATGACTTCGCACATTACGTTATAGTCAATTGTCTGAATTATGGAAGTTGTGAGTTTACTGCAGCCAATTGTGCACTGGCGAGGCAAAAGACTCTAAATTTGAAGTGATTTCAGGGGTTCATAGGTTTTCGGATATTAGTGTGACTGTCCTAAATGCACCATGTTGATCTTCTATGTTGCTTAGCCATGAAATGGATAACGTTGAAAGATTACTCGGTAACCTAAAATTATTTAAGTTATTGGGTCAAAAATTTACTACAGTCAGGTGCACTCTGGCGAAGCATGAATTTGAGACAAAGTGACTTCAAACATATTTGGTTTCCGAATATTATTCAGACTATATTCATACCATGTTTGTCTTTTGTACCATCAAATCATTCTGATTTTTTTGCCTGATTAGAGGATTTATATTTCTGGCGGTTGTCTCCATTTCCAGAAATCTCTTGTCACAACCAGAAAGAAAAGATTCCCTATAAAATTCTACTTGATTTCCCTAGAACTTATTAGGACCATATCAATCTCTATTGGCTCAATTCCTTTCAAGGTTCCATTTTTAGGGTGTTGCATATTTTTGTGGGTAGTTATATATTTTGCAGCTATATAAAGTTGGTTGACAGTTATATGTGGGGAAAACCTAGATAGTTACCTAGCAACCTTATTGCATTAATCTGATAAAAGCACACTTAGGGGATCAATTTTATTCTAATGAGATTAGATAGCTAAGGGTACCAAAGGGTAGCATGGCAAGGCACAAAAGCAAGTTAGTCTAGAGAGAATTATAAATTATGGTTCATTTAGGAATGAATCATTAGTGGAGCATATTAGTACTTGGGTATTGGATTTGGTGAATGAAAGAAGGTGATGATTTTGAATTTTATGATTTGGGAAAATAAGTTATGACATGATGGAAGGAGCCGTAGAGGATCAAGGGTGATGATGATAAGAGCTAGTAATTATGACGTACAAGTAATTGATGGAGCGTACGTTGCAAGCAATATGGAATTACATCGCTTAGTAGATATTGAATCGACTAGCAAGATGAAGAAGTTTAGATCCTACCCGAAGGTTATAGGTACGGATGCAAAGAGTAAGTTCGCACAACCATTCCGGTGGCTGACAATTCAGAAATAGAAGCAAAATTTTAATTATGGGCTATGACTGTGTTTCTAAGGAGGGAAGACTGTTGATTTGAAGGAAGTGCATGAATTGATCAAATTAGACTATCTAGAGGTTGTCAATATTACTAAGAGACAGTAAAGAAAGTTTTGGTCTACATGTAGAGATTTTGATCTTTCCCCTAGTAGTACCCTCTGAATTTCGAGGACGAAATTTCCTAAGGAGGAAAGGTTGTGAAACCCGCTTCCTAGGTTAGTTTAATTGTTATTGTTAAGTGATTTTTATTTGTATTATTATTATGGCTGGATGAAATTATTTTTAGAATAATAACTGGAATTTTTGCTTGCAAGATCCGAGCCTGGACCAGTCCGGACTCCGACCCTGAGTCCGAACGACAGTTTTCGTTTTCTGAACCCAATTCTGTTTCCAGCCCCGAATCCACCCTAAACTCTTGAATTAATTATTAGCTTTGATTGTATATATATTCTATTTATGGTTAAGAGAAAAGAAAATAAAATAAAAAAACCCAAAGCCCTATGGCCTGGTCTCCCCTACGACCAGGCTTTCTCCTCTAATTTCTCCTCTTCACTAACTCTCCTCCACACAATTTCTTCCCCTTATTTCTCCAGCACACTCACTCTCTTCCACAACCATTTCTCCCACTTCTCCCACTCTCCTATATAAAACACCACCACCACCACCAGCCCATTTGTCACGACCCGCACCCTGAAGAGGGGCACGAGCACGTGGTTACGTCCAGCCTACGCCGCAGTATCGGCGGTAGAACGCTGTATATAGGGTCTGTAAATACTACGACTAAAACAGATAAATGTACCTATACAGTATATACACTCCGAATGGCGGTAACATAGCAATACAGTCTCAATCACATATATCAAACTAAGGTAGATAGTATGGAAAAGGAAATATAATAGAATAAACAGGAAAATGAGTCCAAGATCCACAAGTCAGAGCTATACACAAATATCCAGAGTCTCAGATAATATAAGTATAAAGATACTACGAACTGAAATGTACTAGCTGGCTCGCAGGCCAGGCAAACCTAACTAAACTAGACTACTCAGGGTGAGCAAAGTCCAGTGGCTCTACCCATAAGCCACGGTCTAAATCTAGTCCATCAGACTCAACCCCATAGTAGGTCGGGCAGTCAGTCTCAGAGTCATCTGTAAAATATCATAACGGTATCCTGTCAGGAAAATGAGCAAGTACAAACACTAACAGCAGTTCCACGTGAATTGACAAATTCTATAAGAGACAATATAATGAACTACAAGACAAAGATATATGAAAACTTGGGAACCGTTCGGAAGCCGAGTTACAACCCTTAAACCAAACAAGAACCAGGGTTGTAACTCTTCTCCCGAGCAGAACTTAGTCTCCAATCAAGGTACAATGTAAAGGCAAGTAGAGCATGTGAGTAACTGTATATCATGGCATGGTGAGAAAATACTGGATGTAGAACAAAGCAGGATATACGATAAGATAAAGTAAATATAAAATGTAATTTGAATTATTAAAGCGTTATGTGATCGGCTTGGAAAACATGATCAGGCTTTCCATCTGACCGGCTATGAACAATGTGTACAATAGAACGGTAAGGCCGGTCACCATGGAAAGCTATGAACGATGTAGGGTAAGGCTTTACCCGTCGTGAGACGAGGGTATAGCTATGAACAATGTTTATAGTAGAACAATGTAGAAATTTGATCACACAACCACTAATAACTCCCCATTCCCGAATAGTATAAAGGATCCGGACATAACACGTCATGACACGGGATTCAAAAGCAGGTGATCAGCCCACTCCCAAGTCCATGTCTATACAAGTACAAGTAACAAGTCGAGTCATGTACCAATATACCAGGTAACCTGGGAATAACATCTCATGACAGGATCCGACATATACTAGTCCGTGAACCATCGTGTTAGGAATCAAGTAAGACACTACAACTGAATCGGATATAGCAGATATCAAGACAATAAAAACTATCAGTGAATATACTCGCCTGCTGTCCTGAGCTGTATGGTATATCAATGCTCAGAGTGGTAATCAGGAACCTAAATATGAGATACTGTAAGTTAATTTAGGTTTAAACAAGTTTAGGAATGATTCACAATGAATGATATGCATCTAGGTCAAACTAGGTCTCACTGAGTCACACTAAGCCCTGTCAAGTCAATCTAGGTCAAATCAAGTTATATTAAGTCAATCTAAGCCTAACCAAGTCAATCCTAGGTCATACCAGTCATCACGGGTCAAAACAAGTCGAAGAAAGTCAAACGGGGTCAAGAGTTGGCCTACAGTTGACTTTTGGTCAACTGGTCAACCCTGGTCAACTCTGGTCAACTCTAGGTCAACCCTGATCAATCCTAGGTCAATGGTGACTAATAGTTGACTTTTGGTCAACTACACAAGTCTAATGGAAATTGGGACTAATTTGGGTAAAGCGTTGACCCATAGTTGACTTTCGGTCTAAAAAGTCAACCGTGGTCAACCGGGGTCAAGACTAGGTCTAGGCGACTATTTCTAATTATTACCAACCTCTACAACCCATATCCAAGTCCATCTTGGACTTCGAAACTCATATCTTGGCCGTAGGCCAATATCCTATTTTACCCTTAAAAGGGGTAAAATTCTAGCTTAGACAACTATCAAGTTAGCCTACCTACGCTTGGTATTTTGACCCGAGCTCCCTAGGGTACTAAGGTACTAGCCTATACATATATTACCTACCAAGATACCCAAGTAAAATGGACATCTAGTCCATGTTACGGCCCATTGCCGGTATCTTGAATATTTCAAGATACGCAATGGTATGGCGCGATACCGGCGTCCTACAACCCCGATTTCCACCCGGAAGCCTACCCGCAAAATCTAAATCACATATTCTTGCCCCACGCCAAGTTTCAACTCATTCCGATACTCCGAGCTCCGTTTCGCCCTCTAACTCGGTTTTCCCCTAATTTCTATTCTAGCCTTCTTCCTATTCTTCTAACTTCTTTCAATTCTTTCTTCTAACTTCTAATTCTTTTCTAACTTCTAATTCCATAAACTTCTTCTACTCTTCTCTACGTTTACATCCATATATATATATATATATATATATATATATATATATATATATATATATATATATATATATATATATATATATATAGATAAAGGGGGGGTTAAGTAGGCTTAAAGGCCATAGGGGGGGTTTCAGACCTGGCAGCAACCAGGTCTTCTGCTGCTGCTACTGCAGCATGCTGCTGCTGCTGGGGTGTTCTTCTTCTTCTTCTTCTCATCTCTTCCTCTCTTCTATATATATATACTTCCTCTCTTCTATATATATATATATATGTGTATATATATATATATATATATATATATATATATATATATATATATATATATATATATATATATATATACCACTCTCTAAGGATTAAATCCTAATAAATCATCAACCTATTTTTTTAGGGAAAAACCTACAGATTGTGGGCAAATGGTAGAGAATCTTCTCCTCTCCATTTATGGTGAATGAACTAAATGCAAAAGAGAAATAGATTAGAAATTAGAGACATACCTAGATTAGGGTTGGTTGGAGGAAGAAAGCTTGGAAAGAAAATGAAATTGAAAGAGAGAGAGAGAGAATGTGTGCTTGGTGGAGAAGGAAGGAGAGAGGGGGCTATAGGTGGCCGGCCAAGCATGGGCAAGGGTGAGGGGCACTTGTAATTACAAGTTTGCCCCTCCCTAAGCCTAATGTTAAATAAAATCCAAATTAGGTTTAGAAAGTTGCTAAAAATAAATAAAAATTATAATTAAACTAAATTACTCATGGGGGACTAGTCCAAACCCTTAAACCCTAAAGTTTAGTGTGGTGGGCCATGGTTAGCTAACATGCTAATTACAGCTCAAGTCGAAATTCACCGGGGTCCCGAATTAACTCGGAATGCGATGAAATTCGAACCCGACTCCTATAATAATTAAATAATAATATTCATGAAATAAAATTCACAAAATATTTAAAAATAAAAAATTACCGTTTTACCCCTAACTGGGAAAAGTGAGGGTGACACCATTACTTCCCTCTCTCTCACTATTTCCTCACCTCTCTCCCTCCAGAGGCTAACTGACCCCTCCCGCTCGGCCTCCGCGCTCCGGCTTCCCCGACCCGAGCGGCCGACCCCCGCTCCGTGCGGCCGCCCACCTCCGGTGCCCCTCCGTCGGACCTCCCGCCGGACCCCCGTGGCCCCGCTGCCCCGTTCACCGCTCCAGCGGCCTCCCGTCGGACCTCCACTCAGCCGGGATCCCCGCAGCTCCCCGCGGCTGTGCCCTAGCTGCACCCCTTTGCCCCGATCCCGCTCAGCCGGCCCCGCCCCTCTCAGTCCCTCCGGCTGTTGACACAAAGTCACAGTCAACCAAATATTGACTACATTGACTAAATAATATCTGTATAAATTCAATACGACACACGACGTCTGCTTTCAGTTCAGGACAGACAACAGCTCAGTTTCCGACTCTCAGTGTATTTTTGAGTCTGTACTTTTACATTTTATTGAGTCTAGAAGTATGTACTCTGAGTTATGCTGAGCTCTTGGAACTTAGTCTATAAGCCTACCCAAAATCCCAAGCTCCACCAAAACAAAAATTGCCCACAAGT
This sequence comes from Iris pallida, assembly GCA_029216955.1. NCBI lineage: Eukaryota > Viridiplantae > Streptophyta > Magnoliopsida > Asparagales > Iridaceae > Iris > Iris pallida. The sequence goes on from JANAVB010044420.1 coordinate 5,075,309, forward strand.
CCCACTTAGAACCACTCTGTGCTCTGGAGACAGAGTTCGGGCCGAACTCTGCCTCCACACAGAGTTCGGGCCGAACTCTGTCCCCTAGAAATCAGGAACCCTAATTTTAGGGTTAGCTGGTTGCTAGCTGTCCAACGGCCAAATTTTTGAATTTTCCTACCCGAATTCTGGCCGAATTCTGCCTCTAAAAAAACTATAAATAGGGCATGAATTCTCTCATTTCAATTCACTCAATCTTCTCTTCTCTTCTCTCCTACAAGCTCAATAAGCCATACCCTTCCTATCTACTAGCCACAAGCCTCCTAAGTCTCGAGTGCTCAGCATCTCTCAGTTAGGATTCTTGTGCAAGAGTGAAGAAGTCGCTTGGACAATTCCAAGCAAATCGCCACTGCGATCCTCTGTTAGAAGTTGACGTGCTCTTCTGAAGAAAAGGCACGGGTTGTAAGCTACTATTTCACAAATAGTGGATTTAATCCTGAGCTAGAGTTCTCAGGCCTGGACTAGTCCTCCACGAGGGAAACCAGGTTAAAATTGCTGTGTTTGCGTATGCTCTTCTGCTCTTCATTTATTTTCCGCACTTTACTCTGATTATTTATTGTTGGTGAAAGAGTTATTTTTAATTGACTATTTTTCTATATAAACTCTATTCACCCCCCTCTAGAGTTGCCAAACTGTTCTTCAATTGGTATCAGAGCTCTGTTCTCTTTACAAGGACTAACATCCTAAGAGCTGATCCATGGCAACCACACAATCCTTGATTTCCAATCATGGTGAAGGTCAGTCCACTCATAGGCCTCCCCTATTTGATGGAACTAACTACACATATTGGAAAACAATGATGAGCTTCTATCTTAAGTCTCTAGACTTTGACCTGTGGACTGTCGTCACTGACGGTTACAAAAAGCCCGCCAGGATAGTTGTCGATGGTGACCTCATTGAGAAACCACACGACAAATATTCTGTCGAGGAGAAGAAACAGGCAAGTCTAGATGCTAGGGCTATTAATGCTTTATTCTGTGCTATAGACAGGAATGAGTTCAACAGGGTCTCTACATGCACCACTGCTCATGAAGTATGAAGACTTCTAGAAGTGACGCATGAAGGAACCACACAGGTCAAGGAATCTAAAATAAGCCGTCTCACTCAAGAATACGAAGCCTTCAAGATGAAGCCAAGTGAGACGATCACTCAAATGATCACAAGATTCCTCGACATCATCAATCCTCTATCTTCGCTTGGAAAGCAGTACTCAAACCACGAGAAGATTCGTAAGCTGCTCAGAGGGCTACCAAAGATTTGGAACCCTAAGGTGACAGCCATCATAGAAGGAAACGATCTCACAACAATGTCAATGGAGACCTTGATGGGTAAGCTTATGACTCACGAGCTTGACCTCAAGGACTTCGAAGAGCCTGCTCCGAAGACCAGGGAGATCGCACTCAAAGCTCATCAACGAAGAGCAAATCATGATGAGATCGAAGAAGATAACTCGGATGATGAAGACCAAGCTCTCATGGTTCGCAACTTCAGGAAATTCCTTCGCTTCAATCGAAGGAAGAAGGAATCTCAAGAAGACGATGAAGAGGAACCAACTTGTTATGGTTGCAAGAAAACTGGACATGTCCGAAAAGACTGCCCATTCCTGAAGAAGGGCAACCGCTATGAGAACCCATACAAAAGGAACTCATCAAAGAAATATGCCAACACAGGCATCTGGCATGAAAGTGAAGCGAGTGACTCTGAGGAAGAAAAGGACTCTCCTCAAGATACAGCAAATGTGTGCCTGATGGCAACTTCCAACAAGGTATCTAACGAAACTCTGGATGACTTCTCTTTTGATGAACTTGGCGATGCTTTCACTGATTTACTCGATGATCATAAAAAGGTCATCGGTAAATATAAACATGCCAAGGACAAAATCAAAAGTCTAGAAGATGAGATACAAAGAATTTCTTTACTTCTTGATAATGTTAGAAACACATCACCCACTAATGACACTGATGAAGTATCCAAGCTTAAATTAAGCTTACATGATGCTGAAGCACGTATTGAGCAACAAACTCAAGAAATCACTACTCTCAACACGTTGCTTGCTGAAGAAAAGAGTAGACACAAGATTTCCATGACTAAGATTTATGGCTTAAATATTAAGGTTGATGAACTGCAAGCTGTTTCTAAAAGATTAGAAACCAAATTGGGTAAACAGGTTGTTCAACCTCAAACCCAATCACATGGGCACAACACCACTCCTGCTAGTCAACCACGTCATTCTCATGCAGCACATAACCATGCATTTATATACACAAACTTTCACAAACCACGTGCACGTAAGAACAATTCTCACTCAGTACACACTCATCATGCACAAAGACACAATCAACATCACTCCACACATAAAAATCATCATGCCATGCCATATAGACAAAATCATCATACAATGCCATATAGACAAGGTCTTCATATACCATATAGACAAAATCATCATGCCATGCCATCTAGACAATATCAGCAAGTCACACATCATAGACAATACCATCATTCTATGCCTCATAGACACCATCACCATGCCACTTATTCCATGCATAATCATCTTCTCCATGCTAACTCTTCACATCATGTCCATCCTCATCCTGTTGATTATAGATATTACTCTCATGCTCCTAGTATAAATAAGAATGCTATCTGTACTTATTGTGGATTACATGGACACATCTCACCTCAGTGCAGAGTTAGAAGACTTGTAGATAAAAGGATATATGCTTGGTTCCCAAAGACTAACTTTTCAGGACCCTCAAGAACTCGGGTACCAAAGGTCACATCTACTCTTGATGTAGGTGGACCTTCCCTCCTCAACTGAAAGTAAGTGGATTCTCGATAGTGGATGCTCGCGACATATGACGGGAGACGCAAATCTTTTTGCATCACTATCGATGAAGAGAGAAGGATACGTATCCTTCGGTAACAATCTCAAAGGGCACATTATAGGTAATGGTATCATTGGTCATCCTCCTTCTCCTGTAATAAAGGATGTCTGCCTAGTGACCGAGTTAAAGCATAACCTGCTCAGCATTAGTCATCTTGCTGATCATGGATATGATATTAACTTTGGACAAAACAGTTGCTACATCTATGATAGGTCAACAGGAGACATTGCTTTTGAAGGGAAAAGAGAGGACAACATCTACATTTTCTATCTTTCTATAAATACTAACAATGCAGGTAGATGTCTATATGCCCATAAAGACGAACGATTACTTTGGCACCAGCGTCTTGGTCATGCCAACATGGATGCTATATCCAGGCTTTCCACCAAGAAGCTAGTGAGAGGATTGCCTGACATCACGTTCAAAAAGGACACGGTATGTGCCGAATGTGAACTAAACAAGGCAACTAAATCTTTATTTCATTCTATCAACTCTGTAAGTACTACTAGACCCTTGCAACTACTTCATATGGATTTATTTGGTCCTAGTAGAATAGCTAGCCTTGGAGGCAAACTTTATGCATTTGTTATTGTTGATGATTTTTCGAGATTTACATGGGTTTTCTTTCTCGCTAATAAGAGCGATGCTATTTCTGCTTTCAAAATTTTTGTAAAGAAAGTTCAAAACGAAAAAGGCTACATGATTACTCGAATCCGAAGTGATCATGGAGGCGAATTCGTAAATTATGATTTTGAAAGTTTTTGTAATGCAAATGGTTTTGATCATGAATTTTCTTGTCCTAGAACTCCTCAACAAAATGGTGTTGTGGAGCGGAAGAATAGGACTCTTGGCGATATGGCTAGAGTCATGTTGAATAAATTTTCTCTTCCGAAATATTTTTGGGCAGAGGCTGTAAGTACAGCATGCCACATTTTGAATAGGGTGCTTATTCATCCCATTACGAAGAAAACACCCTATGAGCTTTGGTTTGGGAGAACCCCCAATGTTTCGTATTTTAAAGTTTTTGGTTGTAGATGTTTTATCCTTAACACCAAAGACAACTTAGGCAAATTTGATGCCAAAGCTGACGATGGTATCTTTCTTGGTTATGCCGCCAAGAGTAAGGGATATAGAATTTTCAACAAACGCTCACTTATTGTGGAGGAGTCAACTAATGTGACTTTTGATGAAGATAACAGTGCAGTAAGCGCTCTTGATGATGATGTTGAGCCATCAATTTCTACTCCAATAAACACTTCAACTGAAACTAATTCTCTGGAGGGTTTGCCTAAGAAATTCTCTTTCAAACCTTCTCATCCAGAAAATTTAGTTATAGGAGAAGTTTCACGTGGAGTAACTACTAGATCATCACTAAGAGACTCCGTTGCTAGCACTGCCTTCATTTCACAAGTAGAGCCTAAAAACATTTCTGAAGCTTTTAATGATGAATTTTGGATTTCTGCTATGCAAGAAGAACTCAACCAATTTGAGAAAAGCCAAGTATGGGAACTAGTTCCTAAACCGGCTAATCACTCAATAATTGGTACCAAATGGGTGTTTAGAAACAAAGTAAATGAAGATGGTTCAGTCACTCGTAACAAAGCCCGTCTAGTAGCTCAAGGATACAATCAAGAGGAAGGTATCGACTACGATGAGACATATGCTCCTGTTGCTAGACTAGAATCCATTCGGATGCTTTGTGCTTTTGCCAATCATCAGAACTTTAAATTATTTCAAATGGATGTTAAAAGTGCTTTCTTGAATGGCTTTATTAAGGAGGAAGTTTATGTCAAACAACCCCCTGGCTTTGAAAATCACAAATTTCCCGACCACGTGTTCAAGCTGAAGAAAGCGCTTTATGGCCTTAAACAAGCCCCCAGAGCTTGGTATGAAAGGCTAAGCAGTTTCTTGCTTGAGAAAGGTTTTTCAAAAGGGAAAATTGACACTACACTGTTTATCAAATCTTTCAAAGACACCATTCTATTAATTCAGATTTATGTTGATGATATTATTTTTGGGTCTACTGATGAAACTCTTTGTCAAGAATTTGCCAAGTGTATGCAGACGAAATTTGAGATGAGCTTGATGGGAGAGCTCAACTATTTTCTTGGTCTGCAAGTAAAACAACTGGCTAATGGAACTTTCATCTGCCAATCAAAGTACACCAAGGACATGCTGAAGAAGTTCGATCTTGACAACATCAAACCAATCAGCACGCCAATGGCTACTTCAACCAAACTCGAACCAGATGAGAGTGGCAAACCTGGTGATCAACGTAAGTATCAAGGTATGATAGGCAGCTTACTTTATTTAACTGCTAGTCGTCCTGATATCATGTTCAGTGTTTGCCTATGTGCTAGATATCAAGCTAATCCTAAGGAATCACACATGACCGCGGTTAAGCGTATCTTTAGATACCTTAAAGGTACGGTTACAGTGGGCCTATGGTATCCCAAGTCAACATCATTTGATCTTATTGGTTACTCCGATGCTGACTTCGCTGGATGCAAGGTCGACCGTAAAAGTACGAGCGGCACGTGTCATTTATTAGAAAAAGCTTTAGTCTCCTGGTTTAGCAAGAAGCAGAACTCTATTGCACTATCCACAACAGAAGCTGAATACATAGCAGCTGGGCATTGTTGTGCACAAATTCTGTGGATGAAGCAAACCCTTGAAGACTATAAGTTATCTTTCATGCATATTCCTATATTCTGTGACAATACTAGTGCAATCAATTTGACTAAGAACCCTGTCTGCCACTCACGCACTAAACACATTAAAATCAGACACCACTTTTTGCGTGATCATCAGCAAAATGGCACGATTAACTTAGAATTTATTGACACTGATCATCAGCTGGCAGATTTCTTTACTAAGCCACTATCCGAAGAGCGCTTCAATTTTCTTTGTCGTGAACTTGGAATTTTAGATGAAGCAGTTATAAATTGAAACTCACCTGCGTAAATATCGAGTATATTGTGATTCTTTTACGAAGAATTTGGTATGGGTACAAGCCGAAAGGGTCCTTCTGACAACAAGGCGTAAAAGCCTAAGCGACACGGTGCACTAGTCCTCAGGACTACCGCTAGCTGGGATCCGACCCCTGCAGCTAACCCATGGCAAATTTGGACTATTGAACCACAGTATATGTCCTTATTTATTATATGGCTCGTTTTCGATTTAATATTGCCTAATTGATATTTTCTAAAGTTCATTCTGTTTTCTGAGTACCTCTCTATCTATTTCTTTAAATTCAACACTCTTTGTTGTCCTCAACTATCTTTTGTTTAACTCTTAAACATTTTCTTCATGTCCTTTGCTTGTTTTCAGTTCTGGACCATTGATCCAGAACTCGGGCCGAACTCTGCCCCTATCAGAGTTCGGGCCGAGTTCGGTTCTTAGGTTCCAGAGTCGGGATCTGGCTCTGCCGTTGGATCAATTCTAATCCAATGGTCAATATTTCACCCGACCAAAGACAAAGCCCTACTTTATGTCGGGATTCCATCTCTCTCCTTCACTACTACCACCTTTCTCACCTATACAAAATCTTTCCTTGAAACCCTAACCCTAGTTTTTGATCTAGAGTGCTCCATTGCTTCTCAAAAATCAAGAAAAAGGGGTTTCTCTCCATTCTCTTCCATTGTTTATTACTTGTTTGAGGTACCATTCCTATTTTCTAGTTAAAATCTTTTAATGGCTCCTTGCTTGTTCAATCGTGGGAAGAGAATTCGAGTTGAGAGTATTTCCTCTTCGGATTCTCCTCCATCAATTGAACAAATCATTGAACAACTTCAACCACCTCATCCTTTGTTCAATCCACCTCGTCCTCAAAATCCTTCCACCTATGACAACAGACCTTTTGTCTCACTAGATGCATCAAACAACTGGTTTAGTGACTTTCGGAATCGTCAGGTATTCACAGGACATCCTATTAATTTTTCCATATTCTCTCAATATGATTCTTTATTCCATGACCTCTATCTTGATGAACTAGTTACTACAACTTCTGCTATCTATCGTCATGCCGTTCAAATGTTCTACTGCAACTTAACCTTTGATGACCTTCATATTTATTCACGAGTTGCAGGTATCAATATATCTTTTGATGACTTTGACTTAGCCGAATATCTTGATCTTCAAGAGCCCAATTCTTGGGAAAAGCTAGTTGACGCTCGCTCGTTCCGTTTTCCCGACGGAATTTCCCTTGAGAGCTTCAAGGACGATTTGTGTACTCCATACACACGTCCTCGCAAGCTCACGGCTAAATATCTCAACCCATATTTTTTTGACCTTCATTGGATTATTTCTAACACCATTCTACCCAAAACAGGTTCCCATGATGACATCACTTATCTTGAAATATCTGCTCTTTATCATCTTCATTTTGGAATTCCTTTCAATCTTCCACGTACCATGATGGACTGGATGATTCGCAGTAGGAGGAAACCACGAGCTTTGGTTTATCCTCTGTATCTTCCTTTGATCTTTCGTGCTTTTCATATACCACTTGATGCTTGTCCGTTCATGCCTGCACCTGCCTTTCTATCCAAAGCACGACGCCTTCAGCCTGTCGCTGCTTCTGAGTCATCTGAGCATTCTGCTGATAAGGAGGCTGACGCCCCTCCACTCGGTCAGGATGCACCTCCTCCTCCTGCCAACCTGGATTCTCTTCAGACTATGCTTCGCGATCGTTTTGCCGTTGAGGATGATCGCTGGACGCAGCAGGATTACCGTACCACCTTACAGATCAGTGCCCTTGGGAACTCTCTGCATGATATGCGGTATTCGCTTGCTCGTCATCCTGATCTGCATGTGCCTATTGAGCGGGATCCAGATCGTGCGGGTCATCGTATAGACGATCCGTGGGTCATGAGGTATATGGATCCGGATGATGCTTTTGTGGATCTTCAGATGTTCCAGGACCTTTTCGATGTTCCAGGACCTTCTCATGCTCCATGATGGAGATTGGCTTGATATGCTGCTGCCACTGCTGATGGTCTTAGTTGCCTTTTGATTTTAGTTATTTCAGTTTGTTATGGTTTTATGTACTGGATTTATGTCTTCAAACCCTGATGATGTGCTGGCTGGTGGATAACATTTTATGCTATTTTTCGTCGTTTTACTTTATGTCAGTGACTTGTTTTATTAGTATTATACTGTTTCTTCTCTGCTTGGTGTGGTTGGATTACTTTTCATTATCTATACTGCTATTTCCATGCTTTTCCTTATGCAGTCTATATGATCCTTTATATTGCTAACTGTCAAAAGGGGAAGAAATATGTATATCTGTCTGTGCTTGTGTTTGCTTTTGGGAAAATATTTTTATCAGGCCACAGGTTCTATGCATTATTTACGGGGGAGAGCTATTGATTCTAGCTCGGCACCGTTCACTGATTACGGGGGAGCTATCTTATTCTAGCTCGGCATTGTTTATGGGGGAGCTGTGTTTTAACCAACTGTGTCCAGGTATGAATATTGAAATATACATTTATTATTTTGTCAATTATCAATATGGGGGAGATTGTTGACACAAAGTCACAGTCAACCAAATATTGACTACATTGACTAAATAATATCTGTATAAATTCAATACGACACACGACGTCTGCTTTAAGTTCAGGACAGACAACAGCTCAGTTTCCGACTCTCAGTGTATTTTCGAGTCTGTACTTTTACATTTTATTGAGTCTAGAAGTATGTACTCTGAGTTATGCTGAGCTCTTGGAACTTAGTCTATAAGCCTACCCAAAATCCCAAGCTCCACCAAAACAAAAATTGCCCACAAGTCCCACTTAGAACCACTCTGTGCTCTGGAGACAGAGTTCGGGCCGAACTCTGCCTCCACACAGAGTTCGGGCCGAACTCTGTCCCCTAGAAATCAGGAACCCTAATTTTAGGGTTAGCTGGTTGCTAGCTGTCCAACGGCCAAATTTTTGAATTTTCCTACCCGAATTCTGGCCGAATTCTGCCTCTAAAAAAACTATAAATAGGGCATGAATTCTCTCATTTCAATTCACTCAATCTTCTCTTCTCTTCTCTCCTACAAGCTCAATAAGCCATACCCTTCCTATCTACTAGCCACAAGCCTCCTAAGTCTCGAGTGCTCAGCATCTCTCAGTTAGTATTCTTGTGCAAGAGTGAAGAAGTCGCTTGGACAATTCCAAGCAAATCGCCACTGCGATCCTCTGTTAGAAGTTGACGTGCTCTTCTGAAGAAAAGGCACGGGTTGTAAGCTACTATTTCACAAATAGTGGATTTAATCCTGAGCTAGAGTTCTCAGGCCTGGACTAGTCCTCCACGAGGGAAACCAGGTTAAAATCGCTGTGTTTGCGTATGCTCTTCTGCTCTTCATTTATTTTCCGCACTTTACTCTGATTATTTATTGTTGGTGAAAGAGTTATTTTTAATTGGCTATTTTTCTATATAAACTCTATTCACCCCCCTCTAGAGTTGCCAAACTGTTCTTCACCGGCATCCCTCGCCGCTGCTGTCCCGGCCCCTTTCCGGCCAGTAGTCTGCGCCAGAGCCGCTCCTCGAGCATTCCAGCGTGTTCCACAGATTTTTCGACCTGCTGTCCGTGCTTTCCGTGCCCGGATCCCGCTGTCCAGCGCAGCCGAACCCCGGCGAGGCGCTGTCCCGAGCCGATCCACCGTCGACATGTTTCTTTTTATCTATTATTTTTATCTGAGAGCTCTAGCCGAGTAACCCAAGGTATAATTCCTTTATCCCGTTCTATTTTTGGTAGTCGATGATGAAAATTGGTCCCCGATTTCCTCCCGGGAATTCGGTTTTGGGTCGACGTAGTGGTTTCGGAGTTTTCGAAACTGATTCTGTGATGTTCTGTGGTTACATCGGATTTTTTCCGAAATGTGTTTTCTGGATTTTGGGTCCTGTGGTGTTCCGATTTCATTTCAGAATTTCCGATTATATTTCGGTTTTCGATTAAGCTTCGGAAATTATTCTGTGAATTTAATTTTTGTGTAAAATTTAATTTTTGTGTAAAAATGGTTTTGAAAGTTAATTTTTGGGTTTTCCCTGGTTTGGAATATTTGTTGAAATTGTTGGAGCATTTTTCCAGTTTTGGGTTGTCCCGAATATAGAGGAAATGCTGCCAAAATTTTTATAAAACTTTAGAAATAAATTTTAAATCGGTTTTTTCGGAAATAATTTATTAATTGGATTTTGGGCGACGACCGTACCGGTCCGTGGGCCCTAGCGAAATGCAAATGAAATCGGTTTTACCCGGACGTTGAGGCATTAGCTAAAATAGTGACGATTGGACCAAGTCTGAGACTCCTAAGATTTAATTTAATTTATTTTTAGTTTTGTTTTCGATATTTAAATTACGGGACATTAGTCAGAGCTAACTAATTTTCTCTTATTTCATTTATGTAAAGTTTGTAAGGGCATAAGCCCATATTTCTATTTTGTTAGCTGTGTCCCTGTATTGCGTAGTCTAGGTTTTTCATTTCTTTTCTTGGTCGATTTTTCTTTATTTTCTGGTTGGTTTTATTTTTCGTAATTAGGCGCTTAGTTACAAAATGGCTAATAAATATTTTGTATAAATTAATAAGAATTTCTCACGATAAAATAACTTGAATGAAATATTGGTAGTTAACAAAATCCATGTTTTAGCATTGAAAGAAAATGTAGTTTTATACGTATAATATTAAAAATACAAACTTTTGCGAATTAACCGGTAACGACAAATTTTTCCAATTAAACCAGAAACTGGCTATCCAACTAAATGAGAACCAACGTAGTACGCGTCGTAAACCGTTAGCAGTAGATTTAATAAACAAACTTAAAACTTGACTAGGACCTGCTACTAGAAATTGCAACTAGCACACCTTGAATGGTCTCAATATTGGTTCTAAGTCAAGTTCTCCAACTGTAGGATCTCGAAGACGAACCTAGCATCTTTCCGGAACCAACATCGTTTCCAGTCATAAACAAAAGGCAAGTACATTTTGTGTTAATTTACAATTATTTAGTAATCGTTTTATTGCAAGTTTAAACCACGATGCAACACGGAACTCTCTTTGAGAGCATTGACTGATTGACTGTTGGATATTGGGGGAGTAGTGTAATGAGTATGACCACATCCAAAGTAGCATAATAACTGTATTAGCTTACCCCTCATACACACGGGGATAAGCCATATCATTCACTGTACAACCTAATCCGGTCATATTCATTACCTATTCACATCACAATATTTTAACTGCTGGAGAACTATTTATTTCAAATTGTTTAAAAGTGCATAACTCTATTATTAATTCAATTGTTAGATTATCATGAATTGTACTTTGCTCCCTCTTGACTGGAGATCCAATATTTTAGGTGTCACTGGTGATTGCTGAGCTATAGCACAATAGCTACTATGACCCAGTACCATATTCTGCTGAGTTACCGGAGATCCCTTGGAGGACGCAGATCCTGAGGCTGACGAGACAGCCATTCTAGCTAGTTATCGTTTTAACTCGAGTTTCTTTTATTGGAAATTATTTTGTAGACTTGAATTCAGTATTTCTTTTCAGCACTTTCAATTTCAGATGTATTCCATTTTGTTGATTAATAAAAGTTTTAAAAGTTCCCGTATATAAATGTTGTGACAAATGTTTAGAGGTTGTTGTGATTACCTGCAATAAAACAGCTTACTGCCGCCATCTCACAACGGTGCAGGCTGGACATGATCCGGTTCGACCTAACAGTTGGGATCGAGTCGTGACAGCTATGTTGTCGCTTAGATGGCAAAAGTTGGCAAAAAATGTTGAAAAAAATTGTCGCAAAATTTAACGACCATATAGCGACGTATATTCTGTCGGCCAGCTAGGGTGGTATAGCGACCACATAGCGACGGAATATATCCGTCGCCAGTCCATCGCTAAATATTCAGTCCTAACTTAAATTTAGCCGACGGGGAGGGGGACATTTCATTCCCCCCAAATTCTCTCTCTCTCTCTCTCTCTCTCTCTCTCTCAGTGGTCGGGGCTTTTGGGGGCGGCGGGGGCCGGTGGTGGTGGGCACTACCAAAATTTATCATTTTAGCGACGGCCCCATCCGTCGCTAAACCGACGGTAATTACTATTAGCGACCGATAACCGACAGATTTTGGCAAAAAAATCTGTCGGCAATCATCTCGTCGCTAATAATGGTCCGTCGCTAAGTTGTCGTCACATGACGGAATAGGGACGGATTGTCGACGTCACAATACGAAGCATTAGCGACGCATTTTCGACGGACTGTCCTCCATTTCAACTATTAAGTACTGAACTGTGTAGACAATAGCGACGTAAAATTCCGTCGGTAACCCGTCGTAACAGCGTATCAGAGCGTATCGTTCCGTCGCTCATCCGTCGGTATTCGTCGGTAACGAACGACGGATTAGCGACGGCGTGCTGACGGACTATCCGTCGATCAGGTTCTGGAAATGCTTGGCATTTTCAGCACCATGACGACGGAAGAGTATTTGCTAATCCGTCGCTACCACGTCGCCACAGCGACGGATTACTGACTGATTATCCGTCGCCATGGTTCTGGAAATGTCATGCATTTTCAGAACCATGTCGACGGATTGTCCGTCGCTAAGCAGTCGCTAGACCGAGCGACTTCTTAGCGGCTGATTATCAGTCGCCCTGGCGACAGATAGGCCGTCGCTATTCCGTCGAAGTTTATACCACCAGAACCTTGCCGACGGATAATCCGTCGATCATCCGTCGCTACCTGGAAACACTTTAAAAACTCCAGATAGCGACGGCTAATCCGTCGACAAACCGTCGGCAACTGGGATTATCCGTCGCTAAACGGTCACTAGTCCGTCGCTAACTGAGTTTTTTGGGGAAAAAAATTGCAGCACTTTCCCTGTTCACAAATATATGCATAAACCAAACCAATATATAATGCACACCAATTATCCAACAATCACACTGACCAAATATATAATGCACACCAATTATCCAAGAATCACATAGACCAAATATGCACATACGAATTTAATACACACCAATTATCCAAGAATCACAGACCAAACCAAATTAATAGAAAATAAATATCAATTATCCTAAAGAGTAACATAATATCCGGTGCTATAAGCCGATTATAGCACAATTAGTTCAAAGCTCCCACAAATAATCCAAATTTTCTTAATACAATATTTTAAGAAGAAGGAGGTCGATTGTCCGGTGGTGGTAATCCCATATGCGACCGACGAATATACTCCTCCACAAGGTACGGAGGCAAGCCGTCGTAGACACTGCTCGGAAGTCGGCGTAGCTGCTCTGCGGACATGAGATCCAGGAGTGACGTCACAGTCGTAGGCGGTACCACAGGGGCATCAGGGTTGAAAGAAAGATGGTCCACGGAAGACGGACTGACACCTGCAGTCGACGGACCAGTAGAAGACGGACGAGCACCATCAGCAGACGTACCGGCAGCAGTAGACGGACCGGCAGCAGCAGACGCAGGCGGAAAGTACGTGGCAAATTGCTCCCACAAGGATGACACCGCCTCGTGCAGCTGCGTAAGCTGCGACCTAACATCATCGTCTGCTCGGGCCACGGGAGGAGGCGGTGTCGGTGGAAATCTCTGCGTCGCCATATACAATGGCCCTAGGGAGCCGACTCCGTACAGGAACCCTTTCTTAAAGCCGTCGACGGTATCTACGAACAAGTCGTTCCGAGCGGCCAAAGAAGAGGGCGTCCGGAAGGGCGTCGTTTCACCGACATCCTCGGTGTCAGTTAACTGAGCCCGACTAAGGGCCTCACGATACGCAGCCTATCAAATGAATGTGTTTATATTATAAGATTTACCTAAGTTGTAATCTAAATCCTATGTTTCACTAAGTTAAGTGTGAATCCTAAGTTTACCTAAGTTATAGTCCGAATAATTTTAATTCTAACGTTAATCTCATAAACATAAGTACTTACATCAGTCTCCTTGGCCCTCTCGCCGACAAAGCTCACGTCCTTCCATCTTTTGTGTGTATGCTGGAACACGTCGTGCATGGTGACCGATTCTGGCGCCCTTCTCTTCTTTACCGCCCGTTGGGCCTGCATACGACATTTCCGTAGAAACTAATTAACTCCTTTAATTAATAATACCTAATTCGATAGTGAAATAAATTTACGGTTGCTCACCAGATTTGCAAGTATCGCTGCGTGGGACCTTGATCCCCCCGTATGAAGGCCCGCGGCAGATCGGTTCACCTTTGCCTTCTCCGATTTCTTCTTGTACGCAGGGGTATCCATCATGCCTAAGAGGTCCTCATAATACTCCTGTCGGATCCAATTCGGCCTCGTATGTCCCATTTTTAGGTTATGAATTATATCACGTATCTTCTTCGAGCAAGCGCTTCTGTAGGTCCTGCGGATCCCCTCCTCGCGATGGGGGGCCACCAGTACGTTGTCTAACACAGAAAATCAATCATCACGTAATTTAAAAAATGGTTGATTAAAGAATCACTTAGACTTAACCAAAAGATAAAGTTATATACCCTCAACTCGTCGAGCCAGACGTACTACACGTTTGGGGGCACCGACAAAAAGTTGAGGTAGGGACCGTGGAAGTTAGCCCTGATAATTTCTCCAAGGGCCCTGCCAACATTAAATGGAAAAAACCAACAAAGAAGAAACGACTGGATTATTAACTTGAATAAATGAAAGAAATTTAATAAATTAACTTAAATTTACTTACGAGGTCCCCGCGGGCCATAGCTCTCGTCGGAACTCGCCTCTCGGCCTCTCTGGTGCCGTCGGAGGATCCGCGGGTCCGCGTATGTACTCTCCAGTAACCGGATGGAACCGAGTATGGGGGTACTCCGAGGTCCACTGTGCAGTAACTGGGGCATCCCCTGGTGGATCCGCTGCTGGTGGTTCCGATAGCGGATCGGATCCGCTAGCAGATCCGGACTCATGCCTCGATGAAGTGGTCGATCGAGGGCGGGATGCGTCTGTGCCCGGGGTACTCTTCGGGTCGGGCTCGCTCGATGGGGTCACATCCCGGGAACTTTGAATGCGACCACGACCACCAGCACCAGTACGACCACGACCACGACCCGCACCACCACTACCACCACCACGACCAGCACCACGACCACAGCCAGCCATCATGACCTGTAAATAGAACACATAAACATAATTAACAATATAAAAGTGTAAATGGATATAAAAAACTAAACTAAAATATACATACCACCAGTAGGGAGACGAGTGCCGCCGCGACGAAAAAGACTAGGAGTGCCATCTGCAATAAGTAAATAATGAATAAAAAAACATGAACGTAATTGCTTTTATGAGGTCAAACTTAATTCACATAATTGGAAGTGTTTTTAATATACAACAATATTTAACCTAATCATCGTCTTCGTTCTCATCCTCGGCCTCGTCTTCATCATCATCCTCATCCTCATCCTCATCCTCATCCTTATCTTCATCATCGATTTCATCTGTATCCTCATCCCCATCAAATTCTTCTTCTTCTTCTTCTTTTTCTTCTTCTTCTTCTTCTTCTTCTTCTTCGTCTTCGTCTTCTTCTTCTTCTTCTTCTTCTGCCTCAAAATTTGGGACAAGACGCCTCTTTCTCCCCTGGTTGACAGCTAAGTCTTGTGTATCAACCTCTTCCTCCCCTCAATTTTTCTCAACAATATCTTCAACATCCATTGTATCTGAGTGTTGTCCCAAGTATTAGGACTTTTCGATCTGGTCCTCTTGGTATGCTGGGTCTCCAACGTTGAATGTATTTTTAGATTTAATCTTGCATACTGCCCACCAGTCAAATCGATCTCTACGACGCCTTAGGTAGCTTGTATAGTAGACTTGAACAGCCTGATTTGCTATCGCAAATGTATCGGACCCTCTATACCTCCTGCGATGATTTATATCGACGAATCCAAATTGTTTATCGATTCTCCAACCGATATTTGGTGTCGTATCGAACCACTCACATTTGAACATCACAATATGCATATCATATGGGCCAGTATATTGTAAATCTACAATATCCCTAAGCACTCCATAATAGTCAAAGTCCGGCTCGTCGTCATAGACGGTGCCTCTTATGCAAACATCGGAATCCTTGGTATTGATGCCGTCATTGATAAATTTGACATTTATAGCATTCTGAGTTGACTTAAACCTGAAGCCATTAACGACATAGCCTGGCCAAGTCTTTATTTGCTTCTTCGGTCCCAGTGCCAGATAACGAACACTCTCATGAGTGAGTGTTGTTTCAGGCAATAAAACCTGTAAACAAATATTTATAATTTAAATGTTTCAGATTTTATATTAATAATCTCAATTATAATCACAGTTACTTACGTATTTGCGAAACCATGACGAAAATGTACAATCAATCTCTCTTTGAAGTCCCTCATCGGTAATATCGGGTCTCCTCATTTTGACTTCATCTCTAAATACACTATTAGAGAAAATAAGAATATATAAGTGTAGTCACTTACTTCATCAAATTCGAGATTATAACGAGTGCAAGTGTACTGACTTACTTCTCCAAATCTCTCACTTCTTGTATGTCACAGTTTAACAAGACATATCGGTGAGCGGCATCATACTCGTCGTCTGTCAACCACCGTCTTTTACTAGCCCCAACAGGTTTGTTCCTTACATTGAATCTTCCTCTATCCTCAACATCCTCGTCATTCCTTTGAGGTCTATTTTGATTTGTTTTAACATGAGTATCGAAATAAATGGAGCAGAAGTTTGATACCTCTTCGATAAGATATGCTTCGCATATCGAAGCCTCTATATGAGCTTTGTTGCCAACTTTCTTCTTTAGATGGTATAGGTATCTAGAGAGACAAATTATCTTGAGAATTAAGAAAGAATTTTAAAACCTACTGAAATTCAGCTTAAATTATATCGATATTTATGTACCTTTCAAATGGGTACATCCATCGATAATGAACAGATGCACCGACACGGGCTTCGTATGCTAGATGAATCGGTAGATGCTCCATGCTGTCGAAGAAGCCAGGAGGAAATATTTTCTCCAACTTGCAAATTGTTAAGATAATCTTCTCCTCAAGTTCAACCATATGTTGCACAGTCAACTTAGTTGAACAAATATCCCTAAAAAATATTGATAGTTCGGCCAACGTAACCCATACAGCAGAAGGCAACAACTCTTTTAAAGCAATGGGCAGTAATCTTTCCATAAACACGTGGCAGTCATGACTCTTCATTCCCGTTAGCTTGCGTTCATTGAGGTCAACGCATCTAGACAAATTCGACACATAGCCGTCAAAAAATCTTAAAGTAGATACCCACTTGCAGATTATTAATCTATCTTCCTTGCTCAATGTGTATTGTGCTATCGGCTTACTTAATTGTCCAGCAGCTCCCCTTTGTATCAAGTTCAGATAAAGACGCTTGTATATCTCGGCAATGTCTTGTCTTGCTTTTGGATTGTCCTTCGTCTTTCCTTTAATGTCCATGACGGTATTGAAGACATTATCGAACACATTCTTTTCGATATGCATAACATCAAAATTATGCCTTATAAGATTATCTTTCCAATAAGGCAAGTCCCAGAAGATACTCCGTTTGGTCCAGTTATGGGTTTGTCCGAACCCATCGACACGATTGTTCGATGGATCTTCCATTACAGTGGGCAAATCCTTTATATCTTCCCAAATATCGTATCCCGACAATCTGGCAGACGGATGAGAAAATTCTTATTTTTCAGCTCTGAATGTGTCCTTGTTCTTTCTCCAAGGATGACTCGCGGACAGAAAATGACGATGACAATCAAAGAAAGAAGTTTTTCCTCCATGCTTAAGGCAGAACGCCTTACTATTTTGCATGCATATCGGACAAGGCAGGGTGCCGTGAGTACTCCATCCCGACCGCATACCGTATGCGAGAAAATCATTGATTGTCCACATCAGTGAAGCTCTCATCTGAAAGTTCTGTTTCTTGGAAATATCATACGTCGTGACGCCGATCTCCCACAGCTGTTTTAGCTCATCCACCAACGGCTGTAAATATATATCGATATTCTTCGTCGGATTTTTGGGACCCGGTATGATAGCTGTCAAGAACATATAAGGAGTCTTCATACACATCCATGGTGGCAGATTGTAAGGGGTCAGAATGATCGGCCAGCAGGAGTATTGAGATCCCGACTGCCCGAAAGGGGCGAATCCATCAGAACATAGCCCCATGCGTACATTTCTGGGTCTGCAGCAAAATCTGGATGGCAAAAATTGAAATATTTCCACGCCTCTCCATCCGAAGGATGTGATAATTCTCCATCGTCGTTTGTGCGTTCTTCGTTGTGCCACGTCGTGTGTTCTGCTGTATTCTGAGATATATACATCCTCTGCAAGCGCTTCGTGATCGACAAGTAATGCATATACTTGTAAGGACGTCGTTTTCTAGTTGACTTTCCTTTTCCCCTGACTTCCTTGTAACGATCCGTATTACAGAAGCGGCAACTTTCTACATCCTCGTTCTCCTTGTAGTACAACATGCATCCGTTGCGACAACAATCTATCTTGTCGAACCCTAGTCCCAGTTGTCGGACCATAATCTTTGACTTGTAGAAGTTTTTTGGAAGCTCTTTTGATTCCTTCGGTAACACCTCCTTCATTAGTTGTGTAATTCGATCATAGCAAGTTCGTGGCAAGTTAAAATCGGACTTTATCTTCAACAACCGCATCGTCACTGACAGTACGGAATGTGGATCACAACTAGGATATAAAAAAGTTTTAGCATCCTGAAACATATCATAGAACTCCTTCGCCTCGGGATTAGGATCCTCCGGATCAAAATTAGGCCCTGCCGCGTCGTACACCATATCTCGTGCAAGGTTCTGCACGTCTCCATAATCAACGAAGCATTCGTCGTCATCGACGACAAAATCCGCTGCAGCATTATCATCAAAAGCATAAGTAGCAGCATTCGCAACCTGTCTTTCGGCATATAGTTCACCTTGCGATGACCGCAGGCCGTAATTACGTACGAAACTCTTACGGGTCAAATGATCTCTTGCACTCACCACTTCTTCGTAACGTCTATTGCGACAATTACGACATGGACACTTGATTTTGTTACCGTCCATAAACTGAGCTTTGCTCATGGCATACTTAAGAAACACTTCCACGTCTGCCTGAAAATCGTCACTCACACCTATTCTGCTCTCGTGTTGTCGTTTGTACATCCATGTACGATCAACGAAATAACGATCCATCACAGATTAGATGTAAAAATCTGTATAGTAAGACAAACTAAACAGAATTAGTATATAATCATGTAACTGGTGGATCCGCTAGTATTCTAGCTCGAGAAGAGAAAAATCTAAATATAGTTGTTACTAATAGTTCGATACCGATAGTGCGATACCGATACCGATACCGATGCCGATAGTGCGATACCGATACCGATACCGATAGTTCGATACCGATAGTTCGATACCGATAGTGCGATACCGATACCGATACCGATAGTGCGATACCGATAGTTCGATACCGATAGCATGGTTTAAAGTATCGGCCGATACCGATCCGATACGGCCGATACCGATATGGTTTGGCATGTTCTGATCCGATACCGACCGATACCAAATATTGACCGATACCGACATTGGGTGTCTTTGTTCCGGTCAATTCGGCAAAACCAATCGGTAAGGGTGACTACTATTTCATATAATTTCAAAACTACTAAGAAATAACGCTGAAATACTTAAAATTATGCCTAAATGTATAAAATATATGTTTTTAAATGTAAATAATTTATTAATAATTATTTGTTTTCCGATACCAAAGTCCGATACTCCGATACGATACCGCCGATACTACCGATATCGCCGATACCAATACTCATAGGAATAGTCCGAAACCGATTCCGATACCGATATTGTGAACCTTGACCGATAGTGCGATACCGATACCGATACCGATAGTGCGATACCGATACCAAACTGAGTCAATCTATCTATTTCTAAATTGCAAGAGTCCACTTCTAGGATATGGGAGCTATATCCTAAATATCTAGTCTAAAATTAACTTGGTTAGGATACTAGAGTGTCCTTATTATCTAGCAAGCACTACCTTAGTCTAGTCGCACTAGCATTAATTACCTATAATTCCTACCATGTCTACAATCACACATTACACCCCAAGCCGTCCTGCATGCTAATAGGCATGGTAGGCCTGCCTTTCATTCCTCACTCTCTAAAGCACACATACATATATATATATATATATATATATATATATATATATATATATATATTTTTTTTTTTTTTTTTTTTTTTTTTTTATATATATATATATATATATATATATATATATATATATATATATATATATATCACAGTTAGATATGATGTATAGATATATACATCTATATAGAAGCACACAACTAACTTATGCAGATGAAGAACTCACACTATCCTTGACACAGTGAACATATACACCATGAACCCAAACTCCATATTCATATTTACTAATCCAAACACCACCAAACTAATGGATAACACCCAATATGGATAACACATTATTTAGCCAAAATATAAACTCAGATGAATTTGATAAGCAAAGCCCCCCGCCGCCCCCGACCAAAGCCCGCCGCCCCAAGCTCGCCGTCCAGCCCCCGACGCCCCCGCCCCAAGCCCGCCGCCCAGCCCCGGACGCCCCCGCCCAAAGCCCGCCGCCCAGCCCCCGACGCCCCCGCCCCAAGCCCGCCGCCCAGCCCCCGACGTCCCCGCCCCAAGCCCGCCGCCCAGCCCCCGACGCCCCCGCCCCAAGCCAGCCGCCCAGTCCCCGACGCCCCCGCCCCAAGCCCGCCACCCAGCCCCCGACGCCCCCGCCCCAAGCCCGAATGTCCCCAAGCCCGCCGCCCCCGCTGCCCCTACGTCGACACCGCGACATAGAGAGAGAGATCGAGAGAGAGAGAGAGAGAGAGAGGGGATTACCTTCGGGAGAGAGAGAGGAGAGGACGCCGACGCCGTTCACCGAAGCCGCGAGAGAGAGAGAGAGAGGAGAGAGATTAAATTTTGGGGGGAATGCTAAAAGTTCCCCCCGCCTTTTCATTTAAGTCTGGAACGTAAATTTAGCGACGGAATAGCGACTGCTCATAATCCGTCGCCAAGTAGTCGCTATTATTGATTATCCGACTGAATATCCGTCGCTACGTAGTCGAAGATATGTCCCGCCAATTCTCCACACAATTTCCGCCAAATAATCGACTACGTAGCGACGACTGGGGATCCGTCGCTATAACACCGACAGTCTAGCGACGGATGTGCGACCTTTCCTCCCCCTAAAATTAAAATAAAAATGGCAAAGGCGTGTAGTCGGTAATCAGTCGCTGAGCTGCCACGAAACCGTCGCAAACACCGACGGAAAATTTTCGTCGCTAAATATCCGTCGCTAATTAAGTGTATTTTGGTAGTGGGGGGTCATGGGGGCTGGGGGTCGCTTGGGGGGGAGGGGGTGGTTTCAGTTCGGGGCGGCGAGGGGAGGCCGGGGCCGGTGGTGGTGGGGGTCTCTGGAGGGGGGGGGGGGGGGGGGGGGGGGGGGGGGGGGGGCGGGGTTCGACGTCAGATGGAGAAAAAATTTGTTGATTTGTGTTGACCGGCTAAAATGGAGAAAACACAATTTTTGAATATGTGAGAGCCTTGTGACTTAGGTTATCTAGTTTGGCTTGACACGAATTTTTGACTTGGTTTACTTAGTTTTCTCACAACCAAGCGAGAATGAGCATTGTAATTTTACGGCCGGATTTACAATTGGATATGCCGAAAATAAGCCAGAAGTCCCAATATGAATAGAAAGTTACATTTTTGAATAAATAAGAGATTTCATGTAAAATAAAATAATTTTTTAATTACGTATTTTATAGTTTGCTAACAGATGGTCATGATTAAATCATTTAAACACATCCAATAATTTATAACTTATGTCTCTCTTTGTTTAATTAACTCACAGTTCCCTTTTGTTTAATTATTTTGTCAATTAATTAACTGTTGGTCCCACACTCTCTACATAATTACTCTATTTCTCCTTCCCTGATTAATTATTCTGTTAATTTTGTGTATAAATATGTTGTAACTTATGTATTAGTATTTTGTGCTTTAATTTTTTTATATAAATATACTTTTAAGTTAATTAATTAATTAATTATATATATTTTTAATTAGCTTTCTAGTCATAAAATTTTAAATCATATTGAAATCTTACAAAATTCTTATTAAATTGTAAATATATATTATTGTATATTTTATATGTTCCTGTTGTTT
The DNA here is from genome assembly GCA_029216955.1 of Iris pallida. Classification (NCBI taxonomy): domain Eukaryota; kingdom Viridiplantae; phylum Streptophyta; class Magnoliopsida; order Asparagales; family Iridaceae; genus Iris; species Iris pallida. The sequence goes on from JANAVB010044420.1 coordinate 5,097,490, forward strand.
ATTATTGTCTATAGATTTAATTCATTTGGAAAGTATTTTAATTTTATATTTTACTTCTTGTTATTTAACCAATAAAATAAAATATTATAAATAGTAGAGTACCGAAAGACATGGATTTCAGTGTTAACGACACGAATTTTGAGCAAGGTGTAAATAAAAACAAGAGGATTAACATGTAAACCTAACAAATAACTTAAAATATGTATTCTTAAAGAAAATTACAGTCATTTTAATCTATATAACTTATCCAAAAACTCAAAACTCAACATTTTTAATCTCTTTTTTCTCTCTCTCTAGATGTACATGTGTCCATATCTATTATAATTTATATAAGTGCTAACTAATTCCTAAAACAAATCAAGAACGTTATTAACAACCAAATGAACAGTTTACTACGTAAGTAAGTACAATTTTTTAATATTCAATATAAAGTAAAATATTTGGGCTCACTCCTAGAGAAAATAACATCGTATGGAAGACTGGATCTCTTTGCAATACAATTAAAAATTAGGCAATTAGAGTAGATCCCGAATGAAAATAATGTTTAACAATAATAGGCGACGAACATTTTTAATTTTGATCATATATGATTGAATTTTTCATATATTATTTTTTTCATATATTAATTTTTTAATACATTTTTAAAAGTATATCAAACAAAAAAAAGTCCACTTTTCTTCACCAAATTTGATAACTCATGGCAAAAACATTGGTGTGTAGGGGTGAGCATTCGGTTTATTCAGTTCCAACCGAACTGAATAACCGAAAACCGAATTGAATCGAAACCGAATAAGCAAAACCGAAACCGAACCGAATTGGTTAATAACCGAACCGAACCGAATTAAATCGGTTCGATTTTCGGTTTATTCGATTTTTGGGTTTATTTGTGTTTTTTTTGTTAATATATATTATAACTAAATATATATATATATATATATAAATAATATATATATATATATATATATATATATATATATATATATATATATATATATATATATATAAATAATATATATATATATATATATATATATATATTTTTTCAAAACCGAAACCGAACCGAATTTTTTTAAAATCGAACCGAATCTCTTATTCGGTTCGATTTTCGGTCCAAAACCGAATAATGCTCACCCTTATTGGTGTGTATGATATGTAGGATATCTGTAATAAACTATTAGAAAAATATGCGAGGAGTTGGGTTCTAGACGTTCAAATGTACAAGGGAGACACCCTTGTTCCTTTTGGAGTTAGCTGTTCACATGAACCACAACACCAATTAGTTACTCGTCCTCTCCACAGTTTCTTACGGCGCTCTTTCATGATTGATTGATTAAGCTCAATTTGATATTTCTGCAGTCTTACACTCTAGATATACTAAGAAAGTTTTTTTTTTTTTTTTTTGTCCAATTCATTTTTTTTCTGCATTAAATATAATGCCTTTTTCTATAAATATTTTCCTAGTTCCATTGGTAGCTAGAAGTATTTTACTTATTAGAACTAGTTTAAATTGTAGTTACATTTCTTGTCTACACAATTTCCCTAGTTTCCTTGCTTACTAGTTTTTCTTTTCTTTTCTTCAAATTTCAATTTGCCAGAGTCCATTGGCAAAGTTGGAATATTAGTTTGGACATGTTTACAAAAAATATTGCAAACAAATTGGATCCATAAGTAAAAACGTTACGATGCGATGGGAATAGATTCAAATTGGATGAATTAAGTAGACGAAAGATAAAAATTAATTCTTAAGGGGATAAGTAAACAATCGAGAGGCGAACATATTCAATTTTGACAAGGACAACACATATTCCTTGTAAATGGTCGAATATGTAGAGTGCATGCATACATAGATATATTCTTTAATTTCTTATTTCTTAGTTTTTTAAAATATGGTGAAGTTGCCTTTTTCTTATTTTTTTAGTTTTTTAAAATATGGTAAATTTGCCGGTGCTATAGAAAGAAATGATATCATATTATACCTTTCTTTATAAAAAATTATTGAACAAAGTATAAGAAATATCCTACAATTAATTTTTTTTAGCATGAATGATCTATACTATCTACCTAATTTGGATATAGATATGGCTGCAAGATATAATTAATAGAGAAGGAATAGTATAGATGTCAATTATGTCAAGCTTGTTACAAAGAAACTGAACCATGAAGTCGATGACCTAAAAGAAACTTCTTAAAGATATCAGCTATCTGATCGTCAGTCCTCACGTGGTGAAATTTTATCATCCCATTTTGATACTCTTCACGGACGAAGTGGTTGCCAATATCAATGTGCTCCCTTTGGTGCAATATAGGATTTGTGGCAATATGGATAACGGACTAATTATCACACCATATATTTGTTGTTTTAGATCATGCTTCTTCTTCCATCTCATGTAGAAGATGTTGTAGATATATGTAATAATCATTCTTTGTATTACGTATTTTGGTATACGTGTACGTATTTAGACTCGTATTGCATGTCTCCCTGCTTGATTTGTTTTGGCATTTCATTGATTGGTCTATCTTGGTTCGGTTCGGATTGTTTGGTGTAGCACCCAGTTTCCCAAATGAGGGTAATTTTGAAATTTCATGTTTATAATTATTTTAATAATGATATTTAATTCATGATATGATTTTTTGGTGATTTTAAATCATTTTAAAATTATTTAAATTAATGACTTGTGGTTTTGACGTTTTGCTAGTGAAACCCTAGAGACTGTTTGACCTAGAGCCTAACCATGTGATTATGATATTTTAATATCATTTTTGGCCTAAGAATATTTTTGCATTTGACCTCTTTGAATTATTTTGATATTATTTTATTATTTATGATATTGTTTTGGGATTATTTGAGTCGGGTTCGAATTTTATCTCAATCTGACTTGTAACGGGGACCCGGGGATAGTTTGACTCTAGTGGGACCCACACACTAGTTAGGCATGGCCCACATGATATTAATTTTAGTCCACATGATAGAAATATTTTAGTTAGAGGTTAAACTAATTATTATGGATAAGGTTAGTATGATTAGAGATCGACTTTAGAATGACTAATTTAGCCCCAACCAATTAGCCCTTTCCTAATACTCATAGAATAGGTTAGCGGGGGCTTTTGGACTTTTCCTAATAGGACAAAATCACCTTTATGGCCAGCCACAATAAGGATAGGGTTGAGCCTCCCATTTGTCATTATCCATCTATTTTTCTCTCTCTTGTTCTTCTCCAAATTCCTAGAGAGCAATCCCTAGCAATTTCTCCACCAAATCCTTCTATTTCACCACCAAATCTTCTTCTTTTCTTCTCCATTCTAGCCAAGGAGGATGCTACCCAAGTTTGGGAGGATTCGGAGCTCGTTCGTGTCCTTTTGGAATCTCTACGTGTCGGTGTCGCTCCGGAAAGGTTTTTCTTCGATTCGATCTATCGGGAGGTATAAATCCCTTCTCCTTTTCATTTCCTCATGCATATAGGTCTATTTTGAACCCATATGAATGACCCCCATGGTTGTATCTCCATTTGTGTCCATTTTGTGTCCATTAGGAGGTCATAGGAGTGTCCTTTGTGTTGTGGATGTGTTCATGTTACATATATAGATTTATATATATATATATATATATATATATATATATATATATATATATATATATATATATAAAAAAATATATATATATATATATATATATATATATATATATATATATATATATTGTAATGAGAGTGTATATATATTTATATATGTAATAAATGGTTCATGATGATTATATAATCAAGTTTGTGAGTGTGGTTCCTCATATTATTATTGCTATTATTGTTGTGGATAATTAGGATATATATTGTGTATTCTTTTGGCTCAAACTATCTAAATCCGTCATAATTTTTATCCACATTTTTAATTTCAGCCCTAACTTAGAAATGTCATAACTTCTAGCTCAAAGCTCGGTTTAATCTCTCGTTTTTTTTAAAAGAAGCGTATTGAAGTTAGCTTTCCAAAAACATGTATTAATAGGCCTTATTCTTTCTGTAACTTTCTGGAGAATTATTTGAGTGTCAGCTGTACGAAAGACAAATGCGTTCTCGGTGTTTTCGCGATTCCGGGAGTTTCCGAAAACGAAAACGCGATCCGTTTGAAGTTTCGGAAAGCTAACACATAGATCTATAACATACTTTAATCCTAGATTTTAATTCATGCTGAGATGGTACAGTATTGATGTCACGACCCGCACCCGGATATACGGATACGGATACGTGGGCCACGCCCAGCCTACGCCGCAGTATCGGCGGTAGAACGCTGTCAAGTATACTATACTAACTACAACATCTAAGAATCCATAACTAGAAATGTACTCATGTCACATCACAAAAACTAAGGAAGATAAGACAAGAATTAATAGCAATATCACTAGAACAACTAGAATCTATAATGATCATAAGACAGGAAAATAAAGAAGGAACAACAAGACTAACTAAAGATATCTACCAGGCAACTCATAGAGAAGAATAGTGGGAACCACCTCAGCTAGCATCAACATCTGTAATATTTTCATAACATATCCAGTCAGGAGCGGAACGAGTACAATACATCTCACGCAGTTCATATCATGTTGGAAAATGTAAAGCATGCATAGAGTAAGATACATGGACTGTAAAGAATATATGTAAAAATGAGAGAGATTTGATAACTGGAAATATCTATATATATGATAAGTAAGAACTGTAGGTAACCTGTGATTTAGAGCATGATATGGTTATATAAACGGGCTTAGGACATATACAAGATTTCACAAGAGTTTGTACAAGATGGGATTTTGATCACATAACCATTTCCTACTCACCCTCCCCAATCAATACACAAGGATCCAGTCAAGTTACGTTACCTTGCACAAGAGGTTTTTATCATGTTTGCTTACGTGATCATGAGAGTACAAGATTGCACAAGAGTATACATGAAAGCGGTGTACATGAAATACAAGATGTTCGTGAAAAGCACATGACAACTGTATCTGATGCACCCCGAGGGAGATAACATCGCATAACAAGATCCATATAGTACCAATCCGTGATAATGACGTGACAGCATCATGTAAAGTAATCTAAAGCAAGAATATAAGTCCTAACAAGCATGAAAAGATCAGAGAATGTACTCGCCTGCGGTCCTGAGCTGTTAAATGGGGTCGATGCTCAGAGTGATGCCACAGACCTAGAGATAAGATATATATAAGCTAATTAGGGTTCAAGAGTGTTAGGCTTGATTCTATAGTATAAGCTACGTAATCTAGGTCAGACTCAGTCCACTAAGTCAACTAGGCCACAATAAGTCAAAACAAGTCAAACTAGGTCAAACTGGGTCAATGGTTGACTTACAGTTGACATTTAGTCAACTGGTCAACTATGGTCAACTCTAGGTCAAAACTAGTCTAACCTAGGTCAAATGTTGACTCTACTTCGACGTTTAGTCAAAGCAGTCAACCATGGTCAAACAGGGTCAAGGCTAGTCTCTATAAACATCTACAAGGTCAACCCATCAATTTCAGTGATTGTGAAATCACCGGAATCGATGGAACTCAAAATACCACAAAAGGAGAAGGATTATAATAATAGGGTGAAAACCTACAGATGTTGTCGGATGATGAAACTAACATCACTAACGTGTCCAGAATGGTCAAATCAGCTAGGATAGCCTGTCCAAAAGTCTAATTTGGACACAGGGGCAAAAACGGTAATTTCGGGCCAAAGTGATGTCCGCCGTTGGACACTTTGCACCGAAAAGCGTGTCGGGATAAAAGTCTACAAAACCTAACAAATTATATGTCTACGAATCCAGAATGATGATACGAACCCAACGGTATATCCGGAATAGGATTCCGATGTCCCGATCACAAAATGGTCCGTTGACGCGGACATTTGGAATCCGATTTGCACGGAAATGCGTGCCGGAGCAAATGTCTTCAAAACTCAGCAAATTATATGTCAACGAGTCCAGAATGACGATACGAACTCAACGGTATATCCGGAATTGGATTCCGATGAGCCGAACTCAAAATGACACGCTGACCCGGATATTGGTATCCAATTTGCACCGAAATGCGTGCCGGAACCAATGTCCACTAAACCTAGCAAATTATATGTCAACGAGTCCAGAATGACGATACGAACTCAACGGTATATCCGGAGTTGGATTCCGATGAGCCGAACTCAAAATGACCCATTGACACAGAAAGTAGGACCCGCTTTGCACCGAAATGCGTGCCAGGGCCCACGTTCTCCAAATCAAGCAAACTTTATATGAAAACATGCCAGAACGACGCCACGAGTCTACTGGTGGTGTCAGAAATTGAATCCGGAGTCCCGGGTTCAAAAATGGAATTAAACAAATGCAACACTAAGAATTCGAACGGCCAACTTTGGCGTCGAATTCGACCGACCTAACAAGCTCAAACTGAAATGAAATCTAAAGGGGGCAGGAAGAGGGTTATACCAGCTGTGCACCGGAACTGGTGGCGCACAAAACGGAGCTGCGACGACGAAGATACGAACCCGCGAAGTTGGCGTCGCAAAACTGTCCAAAAACAGTACAAATTAAAACGTCAACTTGGTGGCCGGTTTTGATGTATCAAACGACGAAATTAACGGGTGAAATTTGAGAGGGATGAAGGGGTATATACCGAGATTGAGACGGAGCAAGGAGTTCGCCGATCCAACGGTCGGATCTCCCGGAAAACACGTGCAAAGTTGCTGTCCCGAATGCGAATTCTGTGTTCCGTTCCCGCGCGCGCGTCGACGGGATTTCGACGTAAACGCACGAATCGCCTATCGTGCGCGTCGGGGAAGAAGGCGCTGGCCCGGGGGAGTTCGCCGGGGGTCGCGCAGCTAGGGGGCGGGTCGCCGGCGGCGGCAACGGCCGTGGCGGCGCGCGGCTGGCCTGCGCGCGCGCGCCTGCAGCTGCCGCTGCTGCTGCGCTGCGTGCTGTCTGCTGCAGCTGCTCGCTGCTGCGAGGGCTGCGCGGCCTGGCGCACGGCGTGGCTACGGCGGCGGTCGCCCGTGGCGGCAGCGAGACGGTGGAGGTGATGGTCTTGATGATGGTGGTGATGTTGGTGTTAATGGAGATGGTAATGGTGGAGTGGTGATGAAGATGGTGATGGTGGTTGTAGTGATGAAGAAGAAGTGAAGAAGAAGAAGAGAATGGAGGAGGAGAAGGAGGAGCTTGGCCATGGGGGGGGCTCGGCCAAGGGCTGTGGGGGATGGTGGTGTTGTGTGTGTTTGTTTAGAGATGAGGGAGAGAGAGAGTTTTGTATTGTGTGTGTGAGTGTATAAAGAGAGTGAGAGAGAGTTTGATATTTTAAAAGAGAGAGAGAGATGTATGAGATGAGAGAGAGGGATGTCGGCACACATGGGGGGGGTGTGTTCCTGATGGGAGAGGGGGTGTAGGTGTGATGTGTGGGGAGAGAAGAGAGAGAAAGAGAGATATGATTATATATATATATATATATATATATGTATATAGAAAGAGAGAGAGAGAGAGAGAGAAAGAATGAGAGAGATATTTAGAGGGAGAGATTATGAGAGGAAATAGAGAGGGGGAGGTCGGCCACAATGGGAGAGGGGTGTGCTGGTGGATGGGAAGGGGTGTTTGCGTGGTGAGAGAAAGAGAGAGGGAGATATTATAATATATTATATATGTATATATATATAAATATATACACACATATATAAGAGAGAGAAATAAAGATATTTATACAAAATAAACGTATTTTCTAATAGAAAAAAATGCAGACACATCAGTGGGATGTATGGGCTGTCATGGTAGGGTCCATGCCAAACTGGGTCGGACGTTGGGTCAAGTTTGGACAAAGTCGAAGCCAAGATTTAATTAAAATAATAATTTTAAACTATTTAAAATCATGAACGAAATTGGAGCACAAGGGAGATCGAAATTGTGGCACGCAAGTGGCACGTGCACAGTAGGCTCAAAACAGGCCAGGACCATATATTGGGTCGTCTGGATTGGACCGATGTCAGGCCCGAAAATTAAATTGGAAGTTAAATCACGAATTACGGCAGACGAATAAATTGGTCTAAATTGACCCGAAGTTGCGCGAATCAAATGGAGCACAAGGGAACAAGTTCGAGTGGGACACGAAATATCAATATGAAGATAATCTCGTCTACTACAAACTTCAAGAAGGAAGTTTCCAGAGACTGGCATTCCTGATGCTCTAGAAATCCAAGTCACGGTAAAGAGCATTTAAAGATCAAAATTAATTATATAGAAATGAATTATTGAAAATAATTCATTAGAAAAATTCGAAAAATAATTCGGGAATTTCAGGGGGCTTACAATTGATTATTAGTAGGAGTTACTATTCGGCATATGCATTTTGTGCACCCATGTGAGTAATATAATGTTCTATTTGATTTTAACCCATGTTAATGTATATATATTATGTAATTAAATAGAGAATACAAGCATGAGTAAATAGTTAAATAAATGATGTACGAGGTGTAAGTATCCTATCTAATGTAAGCATGTATAAGTATGGCTTGTAATGAATATGTAGGTTCCATAGTATGTAAGTATGGTGCATATAGTAGTGCAAGAGAATAAATGAATGATGAATGAATGCAAGCATGAATGAAATGTAATAATAGATGTAATGTATGCAATATACAAGTTAATGAGATGTAATGTTCTATGTTAACACAAATCCTATATTACCTCATGTACCCCTTACACTATGTTGACACTATCACACTTGACACTTTGTTCACTTACACTTTAACACTCTTTGATATGTATACACTATGTATGCCCATTTAACCCTCACTTGCCCCTTTGCCATGTTCACATACACACATATAGCCTCTTAAATAAGTATTTATGAATACAGTTAACTTAGCTATGTATGTATATTATATATGTTAGCATATTGTGTTGTAATATATAATCTTATATAACCATTTGAAATGCCATGATTATAGACCTAATGTTGAATACCAATATATGCATGTGTATATATGTGTAAACATATATAGCTTAAAGTAATAGATTACCTAGTGTATATCCAATGTGAATTCTTGCCTATTTGAGTATTGAATAATTGCATGCTATATAGAGTTGGATGTATATTGGCTTGTATAGCCTTGTATTGATGTGTGCTTGCTAGGATAGTCTTGGTTAGGTCTAGTAAGACTTGCTGGATTAGGACATGACCTAGTTTGACCTAGTTTGACTAGTGCAGTTGACCAGAGTTGACCAAGGGTTAACTTTGGCCTAGTTTGACCTAGATTCATGTAGAATGCATTGTAGTGCTTTATATTACCCTTCTGGACATGTTGTGACCTGTGCTGTTCTAATTAGGAGCCAGACACCTCTCCTCGGACAGTATCTTTATCTTGGACATTCAGATATCAGGCGAGTACATTCTCTGTTCATTTCATATCCTGCTTAGAATTATTTTCTGCAGTAGATTACTTTACTTGTACTGTCACATTGGTCACACGGATTGGTACTATATGGATCCCTTCTTGAGATGTTATCCTTAGGAAGCATCGGGTACTCTATGTTTTGTGCGTTTCACTTACATGGCGTATCACTATGCTTCGTTGATTCTTCGATCACTTGTGACATATACTCTTATGATCACAGAGTCATCCTGGAATCCTTATCCCATTTATGGGTCTACTATCTATCACCTTCGGGGTCTATCACCTTCGGGGTCTGTACATAGTATCATAACATAACCTGGCTGGATCCTTGCGTATTGATTGGGGGTACGGGGGAGTAGAATTTGGACATGTGAATAATACACCAGTAGTTTCTTATCAGAATCATTCCTTAGTGTCTTATCAGAATCATCCCAGGCCATTTACATGTTCATATTGTACTCTGACTCACTAGTCACTGCTAGTTCTCTATGTATAGTAGATATTTCTATTACAGTTCTCTCTCTGTTTACATATTGCATTCTTCAGTACCTGTATCTTACTTTACTGCATGTTATATGTTTTCTAACCTGCTATGATCTGTTGAGATGTATTGTGCTCGCTCCTGTCCTGACTGGACCTGTTGATAAATTTTACAGATAGCCTGGAGGTGCCTGCTAGCCTAGGGGAGACACATTAGAGGTTGTTTAGGTAGTTATTTTATTTTGCCTGGAGTTGTATTTACTTTGTGGATTACTGTATCTTTAACCTTGTTTTGAGATGTACTTCTGGGTTCATGTATCTTAGACACTTAGACTTCTATCTCCTGTATTTATTTTGGATTTCATGTTTTATCTATCCTTATCATGCTCTACCTTAGATGTGATTGAATTTGTATCTGCTATGTCACCCCCATTCGGGGAGTATAAACAGTTTAGTCTTATACTGTTAGATGCATTGAGACCTAGGACAGCGTTCTACCGCCGACACTGCGGCGTAGGCTGGGCGTAGTTACGTTCTCGTACCCTAACTCTAGGGTGCGGTTCGTGACATTTGGGCTTGGTTCGGTTTTGTTGTGAACCCACCCTACCTACCACCACCACTACCTACCACCACCACCCTCATTTATATCCCACCAAATATTTCTCTCTCCTCATTAACTGTAGTGCCCCGTCCCTACATCGTGCCCCATTTTCGTCCACGGGGTGCGCGAGAAAGAAACACTGTCGCTATCGATTCGGTCAGGACCGATAGGTCGAAATCGGCCGAGTCGATCGAACGGGAACGGTTGAATTAAGATCCATTCCACGTTATGGAATGGCTTCTTCGGAACCAAGTCCCATATTCGGCGGGTTGCGCCTCGAGGATTGGCTCTGCGGCTGAATCTGGAAGAGACCTCCCGTTGCTTTGGTTTTCATGTCGCACTTGATTTGGCTTTGGCTTTCGTTTTTGTGAATGCGCTTTTCGTGAATGTTTTCGATGGATTTTCGTGACGCGTTTTCGAGCTCGCATTCATATCGAAATTTTTTGAAATACACAGTGTTCTAATCAGTTGCTTATGCGATTGCAGGTGATCGCGTAGGCGACGACAGCGCAGCCAACCGGTCGCTCGCTTGAAGCAAGCCTAAGGCGAGTGGCTGACCTCCTTCGCCTCGTCCCTCTACTACAAAGCTTATTATGTGAAGTAAAATGAATGCTTGTCATAATAGTGTAGAATCAAAGAAATTGTTGCACGATTCCTTACAAAACACTTGTCATCGAACTGCCGGTTTCGAAAAAAGAAAAATGCTTACTTATGCAATCATACTTGGTCTATGCAAAACAATGAATGAATCGATTAACGTTTATCGCAACGATACGGCTAAATGAGTAAATAACTAAGTTCAAAGGAAAACGGTCATTGGATAACTTGTCGACAAGGTGTAGTTTTCTCGAATGGTTACCTAGGCCAAGGAACCGATTCGGCCCGGGAGGAACGAGTGTATAGCAAGCGCCAGCCCTTCATCGGCACGAGTTATGCGGAAACTTTCGCACAGGGCTCGCTACCCGACGCGAAAGGGTCGCCGTCTAACTCAGCTATAGTCCGAGATGGCTTGACATTGCCAGTGGCCTTCACACCCTTTTCACTGCTTAACAAATGCACATGGCACAGGATGATTTTGATATCTGCTCATGTTATACAATTTCATACGCTTGCCTCAAAACATGTTAACATGCAAATCGAGTAGGATGGTTAGAAAGATCATTGAAATAGATAGCTAACATGTTTACGAAACTTCTTGAATCAAATACAGAGGTTGGATTTAATTAGCCATTCGCCAGTACATGTGTTTCGTGCTGATCCTCGCTCTTTGCAGGTCCCGCGAACCAAGAAGGATGCGCCAGCTAGCTCGGCGACGTTCGTGATTTTGAAGCTTCGGTCGTGCGTCGAAGACTTTCTCTGCGACTCCATTTTGAAGGCTCTCGACAGTCCAAGGAAGATGACTCAGCGTCCCTCCCATCCAGGTTACTGGAGTACTTTGTGTATATTGAGGGATGCATGCAATGTATGAAACGGCTATCTCATCGACACTCTTTTGTAATCGAGTCATGTTGTAGCCCGTGCGGCAATGAGTCCTGTATCGGAGTCTGTAAAAGAGGTTTATTATCAATAAAGATCAAGTTTCCTTTACTTATTGTGTGAATCAATTTGTCTGCGTACTCTCTTAGATCTCGTGTCTCGGATTACCTTATGATTAGGCCTTGTGCGATCACAAATTAGGTTCGCACGGCATCACGCCCAGGGGATGACTATCGATTCGACGGAATCGGGGCCTGACATTAATACTTCTTCTTCCCTACCATTACTTCTCTGCTGGGGACCTCTTTCTCCTCCAACGAGAAAGTTGTGTCACAATCCGACGACGTGAAGGTGGGCTCCTCCCACAAGATGCTGGTCGTACTCCTCAATCAACAGGCGTATGAGGAGTTCATATCTGAAGGCAATGCGAGTCCTTCGAAGCGGCTGCCAAAGCCGAAGAAGACCCGCCTAGTCTGGGTGCGCAAGGTCGACGCCTCGGGCACCACCACCGAAGGGGATGCGCCAATCCAGCCTTCCCTTCCTGCTGACGTCCTCAGCAACCAAGATGCGCCCGCTGGTGCAGCGCATCTCTTGGGGAAACGTGCTGCTAACCACGTTCCCCAGCCATCTCCCTCTCAGGCGAGGAAGATGCGTCGACGGAGCAGGGGCACAGCCAATGCCCCGCGCATCACCTCTGATGCGCCACATAAGATCTCTGTCTTTGACAGACTCACTCGCTGTAGTGGCAAGGAGAATTTGGATTCTGAGTACTACGCGCCCCAGCAGCCTGGTACGAAGAAGTCTAAGGCAGCACGGGCCATGCGTTCCAAACGTGCTATGCCAGCAACAAGCCAGAAGCATACGCTCACAATCATGCGCGCTGCTGATGGTAAGTTGTACAAGGTCGACTCGAGTGCTGCGGCACCGAGAACGAGCCGACCTTCAAAGTCCTTGTCTCACTTGGGCGCATCTACTGCGTGCACAACCAAGTCGAGTAAGGCAAATCCAGTGGTCTTGAACTCCCGCGCCTCCTCTGGTTGTGCGTTTGAGGTCCGTTCAAATCACTCCAAATGCTGTGGTTCCTCCACTACTGATCGGGATGCCTGTTTGGTATTAGATCAGGGGGCGCGGCACTCACTTGACCACCCCGACGCTTGGCCTTGCCATGCGCCTGAAGGGGGTGCGAAGGTGGCACTCTCCTCCAATGATCTGCGTAACGTGATTACTCACAAGCGCCGATCAGGAGAGTTGACTGATAAGCACGATGCACCTCTCACGGAGCATACTTGTGCTGTGGTCACCATCAACTGCTGTTGCAAAGCGGCAGTCCCACCAAGGCAGTCGGTGTTCCAGCGGCTGCAATCATCAACACCTCTCCGACGTCGCCTCGGGAAGAAGGTGTCAACAGAAGAGGAACCAACGGTTGCTTCATGCAACGTGATCTCCAACTCCTCGTCAGTCCAAAAGACGACTGACGGTCTCTCTTCCTCGTCCAAGAGCCAGCCGAGGAAAACCAAGACAGCTTTCTCATCCTCCGGAGTGTTCGAAGGCACTCGAGCGAGGAAGAAGTTCTTGGAGGAAGCTGGGGGTAGTCAGACCCTTGTCGAGCCTCCTTCCGAAGACGAGTGTGTCCAAAGCACACTTGGGGCAGATCCTCGAGGCGAAGTCAGCCTCCCAGAAGCACCTGAAGATGAGGATATCCCCCAGAACATAGCTGGGGGTAGTCTAGCATCTGCGGACCCGAGTTTCGAAGACGAAGAGGCCCTTCAAGACGGAGCTGAGGGTAATCAGGCCCTCGCAGATGCGCCTGTGGTGAATGTTCTCCCGAACATAGCCGGGGGTAGTCCAGACGAAGCTCCAGGAGAGGCAACTCCCCTACTAGAAAGTGAGGCCGAGAGTGAGGCCTCAACTCATCCATCCACTCCCGGCCGCGTCATGACAGTGAACGTGAATGAGGCTGATGTCGAGTCTGATGCGCCGCCAACAGACCTCGTCCAGCGCATAGATACCCTGGAGGGAGGACTCAAAACCCTCTCTGCCTCCATGCAAATACTGACTCAGGCAGTGTTTGAGATACGGTCAGCTTTGACCAGGACACCTTCTACCGGTCCCGATCCAGGGGCCAATGGAGAGGCAAGTGTACCCCTTCAACGGGTATCCTCGGACGCAGGTCGCCAAGAAGCACCTCGGACGTCAGAGCCCTCAAATGCTCAACATCCGGTGGTACCACCTTCCCCGACTCCCAGCTCCATGGAAGACGTGGTCGAGATGATCAGGGACCTGCGTGAGCGCTTTGAGTCCAAGATGAGACAAGAGGAGGGCCAGAAAATGGGCATCCCCCAGCCTTATCCCCTCGAGTGGAACAAGGTGGTTTATCCTCCAAAGTATAAACCACAAACACTGACGCCGTACGACGGGAAGGACTCTCCTCGTCGCTACCTGACGTATTTCCAGTCTCAGACGGGACATCTTCCGAAGGAGGACGCGCTTCTTACCAGCATATTTGTTGGGGCACTGAAAGGAGTGGCGTACGACTGGTACTGCAGTCTCCCCGACAATTCAAAATCTTCCTTCGACAACCTGATGTGCCTCTTTCTCGACCGTTTCTACGACGGCGGGAAGGACATGACAATGGCGTCCCTTATAGAGATACGTCAGAAGGAGAAGGAAACAGTTCGAGTGTTTATCGAACGCTTCCGACAGGCCTGCTTCAGACTGCCCCCGGGCATGCCAGAACATGCGCTTCTCTCCTCCTGCAGCATGAACATGCTGCCTGCAGTCAAGCTCTGGCTCAACTCTACTCTTCCTTCCGACTGGAGCTCCTTGATCATTGAAGCAGAAGCAGCGGAGAAGAAGGCAGCTAACGCTCGTCTTCTGGGAGTTAGTTTTTCTGCCTTCGAGGACAAGGAGAAACGGCCTGCAACCAACAACCCCGCACGAGAGGCAAAGGGGAAGCAGGCATTGACTGTCAATGCCTCAAAAGGTGCATCAACACCTACTCAGAAGCCTCCACTTGTACCGAGGCCGAAGGAAGTTTATTCGTTCAAAGACGAAGACACCCTGCAGCTCTTTGAGATACTAAAACAGGGCGACAAGATCAAGCTTCCGGACCCTAAGCGTCCCGATGAGGTTGGGAAAGTGGACAACCCGAGGTACTGTCACTACCATCGGTTTGTCGGACACCCAACCAAGGACTGCTATGTCCTCAAGAATTACATCCAGCACATGATTAATGCGGATGTAATCTCCGTCGACTACGAAGAGAAGACGGTGTCAGCCAACGTGGTGTCAATCCAGTTTGGCACCCTGCCGCCGACTACAACACAGGATGGCGTCGTCCCCATCCCTAAGGTGACAAAGGAGGTGGTTAACTTACCACCAACCCGTGACAACGTGAGTGGACTCATCCCACTCACCACATCTCGAGGAGAGATCCTGTGGGTTCACCCCGATCTCGTCTTCGAGGTGACTCAACCGGAGGTACGCCCTACCTCCAAGTCCAAAGGCAGGAAGATTAAGTCTTGCCGCATGGTCTCTTCTTCAACGGAAGAGGCACTTCCTGTGCAGACGCGTTCACAACAGAATATCCAACCCGACGAAGCTGCCGTCGAGGTGGTGCCTCCTGGTACCGTCCCTGCTATCTAGGACGAGGGCCCGTCTAAGCCCTCAGCAGCCAATAAACAGAAGCAGATAGAAGCCCGCTTCGATAGGCCTCTGCGAAAAGAGAATGCTTCAGGGCTAGCCAGGCCCCACAACTTCGACATACTGGCACAACTCACCAGTACTCCTGTCCGCCTATCTCTGTTCGAGCTCCTCCGTCTTTCCAAAGACTCCCGAGAAGCTCTCTGCGAAGCTCTAAAGGATGCTGAATCCTTTCTCAGTCATGTCAAGCAGCCGGAAGATCTTCCGACTGCGTGCAAGCACTGTCACTGTACGGAGGAGGTTATCCCCAATATAACCTTCACCCAACAGGACATGTTGCTCAAACACAATCGACACAACAGGCCGCTGTATTACATAGGGTACATCGGTTCAGTCAAGGAGAAGCGGATTCAGATCGATCCGGGGTCTTCTCTCAGCATCATCCCGAAGACGCTGCTCTCAACACTGGAGATCCTAATGTACCGACTGGCGCCCTCCAACACAACAATCAGTGGTTTCAACGCCAGCAAAAGCGAACCACTGGACAAAATACGACTAAAGTGCCACATCGGTAACCTCAGAACCGAGGTCACTTGTTATGTCGTGGACGCTGAAGTCAACTACAACATTCTGTTGGGTCGTCCATGGCTGCACGAGTATATGGTGGTGCCATCCACGCTCCACCAATGTATGAAGTACGTGTCCACCAACAACGTCATCCGTACGGAGTTCGCGGACATCGACCCCTTCAAAGGGATTGAAGCCTACTTCACTGATGCCGACTTATACAAGTCACATGGTGAGGAGGAGGCCAAAGAAGCTGATGACGAAGCAGAAACGGCAGCAGAGCCGGACATGGAGCCTGAGGTCACTCCCGATGCTCCTTTGAAGATCCGACTCAAAGGCAAACCGCCTCAGAAGTTGCCCCCCATGAGCATTAAGCTATCCGGGAAAGCACCAGCTGCTCCTCAAGCTCCCCTGAAGATACGGTTCAAGGGAAAGCCGCCTCAAACATCGGCTCCCCTTGTGGTAAAACTACAGGGGAAGGCGCCAATCACCAGAGGCACAGCGGAGGCACCTCTGAAGGTGCGTCTTAAGGGCAAGCCGCCGCCATCCCAGCCGCCAGAGAAGGCCCACGTAGTCCTCTCGAACTCCCAGATCAATGCTGTGGTGGACCCTTCCGATCCTACTCCAGTGCTTACAGATGAAGAGCTGGGGGAATATATCTCGGCCGATGTAGATGTCCCATCTCTCGACAATGTAATCCCACGGGATAAAATCTCGCATTTCATCAATAATAGAGTGTCTTTTAATTATTCTAGTCTTCCACATTGGAATGCCATATATACATTAGATAACGCTCTACGGGCATTGTAAACACAAATAACGATCGTCCATCATGTAAATCGAGTAGTCCCGTCCCAAGGGGTCTGTTACATAGTCCCACCACGGAGTCGAGACGAAGAATCCATTATCTTTGGCAAGGTCGAGCGTCATCAAGACCTCCCGCCACTCGAGCCAGAACCAGATGCCGGCAGAATGCAACTCTATCGAAACACGGACAAGACAAAGTACCTCATCCAAAAGATGGGTTACGACCTAAAAAGCGACAAAGGCTTGAACTACGGCAAAGGTCGACGTCTCCCTCTCCGACTTCCAACACCTAAAGGAAAGCCGCAGGACTACTACAACAAAACTCGACGGGGGATAGGCTATGTCACGCCGCCGTCAACTCCAGAGAGTTCAGACGCAGAGGAAGATGAACATTCTCACTCGTCTGAAGCATCAACGTAGGATTCCGATGCCAGTATCGAATCTGTCTTCAAGAGAGTGCTGTCAGCCAATATGACATCTGCACAATCTCAAGAAGAAGAAGGCGAAGACCAAGCGCCGAAATTCTTCGAAGAAGAACCCTGGGCTCAACGCCTGGGACAACAATGGGAGTCTCGTTTTGAATTACGTGAACCTTCCACCGAAGACGAAGTCGAGCAGATCGACCTTGGGGATGGATCTTCTTCCAAACCCATCTTCGTCAGCAAAAGCCTAAAAGGAGAAGATCGAGAATCTTTAATCCAGCTGGCTAAAGAATATATGACGTCTTCGCCTGGAGCTACGAAGATATGCCGGGACTTGATCCACAGATTACGATGCATAGGTTGAACATCTTGCCTGATGACAAGCCTATCAAGCAACAACAGAGGCGCTTCCGTCCGGACATCATGAACGCCATCGATCAGGAGGTAGACAAACTCTTGACTAGCGGCTTCATTCGTGAAGAGCAACACCCAGATTGGGTAGCCAACGTCGTCCTCGTCACCAAGAAGAATGGGAAGATACGAGTCTGTATCGACTTCAGAGACCTCAACTCTGCTTGCCCGAAGGACGAATTCCCGCTTCCAATCACCGACGTGATGATTGACAACACATGTGGCTTCGAGCGCATGTCTTTCATGGACGGGTATTCGGGCTATAACCAGATCAAGATGTTCCCCGATGACGCAAAACATACGTCATTTAGGACTCCAAAGGGCATTTTCTGCTACACAGTGATGCCCTTCGGCCTGAAGAATGCTGGTGCGACATACCAACGTGCTATGAGCACCATTTTCCGTCAACATCTTTGCAAGACAGTCGAATTCTATGTCGATGACATCGCAGTCAAGAGCCGTCTCAAAGGAGATCACCTGCAAGACCTCAAGACAGTCTTCGACCTCATGCGGGCGCATCAACTCAAGATGAACCCCGCTAAATCCTTCCTTGGGGTTTCGAGCGGAAAGTTCTTGGGCTTCATCATCACGACGAAAGGCATTCATGTCGATCCCGAGAAGACCAAAGCAATTCTTGATATGGACCCTCCGAAGAATCTTCGAGAACTTCGAGGCCTACAGGGACGTCTGGCATACATCCGGAGGTTCATAGCAAACCTTTC
Source organism: Iris pallida (assembly GCA_029216955.1). Taxonomy (NCBI): domain Eukaryota; kingdom Viridiplantae; phylum Streptophyta; class Magnoliopsida; order Asparagales; family Iridaceae; genus Iris; species Iris pallida. The sequence continues at coordinate 5,116,031 of JANAVB010044420.1, forward strand.
CGGCAAATGTCAACCCTTCACCCAGCTCATGAAGAAGGGTGTCTCTTACGTCTGGACAGAAGAATACCAAAAGGCTTTCGACGACATCAAAGCCTACCTGATGAGCCCTCCAGTCCTGGTGGCACCCGTCACCGGCAAACCATTCCTACTCTACGTCCGTGCCATGGATCATTCCCTCGGTGCCCTGCTAGCTCAGAACAGTGACACAGGCTATGAGCAAGCAATCTACTACCTCAGCCGAACTCTGATCGGGGCCGAACACCGGTACAACCCCGTTGAAAAGGGGTGCTTGGCTCTGGTATTTGCCATCCAAAAGACTCGTCATTATGTCTCAGGCCAGACAATTCACGTCATTTCCCGAGTCAATCTGCTCAGGGTCCTCATGACGAAGCCAGGATCACTGAACTCCCGGCTAGCCACATGGGCGATCTTGCTAACGCCATACAACATGGTGTTCGTTCCACAAAAGGCTGTTAAGGGTCAAGCTCTGGCCGACTTCTTAGCTGCACACCCAATCCTAGAGTCCTCAAGACTCTATGAAGACATCCCGGATGAGGTCCAAGAATCAAATATCATCGAAGAAAGCTCCGTCTGGCGGATGTTTTTCGATGGCGCTTCAAGAACAGGCCCCAAAGGCCAAATCGTCGCAGGAGTGGGGGTGGTATTAGTCTCCCCCGATCAGCTGGTCATCCAGCGTGCTTACTCCCTTTCGAAGCCGTGCTCCAACAATGTTGCTAAGTACAACGCGCTCATTATAGGACTCTAGCTAGCGCAACAGCTGGGGGTGAATCATCTGGAAGCCTAAGGCGACTCAAAGCTCGTCGTAAATCAGATCAGAAGGCAATACGAGATTCGCTATGAAGATTTGATCCCCTACCATGAAGTTGCATTGAACATCATTTCAACCTTCACCGAGTTCTTCATCGAATACGTACCTCGTCTATAAAATCTAGAGGCCGATGCTCTGGCTGGCCTCGCAGCCTCTTTGGCGGCACCCCTCGGAACTCAACACTACGTCACGGTGGTGGGTCGAGACTTGGTCTGCCCTAAAAACAACCTGCGCTCACAAGTGGCTCACGCCATGTCAACGGGTGCCGGTGTTAACGTCCGAGATTGGAGATTTCCGTTCATCGACTTTGCTGTCTACAGAATTCTCCCAGAAGACCCGAAAGAAGCCGTCTCGGTCAGGAGACGCTCTCTTCGATTCTACTACGATACGGCTACTAAAATGCTGTATCGACGCTCCTACGATGGACTTCTTCTTCGATGTTTGTCTAACGAAGAAGCAGCCGAAGCCCTTCGAGAAGCTCATGATGGAACCTGCGGGGCCCATCAGCCCGGTCCTAAGTTACAGGATCGACTGCGACGCATGGGCTATTACTGGCCAACCATGGCCGCTGACGCTATTGAATATGCTAAGAAGTGCCATGCGTGCCAGCTTCACGCAGACTTCATTCATACACCGTCCGAACCACTACATCCTACAGTCGCCTCCTAGCCCTTTGAAGCTTGGAGAATGGATATTGTGGGACCAATCACCCCTCCTTCATCGAGAGGACACCGCTTCATCCTAGCAATCACCGACTACTTCTCCAAATGGGCAGAAGCAGTTCCTCTGGCAGAAGTAAAAAGCTCCAGGGTGATCAGCTTCATCAAGCACCACGTCATCTACCATTTCGGGGTACCCCGGAGGATCATCCACGATAATGGTCCTCAGTTCATCAGCCATGTCTTCAGCCGATTCTGTGACAAGAATCGCATTCAAAACGTGGCATCAACCGCCTACAATCCGACAGCAAACAAATTGGCAGAGGCGTTCAACAAAACTATTGTCGGGCTACTCAAAAAGGTCGTGTCATCTAACAAACGCGACTGGGATAAAAAGCTTGGCGAATGCCTTTGGGTCTACCGAACAACGGTACGGACCTCGACAGGCAACACACCATTCTTCTTGGTCTACGGGATCGAAGCGGTACTGCCTCTCGAGATTCAGATACCCTCACTCTGCGTAGCAATCACAAACCAACTCACAGAAGAAGACAATCAACGTCGTCGTCTGTGGGAACTGGAGGCACTTGACGAAAAGTGTCTTCTAGCTCAACAACGCATCGAACTCTACTAAGCCCGTATATCACAGGCTTTCAACAAGAAGGTCAAGCAGAGGACTTTCCAAATTGGCGACCTGGTTCTGGCAGTCAGGAGGCCAATGGTGTTGACTCACAAAACACCAGGAAAGTTCGAGCCCAAATGGGAAGGACCTTTCATCATCGAGACGGTATACTCAAACGGTGCTTACCGTCTCGCCAAACCCAATGGGAACTTATTCATGATGCCCATCAACGGCAAGTTCCTAAAGAAGTACTACTCTTGACGTCTTTCAGACATGTGCTTCCACCAGGGGATCTGTGGACCCAATCATCAGGGCTCACAGACAATTCCCTTCCACAAAATCATACGCTTTCGGAACCCAGCTGTTCCGTGGCATCCTCCGGTAGAAGAACAACCACGTCCACATCACCTCTGAGTTGTTCCCCTACGCCCTACAAGGCAGAATCTTACACCCCATAAGATTACGCTATCCTTCATATTTATCACGTCCATATTACCTCTGAGTAAACATCCCGTACAGACAACCCCCGCGTTGCCGTACATCGATCGCAGAACTTTCACGTCCATATTACCTCTGAGTAGTTCCGTACATCTCCCAGAGTCATTCCTACCACGTCCATAACACCTCTGAGTAGGAAGATTCTATCATTTGAACCCCATATTTGCCACGTCCATATTACCTCTGAGCAAATACATTGGGTCCTTCAAACTTATTATCTGTATCTAAAACCAAGGATAATAGGTCCACACAAATCATCAAAGTTCATGACAAGCAAAAATGAACACATCGCAAAAAATGGTGTACTTCTTTATTTCTAAAAAAAAGGAGAGTAAATGATTAAACTATCCCCAGCAGAGTCGCCAGCTTGTTTGCCATTAAAATTCTTTGATTGTAAATTTTAATACAAAAAGAACAGTGTTACAATATAGGACTTAGGCGTAGTCCTAGGAGTACACTTTTGTTTAATCTGGGTTCCTTGTGCCAATGGAGTGAGTGGTAATACGTTGACTTCGTTGACGATCTGACGACGGTTATCGGTTCTCTGAAGGTCTGGATTGCTCTGGATGCTGGAGCTTGCTGAAAGGAGGAAGACGTTGAGTGTCTGTATCTGCCTCTCTGGTGGTGCGAAGTCTCTGTCTGTTCGCTGTGGAAGTTGATATGTGTGTACGTAGGTTGGTCCGTGTGTCTCTGTAAAAGAAAAAAATGATCCTTCTATTTATAGTTTTGCAGGCTGGCTGCTCATGTGCGCATATGTAGGATGCGCCGGTACGCGGGGACGCTACGTGTTGATTGCTGATGGAGACGCATGGACGATGCACCCTGATCGAGGGGGTTGACTTCTTCATGTTGCTGTTGTGAACCGGCACGTAGCGAAGAAGAAGATCTTTCTGTTGCTGAGATCTTGGATGAGTTGAGTCAAAGGACACGTGTCGTCGACCCATGGCGCGAAGATCTCGGATTTGGTGGGGGGGATGATCTGGTATGATGCGCCTAGGATTGGGTGCATGAGGGGACTTTGGCTCGTAACCTTTAGGAGTCACGAACCATTCTGGGCGCATGGCTTTTGAGGCGCATGCAGAGCTTCAGTAGTGACTTTACTCCTGTCTTTTGGGATCAGGGAGAAGTCTGGGGAGCATGGCATTTAAGGCGCATGTAGAGTTGTAACAGCGACTTTTCTTTTGTCTTTAGGGATCAGTAAAAAGTCTGAGGCGCACAGCTTTTGAGACGTATGCAGATTTGGGCGCATGGCCGTGGAGGCGCATGCGAGATGGTTGGGTGGCCACGTGGCAGTAGCCGTCAGAGGGGAGTAATGATGATGCTGACGTTGGCGATGCTTTGTTTTCTGAAAAAGCTACCGTCTGTTCAGACTTTGGGAGGCGTGCTGCCAACTCTGTCAGTTCAGCATTTAATGTTTGTGACATTCGATGGACAGCTCAGTGGGCACGTCGGTTGGCGTTCCACTAGGCGCATGGGGACGCATGGGGCCGCATCCCCTGTGATGCTTTTGGTACTGAAGGGCGCGTCTATGTGATGCGCTTGATGTTAAAGGGCGCGTCTTTGTGATGCACGGTCTGGCCGGCGCATCTGCTTCGTGAGATGTCTTTGATGGTGCAACTGTTACGTTCTTCGAGTGCTTTAAATAGCCGTTTTAACTTGGCTGAATTCGAAGCGTCCGGTTCATCCATTTAATGCAAATTCATTGCACGGAATTCGGAGAGCCATCCACTTGGCACATGGATTTGATCTGCCCGACCTATAAATAGTGGCATGGAGAGAGGGTTTGCTTCTCGTTCCCTCACGTCCTTCCGACAAGAATTCGTTTACTCGAATGCATTCTGTTGACGAGATGCTCCCGAGGGTGAAGATGCGACGCAATGTCTTCATTGATGCACTTGAAGGTGACTGTTACATCCAAAAGTCGGAGTCGAGGGCTTCCGAGGCAGGCGGAAGGTGCCTGTTGCATCCAAAGATAGGAATGTACGAGCCTCGTCTCCGTTGTGCAGGAAGAGCCGTAGATCGGAATTACGGTGCTACGGCTTTGGTGGCTCTTCCTTTCTTCAAAATGGGTGTAGCCCATTCTGGTTGTGTTGAAAGCTGCTCCTTTGGCCGCGATTTCGATCACGGTCTTCCTTTGGCTTTGAAGGCTCTTTTGAAGCCTCCCCTGGCCACAGGTTGGCTTGTGGTTCTTTTCCCTTCCTGGGCTAGAGGGTTGATTGTCACCCTCGTTCTGCTCATTAAATGCTTCATTAGTCGAAGCATTTATCAGGTGAGCCTGGCTGGAAGAGCGGCACATAACTGGGCTGCTGAAGGGATAACCGAGCTACCCAAGAGATGCACATAACTGAGGGTACACATAATTGAGCTGCTGAAAAGGATGTGCCTTGCATGGTGGGATGCGCCTGGCTTAGGGCGCATGTTGGGATGCGCCTGGCCGAGGGCGCATGTTGATTGCTGGCTGTAGACTTAGGATCTTTTCTTTCTCCTTTGTACAGTCTTTCTTAAACATGTAATAGACTTTTATATGTTAAATAAAAAGTCCTCTTTCAATGTCATATTTGTTGCCTTTTGCTGTGAAAAAACAGTCTTCCTTGACCTTCAACACTGTTGCTTCAGTAGAAGTAAGGCGGTCCCCAAACAGGAACTCAGGCTTCAAGAAGGTCACTTTGTCAGATGTGGCAGATTTCAAAACACCACGCACCATCATCCGTTTGAGGAACCCATACTGCTGTTCCCGGATTTGAGCCATTCTTTCGGGATGCTGGTCCACCACAATAGCGGCTTGAGCCGGGTTTATCACTTTCTCGTTATAATCTACTCCCGTCTGGCAAAGGGCAGTGTCCAGGAGCACTTCACTCAAGAGTGGGATAGGCATCGACACTAGCAAAGATTCGAAAAATGTTAGAAATAACAAAAGAATCTGAGTCGCATCAAAAGCGCATGGCGCCTCAGTGAAAGGCTTCGGCGCATCATCAGGGTCTAAACCCATGCGCATCAGCAGTAGAGCCTCGGCGCATCTTCAGGACTTGAACCCATGCGCGTCGGCGACAAAAACCTGGGCACGTCATCAAAAGACTCAAGGTCGATGTGCGTTGGTGTACGTAAAATGAAACTTACCAACCACCTTCGGTCGAACTTCGACAGGCCAACGGAGAACATCGGCCGCTGCAGCTTTCACAGGTTCTTTTCCTTTATCCTTGCCATCACCGCCGCGAGGAGTCTTTGGAGCCATTTCTTTGAGAGAAAAAAAGTTAGGGTTTTTGAAGAAGAACTCTAAAGAAAGCAAAAGCAAGGAGAAGAAGAACTCTCTCTCTCCATCTCTCGCCTATTTATAGGGCTTGGTCGTACGCGTGAACCGATGATGTGTGATCTCAGCCGTCGCCTCGGGTTCTGTGAAGAGATAACCACAAATAAAACCAAAAAAGATCATCATTAATCTTTTTTAGGTTACCGAGGCGTCATCATTTGTACTAACTGAGCAGAGCATGCGCCCAGCACTGACGCGCGGAGTATCTATGCGCCCTGACGGTCATGCGCCTCCACTACCATGCTTCTTATTCAAAGTATTCCAAAACTTATCCAAAAGTTTTGAAAACTTTGAAGGGGGTCTTGTAGAAGCATAGAATTTCAGAACCAGAAAGTCTATGCGCCAGACTACATGCGCCAAAGCTCGGACAAAGTGCTTCACAGCAAAAAGCAATAAATATAGACATTGAAAGAGGACTTTTTATTTAACATATAAAAGTCTATTACATGTTTAAGAAAGACTGTACAAAGAAGAAAAAAAGATCCTAAGTCTACAGCCAGCAATCAACATGCGCCCTCGGCCAGGCGCATCCCAACATGCGCCCTCAGCCAGGCGCATCCCACCATGCAAGGCGCATCCTATTCAGCAGCTCAGTTATGTGCACCCTCAGTTATGTGCATCCCTTAGGCAGCTCGGTTATCCCTTCAGCAGCCCAGTTATGTGCCGCTCTTCCAGCCAGGCTCACCTAATAAATGCTTCGACTAATGAAGCATTTATTGAACAGAACGAGGGTGGCAATCAACCCTCTAGCCCAGAAAGGGAAAAGAACCACAAGCCAACCTGTGGCCAGGGGAGGCTTCGAAAGAGCCTCCAAAGCCAAAGGAAGACCGTGATCGAAATCGCGACCAAAGGAGCAGCTTTCAACACAACCAGAATGGGCTACACCCATTTTGAAGGAAGAAAGAGCCACCAAAGCCGTAGCACCGCAATTCCGATCTACGGCTCTTCCTGCACAACGGAGACGAGGCTCGTATATCCCTATCTTTGGATGCAACGGGCACCTTCCGCCTGCCTCGGAAGCCCTCGACTCCGACTTTTGGATGTAACAGTCACCTTCAAGTGCATCAATAAAGATATTGCGTCGCATCTTCACCCTCGGAAGCATCTCGTCAATAGAATGCATTCGAGTAAACGAATTCATGTCGGAAGGACGTGAGAGAACGAGAAGCAAACCCGCTCTCCATGCCACTATTTATAGGCCGGACAGATCAAACCCATGCGCCAAGTGGATGGCTCTCCGAATTTCGTGTAATAAATTTGCATTAAATAGATGAACCGGACGCTTCGAATTCAGCCAAGTCAAAACGGCTACTTAAAGCACTCGAAGAACGTAACAGTTGCACCATCAAAGACGTCTCACGAAACGGATGCGCCGGCCAGACCGCGCATCATACAGATGCGCCCTTTAACATCAAGCACATCACATAGACGCGCCCTTCAGTACCAAGAGCATCACAGGGGATGCGCCCCCATGCGTCCCCATGTGCATAGTAGAACGCCAACCGACGTGCCCACTCAGCTGTCCATCGAATATCACAAACATTAAATGCTGAACTGACAGAGTTGGCAGCATGCCTCCCAAAGTCTGAACAGTCGGCAGCTTTTTTAGAAGACGAAGCATCGCCAACGTCAGCATCATCATTACTTCCCTCCAACGGCTACTGCCACATGGCCACCCAACCATCTCGCATGCGCCTTCACGGCCATGCACCCAAATCTGTATATGCCTCAAAAGCTGTGCGTCTCAGACTTTTCAGTGATCCCTAAAGACAGAAGAAAAGTCACTGTTACAACTCTGCATGCGCCTCAAAAGCCATGCACCCCAGACTATTCCCTGATCCCAAAGGACAGGAGTAAATTCACTACTGAAGCTCTATATGCGCCTTAAAAGCCATGCGCCCAGAATGGTTCGTGACTCCTAAAGGTTACGAGCCAAAGTCTCCTCATTCGCCCAATCCTAGGCGCATCCTACCAGATCATCCCCCCCACCAAATCCGAGATCTTCGAGCCATGGGTCGACGACACGTGTCCTTTGACTCAACTCATCCAAAATCTCAGCAACAGAAAGATCTTCTTCTCCGCTACGTGCCGGTTCACAACAGCAACATGAAGAAGTCAACCCCCTCGATCAGGGCACATCGTCCATGTGCCTCCATCAACAATTAATACGTGTCGTCCCCGCGTACAGGTGCATCCTACATATGCGCGCATGAGCAGCCAGCCTGCAAAACTATAAATAGAGGGATCATTTCCTTCTTTTACAGAGACACACGGACCAACCTACGTGCACACATATCAACTTCCACAGCGAACAGACAGAGACTTCGCACCACCAGAGAGACAGATACAGACACTCAACATCTTCCTCCTCTCAGTAAGCTCCAGCATCCAGAGCAATCCAGACCTTCAGAGAACCGATAACCGTCGTCAGATCGTCAACGGAGTCAACGCATTACCACTCACTCTACTGGCATAAGGAACCCAAATTAAACAAAAGTGTACTCCTAGGACTACGCCTAAGTCCTATATTGTAACACTGTTCTGTTTGTATTGAAATTTACAATCAAAGAATTTTAATGGCAAACATTCTCCACCAGCCTGAGAAAGGAAGGTGTAGGCAAGTACATCTTGCTTCATGGAGGAATCTCATTTTTTATTGTTCCACTGTCTTCCTCATGTGTTTTTAACCCACTTTAGTACTTAACATTTTTTATTTCCGTGGTTAATTTCTTGTAGATCTAGCTTTGTGGTATTTTTAGCTTTCATGAGTTTTGATCTATCAAACCTGCATATTTTGCTAGTTGATGGTTCCATAATGTAGAGAATTCCATTTTGCCCAAATTTAACCTACAAAAGTCTGGATTTGGGTTCCTAATATTGTTTGGTGGAGCATGGTGTCATGGTATTTTCTATGGACATGTTCTCTATGGGAGCCATTAATTGCACTTTTGGTCGCATGAGCATTTTCTAGTTCTGGCCGTATGGCCTTTCTTTTTTATGCGGCCAGGACCATTAATCTCTTTATGGCCCTTTGATTAAATTGCTTGCATTAATTAAATTTCTTGCATGTTTACATGCATGGCCATTTAATTATTAGCTTTGCATGCACTAGCAAATAGTGCTTAGCCGCATATAGGCTTTGGCATTTGCGTGCACTAGCAAATAGTGCTTAGCCGCATATAGGCTTGGGCATTTGCATGCACTAGCAAGTAGTGCTTAGCCGCATATAGGCCATTAATATATCATCGCCGTATATGCATGCATGCTTTGGCCATTAATAATTGCTTTGGTCATTCAACAATTTGTTAGCCGCATATGGAAATATATGCTGGCCGCATATGCACTCAATGCTAGCCGCATATAGCCAACTGCTTGCTTGGCCGCATATGACAAATTTCTTGCATGGCTACTATTTAATATATTTTGGCCGTATGGCCTTAGCATAATTGCATGGCCGCATGGCCCTTTAATTAAGCTGCTTGCATGCAACTTGCCTGAGCCGTATATGGCCAAGTGACTTGCTGGCCGCATGAAAAAAATTTCTAAGCCACATGAGTCCTCCACAGCCCTTACCTCTGCTAATATTTAATTACTACATGAATGCTTGTGCCATATTAATTGTTCCCTGACACGATGGTGACCGACTGTGGTATACTTTTGACAAATGACATGACATGATAGTGGCCCGACGTGGCGCACTCCTGACAGTGAACCTGTGATATATCTCGAATTGCTGTTGCGACGGCCAATATGACATGACATGATAAAAATGAATGACCTGGATACCGTGGACGATTTTTCTTGTACAAATTGTCACCCCCCGATTCCGTCGAATCGATAGTCGTCCCCCGGACGTGATATCGTGCGAACCTAATTTGCAATCACACAAGGCCTAATCATAAGGTAATCTGAGACACGAGATCTAAGAGAGTACGCAGACAAATTGATACACATAATAAGTAAAAGAAACTTGATCTTTATTGATAATGAACATCTTTTACAGACTCCGATACAAGACTCATTGCCGCACGGGCTACAACATGACTCGATTACAAAAGAGTGCCGATGAGATAGTCGTTCCATACATTGCACACATCCCTCAATATACACAAGTACTCCATTGACCTGGATAGGAAGAACGTTGAGTCATTTTCCTTGGACTGTCGAGAGCCTTCAAAAGTGGAGTCGCAGAGTAAGTCTTCGACGCACGGCCGAAGCTTCAAAAGTCACGAACGCCGCCGAGCTAGCTGGCGCGTCCTTCCTGGTTCGCGGGACCTGCAAAGAACGAGGATCAGCACGAAACACATGTACTGGCGAATGGCTAATTAAATCCAGGCTCTGTATTTGATTCAAGAAGTTTCGTAAACATGTTAGCTAGCTATTTCAATGATCTTTCTAATCATCCTGTTCGATTTGCATGTTAACATGTTTTGAGGCAAGCATATGAAATTGAATATCATTAAGCAACTATCATGTTCCTTCCGTGTCCCGTACACCTATTAAGCAGTGAAGGGGGTATGAAGGCCACTGGCAATGTCAAGCCATCGCGGACTATAGTATTTGGTTAGACGACGCCCATTTCGCGTCGGGTAGCGAGCCCTGTGCGAAAGTGCCCGCATAACTTGCGCCGATGAAGGGTTGGCGCTGCTACACTCATTCCTCCCGGGCTGAATCGGTCCCTTGGCCTAGGCAACCGTTCGAGGAAACTTTACATTGTCGACAAGTTATCCAATGACCGTTTTTCTTTGGACTTAGTTGATTTGCTTACTTGACCGTATTGTTGCAATAAACGTTAATCGATTCATTCATTATTTTGCATAGGCTAAGTGGATTTGCGTAAGAAACACGTTTTCCATTTTTCAAAACCGGCAGTTTGATAGCAAGTGTTTCGTTAAGAATCGTGCCACAATTTCTTTGATTCTACACTATTATGACAAGCATTCATTTACTTCACATATTGAGTTTTGAAGTAGAGGGACGAGACGAAGGAGGTCAGCCACTCGCCTTAGCCTTGTTTCAAGCGAGCGACCGGTTGGCTGCGCTGACGTCGCCTACGCTATCACCTGCAATCGCATAAGCAACTGATTAGAACACTGTACAATTCAAGGATATTCGATATGAATGCGAAGCTCGAAAATGCGTCACAAAAATCCATCGAAAATATTCATGAAAAACGCATTCACGAAAACCAAAGCCAAAGCCAAATCAAGTGCGGCATGAAAACCAGAGCAACGGGAGGTCTCTCCCGACTCAGTCGCAGAGCCAATCCTCGAGGCGCAACCCGCTGAATATGGGACTTGGTTCCGAAGAAGCCATTCCATAACGTGGAATGGATCTTAATTCAACCGTTCCCGTTTGATCGACTCAGCTGATTCCGACCTATCGGTTCCGACCGAATCGATAGCGATAGTATTCCTTTCTCGCGCACCCCGTGGACGGAGACGGGGCACGATATAGGGACGGGGCACTACACCATAACCAACTAATAAAAAGTTTTATCCTCGAAACTTAAAGGTAGAACCTACCTCTACGAGAATAACGAAGGAAATTTCTCCTTCATTTCTGATTCAAGCTCCCACGTCGACTCTTCGACCGAATGGTTCCTCCAGAGGACGCGGATGAGAGGGATCGCTCGATTGTGCAGCAGCTTATCCTTGCGTTCTATGATTTGAACTGGCTCTTCGACGTAGGATAAGTCGGACTTTAGCTCCAGCTGGCCAAAATCTACCACGTGGCTCGGATCGTGCACATACTTCCGCAGTTGAGAGACATGGAAGACATTGTGTACACCTTCAAGCGCCGGAGGTAAGCCAATTTTATAGGCCACTGGGGTGACCCGTTCGAGTATTTCGAACGGCCCAACGAATCTTGGACTCAATTTTCCCTTCGCGCTGAACCGAGTAACTCCCCGCATGGGCGACACTTTGAGAAATACGTGATCGCCTACTTGAAACTCGAGGGGGCGACGATGAACGTCTGCATAGCTTTTCTGACGACTCTGTGCGGTCTTTAATCTTTTCCGAATAAGCCGAATCTTCTGTACGGTCTGTTCAACCAGTTCCGGACCGAGAATCTGCCGCTCTCCGACTTCGTCCCAGCAAATGGGTGATCGGCATTTGCGCCCGTACAAGGCTTCATACGGCGCCATTTGAATGCTGGATTGATAGCTATTGTTGTATGCAAATTCGGCCAGCGGTAGATGATTGTCCCAGCTTGATTTAAAGTCAATTGCGCAGAGTCGTAGCATGTCTTCGAGAATCTGATTGACGTGCTCCGTTTGGCCGTCGGTCTGAGGATGGTAAGCTGAGCTGAACTGCAACTTGGTACCCAACGTCGACTGAAGGCTACTCCAGAATCGCGACATGAACCGTGAATCCCGATCAGACACGATGGATACTGGAACTCCGTGTAGCCGTACTATCTCATCAAGATATATCTGCGCCAGGCGATCAACACTCCAAGTAACTTTGATGGCAATAAAATGTGCTGACTTGGTTAATCGATCGACGATAACCCAGATAGCATTATTTTCCCGTGGTGCCTTCGGCAGACCAACAATGAAATCCATGCACACGTGCTGCCACTTCCATTCTGGAATTGCCAGATTCGGCATCTTCCCGTCCGGTCTTTGGTGCTCAGTTTTCACCTGCTGGCAGGCCATGCATTGCGACACGAAGAGGGCCACATCTCTTTTCATTCCGTGCCACCAGAAGTTTGTGCGGAGGTCCTTGTACATCTTCGTGCTACCGGGATACAAGGTGTATTTCGTATAGTGCGCCTCCGACAGGATCTCCTTTCTGAGTTGTGAATTGTCCGGAACGCATAGCCTACCCTTCAATTGAAGCACGCTGGTTTCGTCTTCCGCAAAGTCGGTCGTCCTACCCGTCGAGATTAGCTCTCGCACTTTCTTCAGGTATGGATCGTCCGTCTGAGCGGTCTTGATCTTATCAAGCAATCTTGGCTCTAACTGCAACTTTGCCAACTGCACATTCTGAAATCTGACTCGGAGCTCGATGCCCATCTCTTCTAGGTCACGTAGCAGTCTGGGGTCGATGGATAACGAGGCAATGTACTTCCGACTCAAGGCGTCCGCCACAACATTTTCCTTTTCCGGCGTATAGTCGATAGTCAAGTCGTAATCTTTGATCAGTTCAAGCCAGCGCCTCTGCCGCAAGTTCAGTTCCCTCTGCGTGAATAGATACTTGAGGCTCTTGTGATCGGTGTAGATCGTGTACGCCACGCCATAGAGGTAGTGACGCCATATTTTCAACGCAAACACAATCGCCGCTAACTCCAGGTCGTGCGTGGGATAATTTTTCTTGTGCGGCTTTAGCTGTCGGGAAGCAAAAGATATCACCTTGTTCCACTGCATCAGCACACACCCCAAGCCCTGATCGGACGCGTCGCTAAATATCTGGAAACCCTCAGTCCCTTCTGGAAGTACGAGTATCGGGGCCGAGACGAGTCGTTGCTTTAATTCTTGGAATGAAGCTTCGCAGTCGTCTGACCAGTCAAATACGACTCCTTTCTGGGTGAGGCGAATCAGAGGCGATACGATCTTCGCGAAGTCTTTCACGAAGCGTCGGTAGTATCCCGCTAGGCCAAGGAAACTTCGAATCTCGTCGACGGACGCTGGCCATTTTCAATCGACAACGGCTTCAACTTTCTTTGGTTCGACCGTAATGCCTTCAGCATAAATGATGTGTCCGAGGAATGCGACGCTGCTAAGCCAGAATTCACATTTGCTTCACTTCGCGTATAGTTGATTTTCTTGAAGGGTCTGAAGCATGGTCCGCAGATGCTCAGTGTGTTGCTACCTATTCTTCGAGTAGACGAGTATATCGTCGATAAAGACTACTACGAACTTGTCAAGGAATGGTCGAAACACTCGATTCATTAAATCCATGAAAGCGGCAGGGGCATTCGTTAGGCCGAACGATATTACCAGGAACTCGTAATGGCCGTATCGAGTGCGGAAGGCAGACTTCGGTACATCGTCCGGCTTGATCTTGAGTTGATGGTAACCCGAACGTAGATCAATTTTAGAGAACACCGTGGCTCCTTGAAGCTGATCAAACAGATCGTCTATGCAGGGCAGGGGGTATTTGTTCTGGACGGTGGCTTTGTTCAGCTCGCGGTAGTCGATACAAAGACGCATAGAGCCATCCTTCTTCTTGACAAACAGCACGGGCGCTCCCCAGGGCGAGACGCTCGGTCGGATGAATCCCTTGTCGAGCAATTCTTGTAACTGTACCTTGAGTTCTTTAAGCTCTGCAGGGGCCATTCTGTACAGGGTCTTCGAGATCGGTCGAGTGTCGGGGAAGGTATCGATAGTGAACTCAATCTCTCGATCGGGCGGCATGCCGGGCAGCTCGTCCGAGAACACATCGAGGAATTCTGCCACAATGTCGGTCTGACCCGCATTTGCACCATCCTGTCGTATGTCTCGAACGGAAGCTAGATAGCCTTCGTACCCGGAATGCAGCATCCGTCGAGCAGATATTGCGGAGATCACCATGCAGGTCGGCGATGCCTCACCACACGAGTAGCAGAATTCAGGCACTCCAGGTATGCGGAATGTGACCTTCTTTTCAGCGCAGTCTATGGTTGCGTTGTACGTACCGAGCCAATCCATCCCCAGAATGATATCGTAGCACTACAACAAAAAACCCTTTTAATGACGGCTAAAAAGCGTCATTAATGACGAACCATGACGCTTTTTTTTCACAGCAACCGTTGTGAAAACGGGTGTTATAAATGTTTTTTAAAAGCGTCATAAAATAACCGTCATGAATAGTTTCTATAAAAGCGTTATGAATAGTTAATATATAGTGCACAATTCAGAACAATTTTAAAACGTCATGAATAGATAATATGTATAGGCTCAATGCAGCACATTTATAACACTTTATACTATTCAAATTAGCATATTTATAATTCTCTATACTGCACAGTATATATTACATTTCAAAAACTTAACATTATATATCACCATCTTTATTACATTTCTCAAAATAGAGTACATATCAACATTTTCATTACATTGAATATCCAAATACAGAAAATCATCTTTATTACATTCCTCCAAGATCAGTGGCAAGAGCTGGTTGGTAACCAATGGCAGATAGGATACGACCAAGCAAAGCAGACACTTCAGAGTTTGCCTGAAAAGTTGAAGATAAACTGAGCCATAAAACATGCATATGCATAACAAGAAAATCATTCCATGTACAGGTTACTATAAGCTTACTTGAGTGAACCGAAAAATGTTGTTAATAAAGAGAAGCACATCTTGCCCTTCAGCATCTCGAAAATGCTCGACAACTGTCGACCGACACTTCCTGTCCCAAGGTTCACTTTGATGTTTCCGTAGTTTATCGCTTTCTCAATCTTTGCTCTTGAGAATCTGTAAAGGCCTGACCATGTACTAATTGTTTGCCCTTGTAGTTTGAGTACTACGCAAACTGCAATTCAAATTTTCAAATTAATAGAAACTTATTTTAACTAATAAAACTTTTTCGAAGTTTAAACCTAAATAAAGGTACTAATACCTTCCTTAGGATCATCGGATTTTTTCCTTGTCACAAATTTGATGAGGATGACTATAAGAACCATTCCCATAATTGCAATGAGAGTCACTAGTAGTGCTTTAGCAGTACTACCTGGTGGCCAGCATACATTAATTAATTTTTACAAACTTGTATTAAAATCAACAATTGCACAAAAGAAGAACCTCTATAAATGAGCTAATTAATTAGGGTGGTACTTACGCTTCATTCTGATGTAGCCAACGGGATGTTCTGAAGATATAAAGAAACGTGACCGAAAAATTAGTGAAAATGGGATATGTAATAGAAATATTAGGACAAAAGAGTTTCAGAAGCATCATTTTATGGTTCCTTGTATGTGGTCTTGATACATGTAATAAAAATATCAGGACACCAGATACTTAAGCATTTGATCAACTTATAGATCATGATATACTTACCATCAGGAGTAAATTGATGTATATATGTATATACATATATTTGTTAATTAGATACACAATGATTAGTTGTTAAATGGCATGCTACATATGTTTTCCTCATATATTGTTGTTGTGTTAGAAAAATTATGGAACAATTTGCTTAATTTTTGAGTTTCTAGAGAACCAAATTTGAGCAAGAATTATGAAGTGGGCAATACGAATAAAAATGTAGATTAGAAATCTCTTAAATAAGTATCTACTAATTGAAGAGTGAAGACTAATAGGAAACAAAAATTGCAAATTTACCTTTCAGTAACATATGTCTACACTTGTTTGGATTAAATGGTAATTATATCCATCTCCACAAACAAATAAAATATCATCTTTTTAAAAATTTCTTCCTCTACTTTTTGGTCATCCAAACAAGTGAAGGAAAAATTAATTTTACCTTCATTTTACTCTCCTCCATTTTCTTTCCCCTCCTCAAAAATGTTCCCAAATACGATGTTAGGGGATCTATGAAAGGAAAATAACACTTCCTTGCAGCTTTTATCAATTTCCTAAATATCGGGTTTGGGGCAAAAAGAACATACTACATAAAATATACATCTAATATTGTAAAATATAGCAGATTTTTAACAAAAGTCTCTTGATGTTTCCCATCTCTATCTCCAGAAAGCGGCCCCATTGACTGCAATGGCAAGTGACATCGGCCACTAACGACACCATAATCTATCATATCTCGAAAATTGGAATTTAGAATTTGGGAGGCCCAAATTATTCCAAAAATACCTAAATTTTAACACCTCTCTCACTTTCAGTCAATAATTTAATAAACGAAAGAGGGAGAAAAATCCCTAAATTAAGCAAAATAAAAAGACTCAACCTGACCGAAACAAATACCAAGTCTTTACAACTTCAAGGAAAAAAAAACTCACAGGCAGCAACCATCGGAACCAGAGTAGTTGCTCAAGAGCTGAGTGAAGTGATCCATCCCCCGATTCTTGCACTGATCGTCGATTCCTACGAAGAACTTCCAATATAAAACCCGCCAAAAAGGAAATAAAAAAATGGAGAGAGAAGGGAAGGAATCGAACCATGCAACACTACGAAGGGGATGGAAGAAGAAATCGAAGCAGAGATCAAGAAGACGATCGCGACGGCGGCAACTCTCTTTCCCGCCAACGCTGCCATTGCTCCCCCTCTTTCGTTTCTTCTCGATTTCTCCGGAGAAGTCTAGAGGTCCATTTTTTTAAGAAGGAACCGATGATTGGAGGAGAGGACAAAATTTGCACGGAAGAAGTTATGAGTGTTTAAAAGTTGACAGAAAACCTTACCGATATGGTCGAGATCGCACCTCGGGTAAGATCCATCGATCAGAAACCCTAACCTAACTCTTGAGGAAATTGGGGGAGAAGAGGATTGGAGAGATGTTGCTCGTTAGAAAATGGATGAGAAATGAATTTTCTCTCTCCAACTGAGCTTTTATACAGTAAAAAAATTACAAGTTTGCCACCGCTCTAAAGTATTAATGACGTTTTATTTTATAAACGTTATAAAAAGTCCAGAATTAGTCCAAACCGTCATAGAAAAAAGGTATTTCTCAACTTGATAACGCTTATGTTTCAGCCGTCATTAAAACTCCTTGTCGAGCTTCATTAGAAGGGTTTTTTGTTGTAGTATAGTCCTTAATATTTAGAACTATCACATCGAGACTGACCTTTTGACCACCTATACAGATGATTCCATCTTCGCAGACTAAATTTGTAAGTAGTGGCATGCCCGACGGTACGTTAACAGTGAGGTCGAGGCCCAGTGGTGTCAAAGAAAATTTGTGCTCGGCGGCAAAGTCCGTCGATATAAAACTATGCGTGGCACCTAAATCAAACAATACACGATAAGGTTTATTATTGAATTGCAGTATACCTGTCACGACTGTATCAGATGCAAACGCTTCGTACGAGTCATGGCATAGATGCGGTCCTGAGCATTGGGGCGACAGTCTTGGCCATTCTGTTGTGCGGTCGGTGGAGCCCGAGGTGCTTGGCCTCGGTTTTGTTGATGTTGTGGAGGGCGTTGGTTCGACGTAGCTTCCGGGCAGTCCCTTATGAGGTGATCTCTTTTGCCGCACGCGAAACAGACTCTGTGCTTAAGTCGGCACTCAGTGTCCAGGTGCCCGTCCTTGTGGCAGAAATTGCAGACCATCCGCTCCTTCGTCTGGTTGCCGTGATATTGACGCTTATGTGCGTTGTTGCCTTCCGCATTACTATGGCATTTTTTATTAAAGTTAACAGCGCCGGTAGTAGTAGGAGGATACTCGGACTCCAGACGGATGGCGTGGTTGAGTGCCTCGCCCACAGTTTTGTATTCCGACACCGAGACATGAGCACGGATAGTGGAACGCAGGTCCACTACAAATCGTTTTGCTCGACTCGCAGTGGTAGGTAAATACTCTCCAGCAAACTTGGCCAGTTTGTTGAATTTGGCCGCATATTATCGTACAGTCGTATTCCCTTGCGTCAACTGCATGAACTCGTTTTCCTTTTCCTATCGCACGACTGCAGAAAGATATTCGTTCTCGAACGTATTTCTGAATGTTGCCTATGAGATCGTCGTTATCTCGTCTTCACGTCGAATAGCCCGCTTCTTTACAGCCCACCAATCGTGCGCATTCATTCGAAATAAAAGTTGACCATGCGACTTTCTTCGAGTCCTTGACACCCAGAAGCTCGAACTTGTCTTCCAGCTCCTCCAACCAGTCGATCGCCATGGAGGGATCTTCTGTGCCGTTGAAGGAAGTGCGGCAGCTTTTCGTGAATTTTGACACGTCGAAGTTAGAACTTCTCGGCGCTGCAGGTGAGAGCATGGGCGCCTCTGGTTCGGCTTCGTTGGATCGAACCGCAGGCTGGGTCACGGCTGGCGTCATCGTTGAATTGTTGTTGTTGCCCACGACCGACTGTACGATCTGCTGGAGGGTATTCTGCTGCTGCTGCTGCAGCTTGAATTGAGCCTTGAACCGATTCTTAAATTGAGTCTGACGAGCCTCCGCTTGCTGACGATGGAGCTCGTTTTGACGTTGTTGCATTTCAAGCATCTGCAACATACGTTGCATCGGATCGCCGGAAGGTCCGGCTACGGTAGGCGTCATTCCTGTTAGGTTGATGGAATGCTCGGGTCTAGAAGCACTGGAGCCGCTGGAAGCACTCGTCTCGTCTTCCGCCTGAGCTCCCGTAATTGCAGGAAAAAAGAAAAGGCAACTCTCGTTAGTTTCAGAAAATATCCTGGGTTCAGCCTATGGAACAACTCTTCTCATCGACACGAGGTCAACGGTTGGAGGCTAGAACTCGACACTGGAGGCCAAGGACGTAAAGTCGTGCTCTGATACCATTATGTCACGCCCCGATTCCGTCGAATCGATAGTCGTCCCCCGGGCGTGATGCCGTGCGAACCTAATTTACGATCGCACAAGGCCTAATCATAAGGTAATCCGAGACACGAGATCTAAGAGAGTATGCAGACAAATTGATACACATAATAAGTAAAAGAAACTTGATCTTTATTGATAATGAACATCTTTTACAGACTCCGATACAAGACTCATTGTCGTACGGGGTACAACATGACTTGATTACAAAAGAGTACCGATGAGATAGCCATTCCATACATTGCACACATCCCTCAATATACACAAGTACTCCATTGACCTGGATGGGAGGGACGCTGAGTCATTTTCCTTGGACTGTCGAGAGCCTTCAAAAGTAGAGTCGCAGAGTAAGTCTTCGACGCACAGCCGAAGCTTCAAAAGTCACAAACGCCGCCGAGCTAGCTGACGCGTCCTTCCTGGTTCGCGGGACCTGTAAAGAGCGAGGATCAGCACAAAAAACATGTACTGGCGAATGGCTAATTAAATCCAGGCTCTGCATTTGATTCAAGAAGTTTCATAAACATGTTAGCTAGCTATTTCAATGATCTTTCTAACCATCCTGTTCGATTTGCATGTTAACATATTTTGAGGCAAGTATATGAAATTGAATATCATTAAGCAACTATCATGTTCCTTCCATGTCCCGTACACCTATTAAGCAGTGAAGGGGGTATGAAGGCCACTGGCAATGTCAAGCCATCGCGGACTATAGCATTTGGTTAGACGACGCCCCTTTCGTGTCGGGTAGCGAGCCCTGTGCGAAAGTGCCCGCATAACTCGTGCCGATGAAGGGTTGGCGCTGCTACATTCGTTCCTGTCACGACCCGCTCCCGAATAATCGGACACGAGTCGGACATGCCCAGCCTTCGTCGTTAGACACGACGAAGTAAGCTGTACCAAGCTAGAGAAAACTAACCAGATATCTAGGTAATGAACAAGACATCATGATATGAAAGTACAAGGGAACATGGTATGTAAAGCACAAGAAAAACATGGTGTATAAGTACATGAAAGAAGCATTGTTTAAAGTACATGAAAGAACATGAAATGTAAGAACATAAAAGAACATAAAATGTAAGAACATGAAAGAACATGATAGTTCCTCCCGGGCCGAATCGGTCCCTTGGCCTAGGCAACCGTTCGAGGAAACTTCACCTTGTCGACAAGTTGTCCAATGACCGTTTTCCTTTGGACTTAGTTGATTTGCTTACTTGACCGTATCGTTGCGATAAACGTTAATCGATTCATTTATTGTTTTGCATAGGCTAAGTGGATTTACGTAAGAAACACGTTTTCTATTTTTCAAAACCGGCAGTTTGATAGCAAGTGTTTCGTGAAGAATCGTGCCACGATTTCTTTGATTCTACACTATTATGACAAGTATTCATTTACTTCACATATTGAGTTTTGAAGTAGAGGGACGAGACGAAGGAGGTCAGCCACTCGCCTTAGCCTTATTTCAAGCGAGCGACCGGTTGGCTGCGTTGACGTCGCCTACGCGATCACCTGCAATCGCATAAGCAACTGATTAGAATACTGTATAATTCAAGGATATTCGATATAAATGCGAAGCTCAAAAACGCGTCACGAAAACCAATCAAAAACATTCATGAAAAATACATTCACGAAAACCAAAGCCAAAGCCAAATCAAGTGCGGCATGAAAACCAGAGCAACAGGAGGTCTCTCCCGACTCAGCCGCAGAGCCAATCCTCGAGCCGCAACCCACTGAATATGGGACTTGGTTCCGAAGAAGCCATTCCATAACGTGGAATGGATCTTAATTCAACCGTTCCCGTTCGATCGACTCAGCCGATTCCGACCTATCGGTCCCGACCTAATCGATAGTGACAGTGTTCCTTTCTTGCGCACCCCGTGGATGAAGACGGGGTACGATGTAGGGATGGGGTACTAAACAAATGAACCAGTCTTGTCTTGCATCATGTTTAGGAAGGGACTCCTGAGTACCACGGTCAGGGGTACCTAATGTAAATGGCTAAGGCTAATAACTAGAATAATTCAGTAGTTATGAGAGATTTCTCCAGTTACAGGCGATTCCGTTATCCTGGCCACCATTGTTGGACTTGCAGCCTGCCGACGAGTAGGGCACAAGTCTAGATTCTCTGATATATAGAAAATAATGAGACATTGCTTAAATGAATCCAAGTCGCCTGGATAACCTGGATTAGCAGCAGGGCTTGTGGCTGGAGGAATATCTCACTGTATCTTGTCTTGATCCTGTACAAGATTATTACATGACCTGATTTTCTTATATTATCTTGCCGATAAATGGTGGAAAACCAAGTTCCGTTCAGATGAAGGGTTACAACCCCGGTCCTTATTTCGTTTACGGGTTGTAACCTGGTTATCTGAATAGTTTCATGGTTATCTCATCGTATATCATCCTTATTTTTTTTCGTATTTCTAATTCTTACTATTTAATTATATTCTTGTACTAATTATTTATTTTAGTTCTTAAGTGAAGCCTCCTTTGTGGCACTTGCTCTTTCTGGGGTCTGACCCAGCTGGTTTTGTATGGCCAGATATCGGAACAGTACCAGAGGATCTACCTGTCTTCCAGCCAGATGGTGACCACCAGACGTAACCCTGGCAACGAGTGGGTTATTTTTGGCTCTTCCACTCTATTGTAAATTATTCTTTTGAGGCATTTAGCCGGCTAGCACGTGTTTAGCTCGTATTGCACTTTTATTTATTGTCTGCCTACGGGCTGTAACATGATTGACGGATCCTAGGGTTGATCATGTATGACTAAACTCTTGCTAGTCCTCACATTTTGTAACGACTTGCTTCATGATCAGCTGAATATGTAATATTTGGGATGCCTTACTATTATATATTTGGTGATCTTACATCTTGTAACTTTACTTGCTTGCTTAAGATTGAGACATTTAGGCTTGTTATTGACCATAAGAGACTGATAGTTTGTAGTTAAAACCTCATGTATCTAGACAGCCGTGACCATATGGTAAGATGGATTCCATTTCATTATACGTAGCTGGCTATGTTCGCCCCCGCTCTCCAGTATTCTGGTTCTGGGGCGTTACATGGTTAAGTGGTAGCCCATGCAGGTCTTGTAAATCAAGATATGTGAAGGTTTACCGAATAGATGTCTCAATCAGTACTCGCCCTTGATCTCTGCTCGTATCCTCTAAATTCCTAAAATTCTTGTCCTGATCACATGCTTGTATCGTTGATCTGTCCTGGTCCTTCCTTATTGTTCCCTATGTCGTCTTCTTCAGTGGCATTGTACCTGGCCCTGTCGATCAGCGAGGCAGAGCACCTCCCGTGGACCAGTAGCAACCGGGAGATCAAGCCCAGCATTCAGGAGTAGCCTCCAGAGTCATGCCTACTGGGGGTCCAGAGCCACCAGTCCAGCCCGTTCAGCCTGTCGAGCCTGATGATGGCACTTTGGTGGGTCTCATCAGGTCATTATTAGCTTTCCAGGATCGTCGAGGAGAAGCCTTACACCAGACGGTGGCAGATGCTTTGACCAGAGGAGATCATCAGGGGAACAGTCCGGCCAACAGTTATTAGCGCTTGAACCCTCATTTCTTTGACGGCAGTGAAGATGCGATCGCTGCTGATGCTTGGCTTCAGGACACAGAGGTGATTCTAGAAGCAGCCAGGACTCCAGAAGACGAGAAGGTGGCCATGGTGCACTTGTAGTTATTGGATCTTGCCCGCAGCTGGTGGGCGGCACAGGCCGTTGGATTAGTGGCACCTATTGCTTGGGCAGTATTCCATAAGAGATTTCAGACCAAGTATTTCGATGCTATAGCTCGGTACGTGTCACGACCCGGTCCCAATTACTTGGAACGAATCGGATCATACCCAGCCTGCACCGTTGATGAGGCGGCGGCAGTAAGCTGTATCTTCCATATGCAGGTAATCAACAACTCAAAACTAAATTTGCCACAATATTTATTATTCGATAAAATTAAAAACTTGTTCAATACAAAGTACAAACATAAACCATCAACTTAAATAACATTATTTTTAGACAAAACTAACAAACTGAAAAATAACAGCTAAATAAAAGCAACATCCTCATCCAGTAAGCCATCCTCAGAAAGCACAGCAGGGTATAGCTCAGGGTCATAGTAGCTACTAATCAGTAGCTCTGCATCCTCAACAGAACCTAAAAATATAGTCTCCAGTCAGGAGGGAGCAAAGTACAAATTTATGATATTTTAACTATTAAAATTAATAATAGAATTATGCACTTTTAAATAATTTAAAATAAATGATTTTCCAACAGTTAAAATAGTGAAATATGAATAGGTAATGAATATGACCGGATTGGGTTTGTTACAGTAATATCCTAGTGATATGGTATGGCTTATCCCCGTGTGTTTGAGGGGTAAGCTAATACAATCAGTTATACTATTGGATGTGGTCATATCCACTACACTACTCCCCCAGTCCCCAATAGTTACAGTAGTTACAGTCAATATTCCGTGTTGTATCGTGGTTTAAACTTGCATTAAAATAATTATTAACTAATTGTAATCTACCACAAAGATGTACTTGCCTCAAAATAATTTGACTGGATGGGTCGATACGTCGGATTGGAAATTCAGATTCTTTCTTGAGATCCTACATTAGGAAACTTGTCTCAGAAAACTAAAGTTGCTAAAGACGCTATACTAGTTGCAATCTCTAGTTGTGTCCTAGTCAATTTTAGTCTTTATTTAGCTAATACAATCAAAGCGCTATTTATTAATGCGTTGCAATTAAGAAACATCAATTTACATTTAATTTCAAGAAAATTGTATTTATCGGTTTATTTGGAAAAATGTGGTATTTTATAATTATATAAATATAAAAACTAAGATTTTCCTTTTAATGAGAAATACATGAATTTCTATTTTAAAAATTACAACTTAATTTTCTAAGTGACAAAACATTAATTATTATATTCTTTTGAAAAATACAATAAATAATTATTATTTTATACTACGTTCCCAATACCAAAATCATCCAGAAAAATAAAATAAAACCTAAGCTATTACAATCTCACAACCAGAATAGGCTTATGCCCTTACAGACCAATTACATGAATTTAAATAAGAAAAGACAATATTAGTTTCTAAAAATCCTATAATTAAACTTAATAATAAATTAATTAATGAGTCTCAGATTTTTGGTCCAATCATCATATAGGCTAATGCCTCAACGTCCGGGCGAAACCGGTTTCGTTTGCAGTTAGCCAGGGCCCATTGACCAATAAGGTTGTCGCCCAATAAATCCAAATATTTTATATTTCCGAAAAATCATTTTAAAACTATATAATTAAATTTTATAGAAATTTCGGCAGCATTCCCTCTATTTTTGGGATAACCCAAAAAACTGTGAAAGTGCGCCATGATTTCCTGCCAATAATCCCAAACCAGGGAAACTCAAATTTTCCAACCAATAAAAATATTAAACCCGAATCAGCAATACGTTTCCGAAAATTTCGGAAACCCAAATAAAAATCGAAAATTCCGATATAACATCAGAACTCTTTCCGAAGAGTTCTCGGAAAACCCGAAACCATCACAGAACAGTACTTGATCCAAAAATTTTCGAAACCACAAACGTAGCAGAAAACCGAATTTTCTGAAGAAAATTCGTGGACCAAATCTCATCATCGACCAAGACTGGGGACGAACTACTGAGATTAACAGAAGTTACCCAAAAATGACGGAATCTGAAGTGTAGCTTCAGACTCGGAACGTGTCCAGCACTTCCGGACAGCAAGGAAAACAGCGAAACAGCAGATCTGGGTCGGGACACGCTGGCCGAGTGGGCGGAGTCACGCGGGGTGGCTCAGAAACGACCGGGTGGAGCCGAGGTCTGCCGGATCGGGGACCACAAGAGGTCGGCCACGGACGCGGGGTCACCGGACAGAGGAGGCGACAGCGGCACCGGAGAAACGTCGGGAGAGGCGCTGGAAAAGGGTCGCCGGACCGGCCTGGAAGCGGGGCAGCGCTGAATCCGCTCGGGATCGGCCTAGGTCGGCTCTGAAGGCGACGCTCGGGACCGCGAAAAGATCGGCGACCAAAAAATTGTCGAAAAACGCGGATCAGACGGGGTTCGCCGGATTTGGGGGTTAGGGTTCGGAAAAAGAGGGTTTGGGGAGTGGTTTGATGGAGAATAATGAGGATGGAAGGGAAGAGGAGGTGTGTATATATAGGGAGAAGGAGGAACTGTTACCGGAAGGAGAAGATGAGGGGTACGGCCAGTCGAGCGAACGCTCGAAAGCCGAAAGGGGTCGCACGTTTTGGAAGAGAAAAGGACAGAGTTCTTTCTTTTCTGTTGAATGAAACAATGAAATGAGTAATGAGAGATCAATATTAGTTTAGTGAAAAGAATTTATTTTCGCTGAAGTAAATGGAAGGAAGATTTCAATTTTTGTTTTATTCAGGATTTGATATATATATAGTTATAAATATACTAAGGAAAATTTTAGGAAATTAAACTTGGGTTCGAGATGTGTTTGGGCTGGGTCAGAACGGGTCATAACCAACAATCTAAATCCAGGATTAATATTGTTTCAAAAATATAATTTTTCTAAATTAACAATTAATAATGATTTATGATAATAATTAGCTAATTAAATTATTTAATTAATTAACTAAAAAAATTGAAGGTTTCTAGACGTGTTCGGGACTTGGGAACGAGTTCGGGTCTGGGTCAACCAAAACAAAAAATCCATGATTATTTATTTTAAAATTAGTAATTTTCTATTTAGCTATTAATATTAATCTGGCAAAATATTAATTTAGCAAACACAAAAGATTAAATAATTAGAAAATAACAAAACCGAATTTACGGGTTTCACAACCTTCCCTCCTTAAGAAATTTCGTCCTCGAAATTTAAAGGATAAGGTTAGGAATTACCTCAGGTCTCAAATAAATACGGGTATTGCTCCCGCATCTCATCCTCTCGCTCCCAGGTAGACTCGTCTGGGGAATTGTGCCTCCACATAACTCTGACTATGGGAGTCACTAAAGTCCTGGTTCTCCTTCCTGACCTTGATCTGATGGTAGCCGGATCTGAGGTCAATCTTCGAGAACACCTTGGCTCCACTGAGTTGGTCAAACAGGTCATCGATCCGGGGCAGAGGGTACTTATTCTTGATTGTGATATTGTTCAGCGCCCGGTAGTCGATGCACATCCTCACAGTTCCGTCCTTCTTGGGAACAAACAAGACAGGTGCTCCCCAGGGTGAAGCTCCGTCTTGAATAAATCCCAAAGCCTTCAGTTCATTGATCTGATCCTTCATCTCCTTGGCCTCCTTCGGGTTGACACTGTAGCATCCCTTAGAAATAGGGGAAGAACCGGGGACTAGGTCAATGGTGAACTCTATGTCTCGGTCTGGGGGTAACCCGAAAAGACTATCAGGGAAAACATCCATAAATTCTGCTATGATAGGATGGGGAGGTCCGGATTCTTCTGTGATAGAGGTGTAGGTAACATACTCCATATCCTCCGGAGTTCGAGAGATTTCAAACTCCGGCTCTCCAGGTGGGCTGAAGACTACACATCCTTTGTGACAGTCTATCAGCGCATGCTGCTTACTCAACCAGTCCATCCCTAGGACTATATCATAATTTGGTAAGGGCATCACAAGCAAAGGTGCTATGAATTGGTGGCCTGATATGGTGATAGGGCAATTACAGGTCTCAGTGATGGGTAGGGGGCCTCCTCCGGTCATGACTCTACAAATCTTCTTGCTAAAGCCCGTATCTATGTGGTGTACAGAGATAAATTTTGTGGATATGAAACTATGTGATGCTCCTGAATCAAATAAAGCTAAGGCAGGATAGGAATGCACATAAATGAAACCTACGATGACATCAGCTGTAGGTTCCTGCTCTGGCTCTTGTTCCTCTGCTGCTAGGGCAAAAGCTCGCCCAGTCTTCTGTTGATGTTGCCCAAACTGTTGTTGTTGAGTGGGCAGAGGACCTTTCTGTTGAGTTATTCCCATCCGATGAGCCGCCGAGGTACAGTCCTTCACTTGGTGGGTGAAAGACCCACAGACTAGGCAATGTCCTAGTCTCTTTTTGCAGATATTTGCTTGATGCCCTGGCCTTTTGCAATAATCGCAGACAGGGATCTGCCTCTGAGGTGCCCTATCATTGTTCCTTGCCTGCTGGTTCTGCTGGTGGTGGTGGGAAGGCCGGTTGTTGTTGTTGTTGTTGGGCCTCTTCTGATTACCCTAGAAGCTGTTAATTCCAGGATAATCCCTTTTTGAGCGAGCGGGTTGGCTCTTCTCTATATCTTGAGCTCGCTCCAGAATCTTTTCATAGGTCTTAGCACTGCCTAAGATCACATGGGTGCGGATCTCCTCTCTCAGCCCATGTCTAAATCTTTCAGCACGATCATCAGGGTCAGCCACCAGGTTCTTGGCAAAATGGCTGAGTTGGCCGAATTCTGCCGCATATTCACCAACAGTCATATTTCCTTGCTTCAGGTTCTGAAATTGCCTCTCCATCTCCCGTAACTCTGACGTTAGGAAGAACTTCTTCCTGAACAACCTCTTGAAGGTGTCCCAGTCAATCTGTCTATCCTGGAGTCGGGGTTCATTCCGATACCAGGTGCTTGCTATATTTTGCAGTTGGAGTCCCACTGCTTCAGCCTTGAGGTCTTCTGGAAGGCGAGCGACGCTTAGGAGACGCTCCATACTATCGAGCCATTCATCAGCATAGATGATTCCCTCGGTTCCCTTGAAGGGTCGAGGGTTCTGCTTCTTGAAACTCTCAATATCGCCCACCTTGGCAATATGATTCCTATTAATTAAATGGCCTTAATATTACATAAATTAATCCTTAAATTTATGTTTACCTTGGCAGGCCTTGGTTCCTGTTGAGCTGCTTCTCCTCTCTCCAGTGCAGCCATTGCCATGCTATGGGCATTCTCCATGCCTTCTCTCATAATTGTCGTCTGCTCGCGATGAGCTTCAGCTTGAGTTCTCTGGGCTTCTAGCACTCCTTTTAGCAGACCTATGAGGTCAGTGGGGTCCACAGGCACCGGTGGGGCAGCTGGAGTGGGCAAAATCACAGGGGGCTGCCTCTCCGTCTGGAAAAATGATGGATCCGTCGTCATATTATGGGGACGGTCGGCCAGCTGTCGAGGTGTAGGATCCGAACTTGATTGAGGTGGTGGGGTATGATAGGGTGAAGATACCCCATCGCCAGCAGGATTGGTATTGTCAGTGGCCATTCTCCGGAAGGTTTAGGATATAAACATAAGCAAGGTAGCCAACCAATCTATAATCAAACAAAAATATGTACATATATAATTCGGACCTATTATTGTGACAAATCAATATTCTAGTGTTCTAATTGTCTCTAGATAGGTTTTTTCTAAGTTGTTGATTGGACCTGCATGGGCCACCACTAAAAATATGTCACGACCCGGTCCCAATTACTTGGAACGAATTAGATCATGCCCAGCCTGCACCGTTGATGAGACGGCGGCAGTAAGCTGTATCTTCCATATGCAGGTAATCAACAACTCAAAACTAAATTTGCCACAATATTTATTATTCGATAAAATTAAAAACTTGTTCAATGCAAAGTACAAACATAGACCATCAACTTAAATAATATTGTTTTTAGACAAAACTAACAAACTGGAAAATAACATCTAAATAAAAGCAACATTCTCATCCAGTAAGCCATCCTCAGGATGCATAGCAGGGTATAGCTCAGGGTCATAGCAGCTACTAATCAGTAGCTCTGCATCCTCAACAGAACCTAAAAATATAGTCTCCAGTCAGGAGGGAGCAAAGTACAAATTTATGATATTTTAACAATTGAAATTAATAATAGAATTATGCACTTTTAAACAATTTAAAATAAATGATTTTCCAACAGTTAAAATAGTGAAATATGAATAGGTAATGAATATGACCGGATTGGTTTTGTTACAGTAATATCCTAGTGATATGGTATGGCTTATTCCCGTGTGTTTGAGGGGTAAGCTAATACAATCAGTTATACTATTGGATGTGGTCATATCCACTACACTACTCCCCCAGTCCCCAATAGTTACAGTAGTTACAGTCAATATTCCGTGTTGTATCGTGGTTTAAACTTGCATTAAAACAATTATTAACTAATTGTAATCTACCACAAAGATGTACTTGTCTCAAAATAATTTGACTGGATGGGTCGATACGTCGGATTGGAAATTCAGATTCTTCCTTGAGATCCTACATTAGGAAACTTGTCTCAGAAAACTAAAGTTGCTAAAGACGCTATACTAGTTGCAATCTCTAGTTGTGTCCTAGTCAATTTTAGTCTTTATTTAGCTAATAAAATCAAAGCGCTATTTATTAATGCGTGGCAATTAAGAAACATCAATTTACATTTAATTTCAAGAAAATTGTATTTATCGGTTTATTTGGAAAAACGTGGTATTTTATAATTATATAAATATAAAAACTAAGATTTTCCTTTTAATGAGAAATACATGAATTTCTATTTTAAAAATTACAACTTAATTTTCTAAGTGGCAAAACATTAATTATTATATTCTTTTGAAAAATACAATAAATAATTATTATTTTATACTACGTTCCCAATACCAAAATCATCCAGAAAAATAAAATAAAACCTAAGCTATTACAATCTCACAACCAGAATAGGCATATGTCCTTACAGACCAATTACATGAATTTAAATAAGAAAAGACAATATTAGTTTCTAAAAATCCTATAATTAAACTTAATAATAAATTAATTAATGAGTCTCAGATTTTTGGTCCAATCATCATATAGGCTAATGCCTCAACGTCCGGGCGAAACCGGTTTCGTTTGCAGTTAGCCAGGGCCCATTGACCAAAAAGGTTGTCGCCCAATAAATCCAAATATTTTATATTTCTGAAAAATTATTTTAAAACTATATAATTAAATTTTATAGAAATTTCGGCAGCATTCCCTCTATTTTTGGGATAACCCAAAAAACTGGAAAAGTGCGCCATGATTTCCTGCCAATAATCCCAAACCAGGGAAACTCAAATTTTCCAACCAAAAAAAATATTAAACCCGAATCAGCAATACGTTTCCGAAAATTTCGGAAACCCAAATAAAAATCGGAAATTCCGATATAACATCAGAACTCTTTCCGAAGAGTTCTCGGAAAACCCGAAACCATCACAGAACACTTGATCCAAAAATTTCCGAAACCACAAATGTAGTAGAAAACCAAATTTTCCGAAGAAAATTCGTGGACCAAATCTCAACATCGACCAAGACAGGGGACGAACTACTGAGATTAACCGAAGTTACCCAAAAATGACGAAATCTGAAGTGTAGCTTCAGACTCGGAACGTGTCCAGCACTTGCGAACAGCAAGGAAAACAGCGAAACAACAGATCTTGGTCGGGGCACGCTGGCCGAGTGGGCGGAGTCACGCGGGGTGGCTCGAAAACGATCGGGTGGAGCCGGGGTCTGCCGGATCGGGGACCACAAGAGGTCGGCCACGGACGCGGGGTCACCGGACAGAGGAGGCGACAGCGGCACCGGGGAAACGCCGGGAGAGGCGCTGGAAAAGGGTCACCGGACCGGCCTGGAAGCGGGGCAGCGCCGAATCCGCTTGGGATCGGCCTAGGTCGGCTCTGGAGGCGACGCTCGGGACCGCGGAAAGATCGGCGACCGAAAAATCGCCAGAAAACATGGATCAGACGGGGTTCGCCGGATTTGGGGGTTAGGGTTCGGAAAAGGAGGGTTTGGGGAGTGGTTTGATGGAGAATGATGAGGATGGAAGGGAAGAGGAGGGGTGTATATATAGGGAGAAGGAGGAACTGTTACCGGAAGGGGAAGATGAGGAGTGCGGCCAGTCGAGCGAACGCTCGGAAGCCGAAAGGGGTCGCACGTTTTGGAAGAGAAAAGGACAGAGTTCTTTCTTTTCTGTTGAATGAAACAATGAAATGAGTAATGAGAGATCAATATTAGTTTAGTGAAAAGAATTTATTTTCGCTGAAGTAAATGGAAGGAAGATTTCAATTTTTGTTTTATTCAGAATTTGATATATATATAGTTATAAATATACTAAGGAAAATTTTAGGAAATTAAACTTGGGTTCGAGATGTGTTTGGGCTGGGTCAGAACGGGTCATAACCAACAATCTAAATCCAGGATTAATATTGTTTCAAAAATATAATTTTTCTAAATTAACAATTAATAATGATTTATGATAATAATTAGCTAATTAAATTATTTAATTAATTAACTAAAAAAATTGAAGGTTTCTAGACGTGTTCGGGACTTGGGAACGAGTTCGGGTCTGGGTCAACCAAAACAAAAAATCCATGATTATTTATTTTAAAATTTGTAATTTTCTATTTAGCTATTAATATTAATCTGGCAAAATATTAATTTAGCAAACACAAAAGATTAAATAATTAAAAAATAACAAAACCGAATTTACGGGTTTCACAGTACGATTTACAGACGAGGTTCACCAATCTAAAGCAGATGGGTCGGACGGTCGATGGATATGCGGCCGAGTTTTCCAGACTCAGTCGGTTTGCTCCCACCTTGGTAGCAACCGAGTTCGATAGAGCCCAGCGGTTCCAGCAGGGACTTCATCTAGAAATTATATTGGCAGTGGAGCAGTTTGAGTATCAGACTTTTGATGCAGTCTTGAGAGCAGCTAGGAGGCATGAGTATACCTCCCAGAGGATAGTGGACAGGACCGGAGGTCGGAAGCGATCTCACGGCCAGATGATCCAGTCTTCAGCACCAACCCTGACAGCTAGGGCTTTGACTATTGGAGTTACCCAAAGGGCGGATTCGGTTACGTTGGTTCAGCAACAGAAGCAGAAGCAGTCTTCCGCAATGAGCTGCACTCATTGTGGGAAGCCAAGACACGTTGTTTCGGAGTGTCGCAGAGCACAGGGATTGTGTTTGGCTTGTGGTACACCGGATTACAAGATAGGATCCTGTCCAAATAGGGCCAGCTCATCGTCAGCGAACCTAACCAGTCCATCGGTTAGGACACCAGCACCAGCACCAGTACAAAAGCAGTACCAGCCTTCGAGGCCATTGCCGTCTCAGGCACAAGTCTTCCAGCAGCAGAGACCCCCGCAGTATGCCCAGGTCCAAGCTCAGATTCAGAAACGACGGAGAGGTTCCTTGCAGGATGTCTTCCCTCTTCCTCCTGCCTTCAAATTCCTTGCTTGCATGATTGATTGATCGATTGATTGCTTAGTATAGCTTATTCTTGCCCCTCTAGCCTCTTAATTAAATTCCGAGGACGGAATTCTTTTAAGGTGGATAGAGTTTTAATGACCATTGTTCGTATTACATATTTTGGTATACGTGTACGTATTTAGACTCGTATTGCATGTCTCCCTGCTTGATTTATTTTGGCATTTCATTGATTGATCTATCTTGGTTCGGTTCGGATTGTTTGGGCTTGGTTCGGTTTTGTTGTGAACCCACCCTACCTACCACCACCACCCTCATTTATATCTCACCAAACATTTCTCTCTCCTCATTAACTCTTCTTCTTTCCTACCATTACTTCTCCACCAACCTGAGAGAGGAAGGTGTAGGCAAGTACATCTTGTTTCATGGAGGATTCCTATTTTTTGTTGTTCCACTGTCTTCCTCATGTGTTTCTAACCCACTTTAGTACTTAACATTTTTTATTTCCGTGGTTAATTTCTTGTAGATCTAGCTTTGTGGTATTTTCGGCTTTCATGAGTTTTAATCTATCAAACCTGCATATTTTGCTAGTTGATGGTTCCATGATGTAGAGAATTTCATTTTGCCCAAATTTGACCTACGGGAGTCTGGATTTGGTTTTCTAATGTTGTTTGGTGGAGCATGGAGGCCATGATATTTTCCATGGACATGTTCTCTGTGGAAGCCATTAATTGGACTTTTAGCCGCATGAGCATTTCCTAGTTCTGGCCGCATGGCCTTTCTTGCTTATGCGGCCAGGGCCATTAATCTCTGCATGGCCCTTTGATTAAATTGCTTGCATTAATTAAATTGCTTGCATGTTTGCATACATGGCCATTTAATTATTAGCTTTGCATGTACTAGCAAATAGTGCTTAGCCGCATATAGGCTTTGGCATTTGCAGGCACTAGCAAATAGTGCTTAGCCGCATATAGGCTTGGGCATTTACATGCACTAGCAAGTACGTAGTGCTTAGCCGCATATAGGCCATTAATATATTATAGCCGCATATGCATGCATGCTTTGGCCATTAATAATTGCTTTGGCCATTCAACAATTTGTTAGCCGCATATGGAAATATATGTTGGCCGCATATGCACTCAATGTTAGCCGCATATGGCCAACTGCTTGCTTGGCCGCATATGGCAAATTTCTTGCACGGCTACTATTTAATATATTTTGGCCGCATGGCCTTAGCATAATTGCATGGCCGCACGGCCCTTTAATTAAGCTGCTTGCATGCAACTTGCCTGAGCCACATATGGCCAAGTGACTTGCTGGCCGCATGAAAAAAAATTTCTGAGCCGTATGAGTCCTCCACAGTCCTTGTCCCTGCTAATATTTAATTACTACATGAATGCTTGTGCCATATTAATTGTTCCCTGGCACGATGGTGACCGGTTGTGGTGCACTTTTGATAAATGACATGACATGATAGTGGTCCGACGTGGCGCACTCCTGACAGTGAACCTGACATGATATATCTCGAATTGCTGTTGCGACGGCCAACATGACATGACATGATAAAAATGAATGACCTGGACACCATGGACGATTGCGCTTGTACAAATGAACCAGTCTTGTCTTGCATCATGTTTAGGAAGGAACTCCTGAGTACCACGGTCAGGGGTACCTACTGTAAATGGCTAAGACTAATAACTAGAATAATTCAGTAGTCATGAGAGATTTCCCCAGTTACAGGAGATCCCGTTATCCCGGCCACCATTGTTGGACTTGCAGCCTGCCGACGAGTAGGGCACAAGTCTAGATTCTCTGATATATGGAAAATAACGAGGCATTGCTTAAATGAATCCAAGTCGCCTGGATAACCTGGATTAGCTGCAGGGCTTGTGGCTGGAGGAACATCTCACTGCATCTTGCTAGTAACTAGGCATGTGATAACCCTAGTTAGTTAAAGTATCAAGCCGTACTTATTGCTTGGTCGTGATTGTTGAATGAGGCATAACCAGTCTAGTTTTGTCTTAATCCTGTACAAGATTGTTACATGACCTGATTTTCTTATATTATCTTGCCGATAAATGGTAGGAAACCAAGTTTCGTTCAGATGAAGGGTTACAACCCCGGTCCTTATTTGGTTTACGGGTTGTAACCTGGTTATCTGAATAGTTTCATGGTTATCTCATCGTATATCATCCTGATTTTTTTTTCGTATTTCCAGTTCTTACTATTTAATTACATTCTTGTGCTAATTGCTGGTTTTAGTTCTTAAGTGAAGCCTCCTTTGTGGCACTTGCTCTTTCTGGGGTCTGATCCAGCTGGTTTTGTATGGCCAGATATTGGAGCAGCACCAGAGGATCTACCTGTCTTCCAGCCAGATGGTGACCACCAGGCGTAATCCTGGCAACGAGTGGGTTATTTTTGGCTCTCCCACTCTATTGTAAAATTATTCTTTTGAGGCGTTTAGCCGGCGAGCACGTGTTTAGCTCGTATTGCACTTTTATTTATTGTCTGCCTACGGGCTGTAACATGATTGACGGATCCTAGGGTTGATCATGTATGACTAAACTCTTGCTAGTCCTCACATTTTGTAACGACTAGCTTCATGATCAGCTGAATATGTAATGTTTGGGACGCCTTACTATTGTATATTTGGTGATCTTACATCTTGTAACTTTACTTGCTTGCTTGAAATTGAGACATTTAGGCTTGTTATTGACCATAAGAGACTGATGGCTTGTACTTAAACCCTCATATATCTAGACAGCCGTGACCGTATGGTGAGATGGATTCTATTTCATTATACGTAGCTGGCTATGTTCGCCCCTGCTCTCCAGTATTCTGGTTCTGGGGCGTTACATCTGTTGTATCATGAGCAATAGCACGGTACTGCTTCTGAACTCGATCGTGAGATCGCACAATGATTTTTGCTCTTCCACGACATCAAGTTTCTTTCAATATATACCGAAGAGCCAGATGTAGACCTTCTATTCGTTAGACTAGCACCCCAGTCGGCGTCTGTAAAGCACTCAAGATTAGTATGTCCATGATTCTCCATCGGAATGCCAATGCGAAACTCGTGGAGAAGCATAAATCTACTCGTGATACTTACGGCAAAGGAAATGTCTTAACGAGTCACGATTGTCAAGTAGTTGAGTCTTCCAACTATCCGACGATACTGATCATGATCGATCAATTGTATTCCTTCATCGGGAAGTAACTTCACCCCTGGGTCCATGGGTGAGGTTGCTCTCTTAGCTTGTATCACTCCAGCATCAGTTAGGATGTCCAGCACATATTTTCTCTTAGACATTACAATGTGCTTCTTACCCCCTTGTAACTTCAATCTCTTAGAAGTAATTCAACGCTCCCATATCTTTAGTCTGAAATTGCTCACCCATAAACGGTTTTCAGCCTGCATTCATCTCCCGTGATCATGATATCGTCAACATATATAGACACCAAGTAGTATCCTTCCGGCTGATGTTTGTCGGTAAAAGACCGAATGATCTTTCTTTGATTGCATAGTCCCAAACTGTATAATAACTTGGATAAATCGTCCAAACCAAACACGAGGTGACTGTTTGAGACCGTGTAGTGCTTTACGTAGATAATACACTTCATCCTCCCTTGCAATAAATTCAGAAAGTTGCATCACATAGCACGAGGTTGCATCACAATGACAAATGACCATAATAGTCTCAAGAAAATTAAAAATAATAATTTTTTTAATGCTTCTGTAATTAGAGAAGAAAACTCTTACCACTATAAATTTGTTTTGAGATAAATGATAGGATCAAGGAGATCCCCTTCAAATTTTACTGAGGTTAAAATAACTTAAAACAGGTATTAACATCTATATTAATCTTAATTAATAAATTGAATTGTTGTTTTTTGCCAAAACATAAAAGTGTAAAGAAGGATCCTGATTAAAAGATAGAAGATACATCAAATGACTATAAATATCATAAATATATATGTTAATAAAAATTTTAAACTAACAATAAAAAATAAATAATATAAAAAATAATTTAAAATTTTATTTATAAAAGAGTGTCAAGGAGTATCGATAAAAATAGTAATAACTAGTATATTACAGATATCCACAATGCTAAACTACTTAATATAATCTCCTCATTGTTGACGATGAAGCAGGAGCCTCTCCCTATAATAAAAGAGACCTACAAATGGACAAAAGTTCATAAGATTTATGTAAAATTGATATTTTCTTATCCATTTTCCTATTATTATTTTATCTAATGAGGTAAAGTGAGATTGAAATTATAAATGAAGGTTATTTTTGATATTTATATTTCATATATTAATGATAGAGTCAACTGTATTGTCACCAACGATGCTCAAGTTCAAGATTTTCATCTACGATTTACATCTCAAATGGTCATAATTCCATTTTATATATATATATATATATATATATATATATATATATATATATATATATATATATATATATATATATATAATGGGGCGATGATGAGCTTGATCTGTACGATGCGGGGCATCCACAACGTCGGAGGACAGACGAAAAATAATCATGATCTGAGCTGGCGTGGGACAGAATGTGACGTTCCGTGCATGAAAATTCAACGGCTAGGGGCGCCGCGCGCGCGGTCAAGGACCGGCACCATTCTACCACGGGTATAAACGACGTCCGACCACGCAGCCCGTCGTGCGACGTCCAATGGGTGTCGTGCGCATAGACGGGTGGGTGGATGGCATCGGCTGTCGTAGGCGTCGTGAAGACGTCGGGGGTGCCTTCGGCGTCGTGGGCGAAGCGAGGCGTTGAGTTGCCGGGTTCGAAAGACGTCGGCCGTCCCGTGAGGCTCGGGAGCGCGCGGAGTGCGCGAGACGTATGGGACGATGATGAAAAAGTCAGTACGGACAAGATCCGTACGAAGAGTCCGAAACGACTTGACGACCGGCTAAAAATCGTGTGTGGAAAGACACATGATTTAATTGAACCTGCACGTGCTGGATTAATATATATATATATATATATATATATATATATATATATATATATATATATATATATATATATATATATATATATATATATAATCAAATTATGACCATTTGAGATATAAATCGTAGATGAAAATCTTGAACTTGAGCAGCGTTGGTAGGAAAAAAAATCATTATTGTTAATTTGAAAAATAAAACCCATGCTACAGCAACATATGTCATGACATTTAACCACAGTATCAATTGGAGTCCCCGCGCAGAAGGGGTAGGTTCTAGTTCTCTCTTGACATTTGTCAAGTAAAAAAAAAAAAC
Source organism: Iris pallida (assembly GCA_029216955.1). NCBI lineage: Eukaryota > Viridiplantae > Streptophyta > Magnoliopsida > Asparagales > Iridaceae > Iris > Iris pallida. The sequence continues at coordinate 5,153,797 of JANAVB010044420.1, forward strand.
CTAAAAAAGAAAAGACAATTAACTACAGTGATCAAATATCTTTATTCATCAAAACATAAAATTATTTTCTAATGTACCAACTAAAACAACCGAAATAAATTGAAATTATTGATCGTCATCAATACAGGAAGGCTTCCCCTCATATCGGGGCAAAGTTGAAACAAATCCTCCTCTCCACTAGCACTCCACTCCTCCTTTCCCCTACTCCATTTCCCATCATGATTCTCCCCAACATCATCAACATGCCTATCACGTGACACCTCCCATTAATCACGTGACCGTCGCCCTCCCTATATAAGGGCCAGTCCTTTCTCTATCCACTCCAATCTCAATCCCTCAGCCATGGAAGCAACACCAACAACTCTCTTCTTGTTCTCTCTCCTCTTCTTCATCCCCACTCTCTCCTCCGCCGGCGAGCATCACTCCGCCGCGCCGCCTGCCGGCGACTTCATCCGTGCGTCCTGCCGGTCGACGCGCTACCCGTCCCTCTGCGAGGAGTGCCTCGCCGCCTACGCCGAGGCCGTCCGCCACTCCCCGCGCAGCCTCGCCCACGCGGCCCTCTCCGTCAGCGCCGACCGCGCCCGCGCGGCGTCCTCCTTCGTCGGCCGCCTCTCCGCCCCGCCCGGCGGCAGGTCCGCCCACTCCGGCCGGCGCGGCGGCGGCGCCGTGCGGGACTGCCTCGACACCCTCGCCGACTCCGTGGACCGGCTCCGGCGCTCCGACCGGGAGATGCGGCGGATGGGCAGGCGCGGGACGAGGAGCTTCGAGTGGCACCTGAGCAACGTGCAGACGTGGGTGAGCGCCGCGCTGACGGACGAGAGCACGTGCCTCGACAGCCTGTCGGAGGACTCCAGCGGCGCGGGCGGGACGCGGGCGGAGATCAGGAAGAGGATCGTGGATGTGGCTAGGGTTACCAGCAACGCCCTCGCGCTCGTCAACCGGCTCCAGGGACGACCGAATTAAGATCTGAGCGAGCCCAAGCCACTGCCAACTTAATTAGTAGCTTGCTTTAGCACGTACGTACGTACGTACGTGCCTACGTCTATATATATATAATGGATGTTTGTTATGTTATGCATGAGAGAGACGTATGGGAATATCGCGTATGTAGTAATAGTAATGTTGTAAATTTACTAGTCTAAGTTTTTGATATAGTACTTATAAGTATGCTACTACGTTTTGTATTTTCTTGTTTCTATGATAGATGGTCTGACAATTCAATTTGGTTTTCTATTCTCATTGGCTATGGTTAATAGATTGTTTCATCCGGATGTGTTGTGTCGTTAAAAATACTCGGGCAGTCATACGTATGCTATGTACATAACTATAAATAAAAAATTTCATGTCATCTATTTTATTTACATATATCCATAACAAATTATTATTAAAATATAAATAAAATTTTAATATATATATATATATATATATATATATATATATATATATATATATATAATTCAAATATATTTAAATATTTAATTTATTTTCAACAATATTAAAAAGAAAAATTATTTTATGTGAATTTACTGGTAGTTCTTAGTGTATTTGTTTTATTAACCATAAATGGTGCTGTTATAATGGTGTGGCAATATTTACACCATTTTTACATTTTTTGCTGTGAATTGTGCTATTTCAACATAAAAAACTGCATAAATGTCTCAATTTTTGTTGTGGTCAAAGTATCGATGTGGCCTCGTTTGGTTCGCGAAATGGAAGGAAAAGAAAATCAATTCTTTGACATTTCTTTTCTTTTGAAAAATTACAATTTTTATTGATTTTTCTTTACAGTGTTTGAAAATGCCAAATAATTTGGAAAAGAAAGTGAATACTTCAATGTGGAAAAGTGATTACCTACTTGGATGGGAATCACTTTTTCTCCTAATTTTTCTTCCATTTAGAATCATTTTCCATTACTCCTCAATTTTTTTAGCACACAAATATGAGAAAGTAATCACTTTCATTTTCCAATCCGATGATTCCGTGAACCAAACGAGGCCTAAGGTCACGCTTGGTTTGCATAATCAAGATCTTGGAAAAGGACATGTATTTATTTTTTATGTATTGATGCCAAAAAAAAAGTAGCATAAAAAATTCAAAAAAATAGAAAAAATTACCACTCCAACTCCAAGGTTTTACTTTTCTACATTAATGTTTAACTTTTTATTCTAATTTCATTGCACTTTGAAAATACAGAAAAAAAAAACTATAAATAATTATAAAAAAAAATTAAAAGAAAAAGAAAAAGAACAAAGAGCTGGATTTTCTTTTCTTTCTGCGAGCCAAACAAGCCTAACAATAAATTTCAATATTTTTTGCTGTGAAAAATCACATTTATCCTTGCTACAGGACCAAAACCGCATTAATTCTCTGTTTGCTACTCTAAATAGCCACCTCATACAATTTTGCTTATACCGCTAAATCTCAACTATAGTCTAAAGTCATTATTATTTGAACTTTAAAGGGAGTTTAATATGATCCTAAAATAAACCATGAGCTTGCAAATACGTAACGGACATTGAAACGTGCTAAATATAAAACTACACTCTCGATGGAATAATGGGATCTCCACGCTTCTCTCGCTTGGGCCAGCCGTGTAACCACTCTTTACGCTGCAAGCTGCACTAGCTAGTGCTTTGATTCTCTCTTTCCACCATCTATATTGCAATTTGCAAGCATAGAATAATTTATAGTACTTAAATTTGCATCAACAAATTCTTTTACTCTCATCTCGTCTTCAAACCTTTAACTCTGGTTTCTTTACTCACATTTCACGCTTCCCAAAGCCTTTAGTGATTCCAATGGCGTAGCGTCCTTTGTCGTGTGTATGTGGGCTCTCACTCTTGAGAAAGAAGCCGCAATTCACGGCTTTGGATTTCAGGTCCTTCCAAAACCCATTTTGTTTGGATGTGACAAATCACATTGCCATTGGTTTCGATAGATAATGGGGTCCACGTTGAATGAAGGCTACGTAAGCTCTTAGTCAAAAGAAATTTTAAGTGATTTGACTACAGCTTGATTATATACGCATGATGTGGCCGGTTCATAAAGCACGTCCCCATCATTATTGTCCAATATTCTCCCTAATTTAGATGCCATAGAAAATTTGGTTCCGCATCCTAAAACTGACCTTGCTGTTCAAATGGTTTTCCCACACCCTCCAACTGCCTTTGCAGACATTAAATTATATATAGTGCACTTACAGTAAGTATCATTTTCTAAAATATATTTAGATAAAATATTTTTTGCCTGCAAGCGAAGATGATGACTTTCAATATTTGAATGTCATGACTCTCCTCTCCACTGTTCATCTTTTTGTTCCTACTGTTCATCTTTATCCGGAAAATAAAAATAAAAAAAACTATGAACACACTCAACGCGCTCTCTCTCTCTCTTTATGAATTTTTTTTTATGTGAACATACGAGTCTCTCAAAAATTATCTCTCTCAACTCTCTCTCACTCTCTCTCTCCTTCTCTCTCTCTCTCGAGGTGGCCGTCGGCCGTCCACCTGAAGCGACCGATGTGGTCGACCGTCCTCGTTGTCACGCCCCGCTCCCGTAGGAGCGATCGTCCTCGCTAAGGCGTGATACCGCACGAGCCTAGATTGCGCTCGTGCAAGGCAGTTTCATAACGGCCGATTACATCGGCTGCGACGGGGTCGTCGCACAGAAGTCCCAAACAGAAACATTGAAACATGCAGCGAAAATTAAGAACAAGCACACATGAACACAAGTCATTCAAAAGAAGCTCTTTCATTGATATTGAATACAAGATTACATTTGTGGGCGCAAGGCCAAATTACAAGTCTCTCGTGCTCACTTTTCTCTCATTTTACAATTCACTCTACTCTCTCTCATCTCTCGATACAATGCTTGAATCCAGCGGAAGCTTCGAAAGGCGATATCCATACATTATGTCCCGTATAAGTCTTCAATCCACGCGATCGCACGCTTCGAATCGCCAAGGAACTCCGTGCCTCGACGCATCCAAGCGAACTCCGCACCACGAGCATCTACCTGTGCCTGCACATGAACACTGTGTGGGTGTCAGTACTCAACTGTACTGGTGGAGTGAGCTCCTCGCCCACCCATACAAAACCGACACGTTCATTTACTTTGTGCAGCTTACAAGTCCCTCTACGATTGTCTTTCTAATCTTGCCTTAGGATCCATTTTAGAACAAGACGTCTCGGCCAACACTTAACAATGCAACGACAGGGTCGTGCAACGACAGGGTCGTGCAACGACAGGGTCGTGCCATGCCAATGTGTGTTTCGATCGAGGCAGTGCCTCATCGCCTAGGTACTTGACCAAACTTCAACTCGGGATGGCAGGGTCGTGCCATACTCTATTCGAGACTTCAACACATTCGAGATAGCGCTTCGCCGAGGAGCAACTCATGCAAACTCGGCCGTGCCAAGACTTTCAATACTTTTGCGTGCCTCTAGACCAATTCTCGTGCTAGCGACGTCAAGGGGTAACGACTCGTGCAGGTCGTGCCTAATGACTCCCTGACTTAGCAATGCCGATACGCGAAAGCCAATACGCGAATGCCAATATTGTTACGCGAAAGCCTTGCTTAGTGCCGAAGCACGTGTCTCTCTGACATAAGCTATAACTCATTCCTTTCGTGCCGATACAAGGCTGGCACTAACGGGATTACATCTTGCTGACTTTATACATGTCGTGCTAGACTGTCTTATGATTTGACCAACGTCGTACTAGTACTTGACGCTATCCAAAGGCAAACACACGGATTGCCGCTCTTGCCGACACAACTATATGAGTGGTCACTAGCAATGTCAAGCTATCTTGGACACGGCTCAGCGGGGGTATCGGGCCGCCCTTCCAATGGGTAGCTAGTCCCGGAAGCGCCGATACTCCCATACGGTTATTCGACATCCTGCTTTGAGCCGCACTCGCTTCTCCCGGGCGAATGATCCCGGCGCCCCGGCAATCATTCGAGAAGACTACACCTTGTCGACAAGTTGTCCAATGACCATGCACGTCTCGACTCGATCTATCCAGTCTTTCCTTAACATGACCATGCTTTCCTTCTATCTGTCGAGACTCCCAAGCCGCGGGACCGATATAGCGAGACTCCCAAGCCGCGGGACCGATCTCGTGTGCGGGACTTATCAAGACTAAGCGAGACTCCCAAGCCGCAGGACCGATCTCGTGTGCGGGACTTATCAAGACTTAGCGAGACTCCCAAGTAGCGAGACTGATCTCGGCGACAACCAGTCCCGTGGACTTCCTTTGTTCGTGGCAAGCTTTTCACTAAACCGACTGTAGCTCGTGCCTTAGACAGACCTGGTTCTATAGGCGATGCTAACGCTCAAGTCATATGCTTTATACGACGAGCCTTGTTCTCAAGGGACTACGCGACTTGACAACCGCAGATAGAGCGGGACAGTGCTAGAAATGGCTTCGATAGCCCAACACAACTCTTGTCTAACTTATTCGGGCAGCGGCTCGACGAGCAAAGGCTATGCCGAGCTCCGCGTCGAGGGAACGTGCTATGCGCGGGGTCGACTTGAACGACCAAGTTCTCCGGTGCCTAGACTTAAGCCAACAGCCGTGCAAGACGACTTAACTTGTGGGACGTGTGAAGGCTATGCCAAGCCTTGCTGGACAGGACCGTGCTTGCTTTACCAAGCATTCACGCAGGCAACGCCTATGACTTAGGCTATTTCAAGTGTCGGAACAACTTAGCAACTTAAGCCAACTTCCTTCTTCCAAGCCACGGGATCGAAGGATCGAGTGTCATTTGAAAGCACGTTGAGCCGACTTCTATGAAGACTGTGGGACCATTTTCCATGTTCTAAGACATTCCGACGGGTCAGAATTATTCCCTTAGCTATGTGCATTCGTATCTTTTATATTAGCCTACTTGTGCAAGTTGAAAACATTGCGAGTTATTATGTGAAGGCTAAGATGAGGCAAGTTCACCGAAACTACCCCACCTGTGCGAGGAGTCGCCTCGACCGAGCGAGCCTTCGAGCAGCCGTTGCAAGGCTAAGTTCGAATGCCATCGGCGTTTCGATTCCTCCGATTGACTTTTCGGGACGGGGCACTACATCATACACCACTCAGAACAAGTCTCGTCCTCGAGACTTTCCTGAAGGCAAGCCATCCTACCATTTCTATGGCCAAGACTTAATCGTGCCCAGACGCGGGACTATCGTACACACTTCGCATATGCGTTTCCGCGATTTCGAGCCACGCTCGCATGGCTATCAATCTTTTTCTTTAACACGATTTCAAATCGTCGACACTTCCTATTGCTCAAGTCGTACTTGCATTCAACGTATCAGTTGGCTGGATCATGCACGCATTCCAAGCGTCCCTAAAATATATGCATGCAGCCAAGCCGTATGATAGAGAACTCGTCATTCTCACTCGAGTCGCATCGTGCACATACTCAGGCGTCCCTGAAATATATGCATGTCAGCCGAGTCTCGTGAGCAGGGTTTCCTATTCTTGATTCACTCTTTCAGTCCGTGCCAATCCTCAAGATCAATATTTCGATTGCTAATACTTGAAACAGGGCGTCTCGCCTATCGCTAGGCTATTTCTCAAGGCTAAGTCAATGTCAGGATTGGAATCACAGTTTCCCAACAATAATGCCAACATTGACCCCAATCTAGGGTCAAACCAAGGTCGATAGTACGGGGTTTTCTATCCAAGCTCGTGTCACTCAGATTTTCAAACATCGAGCACGATCACCTATTCGCATCAATGCATTCGTTGCGCATATTCGATTCTTTTCAAATCACCACTTCTATCCAATTCATGTATTCGATCACGAGGTCATCTAGCTTGACAATACGTTGCGCCCCAATCTCACGCGAGTCCGATTATCCACGGTGGTTCATGAATCACCATGCAACGCTCCCGCGGAATAATCATTCTCATCGGAACGTAACTCTTGCTTGCGTCTAGACTAATTCATTCTCGATACGCGGATTGGACCTACGTAATCCTCAAATTCGATCGTCACGCATACTAAGTCATTCTCGAGTCCACCTTCATGTTAAATCACAAGTCGATGCATCAAATTGCCACGCCATACAAGTTTGATCACCCCCGCTGTATGAATCACCATACCAGCGCTTACGCGGAGTGATCGCCCTAATCGGTACGACGCATGTGCGAGGCTGAAGTTGCGCTCGCATAAGACATGAACGTCAATATTGTGGTTGTCAACGAAGCAAATCCAAACATTTTATTTTCATCCAAGCCAAGATCTGTATTCGATAGTCCGACCGTCATTTATTCAACTAGGAAATCCTCGAGCCAAGTTTATCTTTTCCTCGACACATTTTAACATTCCGAGTATAGCATCCATCGGACCAATGACATCTGCACGATCGTCATTCGCCGAGTCAGAGTACCCCCGAGTTATCGCATATCGATCTTTGATATGCCTCAATACCATCGACGATATGCGTAACCTGACGATCTTCCTTTGCAACCAATTTTGAGTCGTGCGACTAATGTTATTGTCCGAACTGGATATACCACAATTTCATTCGATTCAAATCCGAATCATAAGTACGATCCTCTAAGCTTTTCTCGATCAAGACATACATTTTTATTCATCGTTCCGAATTGTTTTCAAACTCGTGTTGCCCATTCATAAGTTGTCCGAACGAGATGCTCGTTCGGGACACACGAAGTTACGATCAAATAAGCGTGACACGTTCTAAGGCTTTGCGCGACCGCATCGCCTCGCCGACATACTCGCCGTTACTCGTATTCCTCAATTTTGCTCGAATAATTTTCAAGAAAATCCATACACCACTCAGGATTCGTGCCATCCGATCTAGTCCTCAATCACGTTCGCATCATTCGCTAAGACATTTTTTCAGATTCGTTCGACGAATCCCTAGCGTAATCGCACACGTCGCATCGACGTACTAAGTCATTCGTACTGTTTCCTCAAAATCCAAGTCAATCTTCCGTGCATGCCTAAGCGTTACCTCGATAGCGTCCCTATCGATAGACACTCTAAGTGTATTTTTGTTCCCGACCGAACGATACCTGATATCGCTCGCAACTCGATTGCACCAAAAGGTTGAGGTGCGCGACGCACGGCACAACTTAGCCAAAAGGCCGTGTGCATAGCTATCCCGTGCGGACTACATTCGAGTTTGCACGCTCAATTGCTAGGGTCATCGTAGGACTAGTTAGGCACGCACGCGACATGTTAACTTAGCATGTGTTCTCTATCAAGACAAGTTGACACCGTTCGGCACGAAGGCCTACCGATGCATTCGATGATAGCCTACCGATGCGTTCGAGTGAACGCTTGTACGAGCTTTTGAAAATATTTAGACTTATTGTATGAAAATGTCGAGGGATATTTGAGAGAGAGCACACACTTATTTTTCCAACGACGAGCTTTCAAAACTGAAAATTTAACATGAAGTCCAAGGACGTGAAGCCGTGCTCTGATACCATTATGTCACGCCCCGCTCCCGTAGGAGCGATCGTCCTCGCTAAGGCGTGATGCCGCACGAGCCTAGATTGCGCTCGTACAAGACATTTTCATAACGGCCGATTACATCGGCTGCGACGGGGTCGTCGCACAGAAGTCCCAAGCAGAAATATTGAAATATGCAGCGAAAATTTAGAACAAGCACACATGAACACAAGTCATTCAAAAGAAGCTCTTTCATTGATATTGAATACAAGATTACATTTGTGGGCTCAAGGCCAAATTACAAGTCTCTCGTGCTCACTTTTCTCTCATTTTATAATTCACTCTGCTCTCTCTCATCTCTCGATACAATGCTTGAATCCAGCGGAAGCTTCGGAAGGCGATGTCCATACATTATGTCCCGTATAAGTCTTCAATCCACGCGACCGCACGCTTCGAATCGCTAAGGAACTCCGTGCCTCGACGCATCCAAGCGAGCTCCACGCCACGAGCTTCTACCTATGCCTGCACATGAACACTGTGTGGGTGTCAGTACTCAACTGTACTGGTGTAGTGAGCTCTTCACCCACCCATACAAAACTGACACGTTCATTTACTTTGTGCAGCTTACAAGTCCCTTTACGATTGTCTTTGTAATCTTGCCTTAGGATCCATTTTAGAACAAGACGTCTCGGCCTACACTTAACAATACAACGACAGGGTCGTGTAACGATGGGGTCGTGCAACGACAGGATCGTGTCATGCCAATGTGTGTTTCGATCGAGGCAGTGCCTCATCGCCTAGGTACTTGACCAAACTTCAACTCGGGACGGCAGGGTCGTGCCATACTCTATTCGAGACTTCAACACATTCGAGATAGTGCTTCGCCGAGGAGCAAGTCATGCAAACTCGGCCGTGCCAAGACTTTCAATACTTTCGCGTGCCTCTAGACCAATCTCGTGCTAGCGACGTCAAGGGGTAATGACTCGTGCAGGTCGTGCCTAATGACTCCCTGACTTAGCAATACCGATACGCGAAAGCCAATACGCGAATGCTAATATTGATACGCAAAAGCCTTACTTAGTGCCGAAGCACGTGTCTCTCTGACATAAGCTATAACTCATTCCTTTTGTGCCGATACAAGGCTGACACTAATGGAATTACATCTTGCTGACTTTATACATATCGTGCTAGACTGTCTCATGATTTGACCAACGTCATACTAGTACTTGACGCTATCCAAAGGCAAACACGCGGATTGCCGCTCTTGCCGACACAACTATATGAGTGGTCACTAGCAATGTCAAGCTATCTTAGATTGACCGACTACTACCGACGGTTCGTCTCTGATTTTATAAGGATTTCAGCGCCGATGACCCAGTTGACCCGCAAGGATGTGCCGTTCGTTTGGACAGCAGAATGTCAGGAATCATTTGAGAAGTTGAAGCGAGGTTTGATAACGGCTCCCATTCTCACCCTTCCAGATGGGACCGGAGGATTCACAGTTTATTGCGACGCTTCAGGCAGAGGATTGGGATGTATTTTGATGCAGCATGGGAAGGTAATTGCTTATACGTTACGTCAACTCCGTGATCATGAAAAGAATTACCCGACCCACGACTTGGAGCTAGCAGCAATAGTGTTTGCACTTAAGTTGTGGAGACACTACTTGTACGGAGATAGAGTGGAGATCTTTACTGATCATAAGAGCCTGAAGTATGTTTTCACCCAGAAGGATCTTAATATGCGGCAGAGAAGATGGCTCGAGCTACTGGTGGACTACGATGTGGATTTGCAGTATCATCCAGGGAAAGCCAACGTTGTAGCAGATGCGTTGAGCCGGAGAGCCAGAGTTTATTTCCTGACGGCGCAACCAGAGTTATTGTCGGATCTTCAGAAGATGGGAATTGAAGTGGTTCTTCCTTCCAATGTGGCCCTGATGGACAGCCTACAGATTCAGTCCACCATAGTTGAGAGGATCCGGATAGCACAGTTAACAGATTCCAAGATTCAGCGGCTCAGAGCAGAGTGCGAGGCAGGAAGAAGGCCAGAGTTATGTATTCATGAGGATGGTACACTTCGACACGGCACGCGTCTTTGTGTACCCAGTAGAGATATCAGACAGGAAGTCATGGCAGAGGCTCACAGTTCGCAGTATTCCATCCACCCAGGCAGCACGAAGATGTACAGAGATATTCGTCAACACTTTTGGTGGAATGGTATGAAGAGGGAGATAGCCCAGTATGTCTCTCGATGTTTGGTTTGTCAACAAGTCAAGGCTGAACATCAGAGGCCAGCAGAACTTCTTCAACCTTTACCGATCCCAGAATGGAAATGGGAGCACCTTACCATGGATTTCGTGACTGGGTTACCCAGATCTCCGACAGGCAGAGATGCTATTTGGGTCATTGTGGACAGGCTTACCAAGGTGGCATACTTTCTTCCATTTAGAGTTGGACAGTCGACGGCGCAGCTAGCAGAGATGTATCTCAGGCAGATCGTCCGACTTCACGGAGTGCCAGTCAGCATAGTATCAGACTGGGATACGAGATTCACATCGCACTTCTGGCGCAATCTTCATCAAAGTTTGGGGACTCGTCTCAAGTTCAGCTCAGCGTATCATCTGCAGACAGATGGGCAGTCAGAGCGTACTATACAAACTCTCGAAGATATGTTGCGGTCGTGTACCCTTGACTTCGGTGGTTCGTGGAAGGATCACCTGCACCTGGTAGAATTCTCGTACCACAATAGTTTCCAGGCCAGTATCCAGATGGCACCCTTCGAGGCTCTGTATGGTAGGAAGTGCAGATCCCCGTTAGCATGGGACGATGTCGGAGAGAGGCAGATGCTCGGTCCAGAACTGATTTCTCAGACGGTTGAAGTGGTCAGGAAAGTCAGAGATCACCTCCGAGTTGCTCAGGATCGCCGGCGCCATTGGGCCGATGCTCATCGGCGTCCCTTAGAATTTGCCGTCGGCGACCATGTATTTCTTAGGATCTCGCCTACCCGCGGCGTCATTCGTTTTGGCGTACGGGGAAAGCTTAGTCCTAGGTATATAGGGCCGTTCGATATTCTGGAGCGAGTAGGCGATGTGTCCTATCGTCTCGCTCTTCCGCCGTCGCTAAGTGAGATACATGATGTATTCCATGTATCCCAATTACGACGGTCACTACTAAAATAACCCAGATTAGCGACGTCAGGAGACGTCGCTAAATACGTCGCAGTACGTCGCTAACACTGATTTGCAACGTATTTAGCGACGAAAAACCTACGTCGCTTATAGGCAAGTCGCAGATGGAAATTTCGTCGCCGAACGTCGCTATTTGCGACGCGGCGTCCATTGTCGCTAGACGTCGCCAAATGAGCGACAGAGAGCGACGTATAAGTACGTCGCCAACATTGCGACGTAAAGCGACCACTAGCGACGCTTCAAAAGTTTGTAAATGATGACGAGGCATGGCATCCACGTGGCCACGTGGGCATCGTAGCGACGTATATTAGCGACGTCGAGCGACGTAACGTCGCTAGTTAGCGACGTATAGCGACGTTTGTGTGACGTCGCTATACGTCGCTAATATAAAAAAAAATTTAAAAAAATATAATTGATATTTTTGTTATGCTGTGTGTCTGTGTTTACAGTGTGTGTGAAGTGCAGTGTTCGAACCATCGACAGTTTTGCTTACTGTTGTATGTTTTATCTTTGATAGAAAGAGCAACAGTTCAGGGTGCACTTCTCAGAGCTTCCTCTTCATGTCCTTCACCTTCTCGGGAACCTTTACGACGTCCGAGAAAGTGAAGGACGTGAAAATGAAGCTCTCAGAAGTGCACCCTGAACTGTTGCTATTTCTATCCAAGATAAAACATACAATAGTAATCGAAACTGTCGATGGTTCCGAACACTGTATTTTACATTCACTGTAGACACAGACACACATCATAACAAAAATACACAATATATTTTTTTAAAATTTCGGCAGCATCTCCTTTGTATATCAGATCATCGCTTATAACCCAGCGTAGGTATATTTGTCATCCCGTCGCAGATATCACAGTAAATATCACAATAAAAATAGGAGGCAGTGCAAAGTAAATATCAAAGACACACATCCTCACAAACATCCAATAGAGTCAAATAAAAATGGAAGATGATAAAAAGTCTTCCACCAAGTGTATAAACAACAGTGTATGAATAAACAATTTGCCCATAGGGCCAATACATACAAGTCATAAAAAAATCAATAAAATTACTGCGGACCCCTGCCACGCAACTGGGATAGAATGTAGTCATACTGCTCCTGGGTGAGCTGTACCGTAGGGGCAGTAGGAGGCAGTACAATGTCTGGAGTCGGCGCCGGAGGCAGTGCAGTATCTGGAGTCGGCGCCGTCGATGGACCCGGAGGACGTACCTGCTCCAGCTCTCGCAGTCGCTCACCATGCGCAACAAGGGCACTCACCACCTTCTCAGTATACTGAGCGACTGAGAGAGAAAGGCTCCTCTGCGATCCGTCCAGCTCGAGCTGTCTACGCTCCGTGCGCTGCGTAGACTCGGTGGGCGTCTGCAAGTTGGCAGCTGCAGCCTGATGCAGACTCATCAGCTCCTGTATACTGCGCTCGACCGCATCAAATCGTCCGGTGACGATCGGAGGGTCGGATCGTCGCTCGACCGCATCAGAAATCTGCTGCTGCAACTCGCGACGCAGCTCCTCGATCTGACGACGAACATCCTCAGCTCCTGACGACGCCTGCGTAGCCGGAGACTGCGCACTGACAGAGGGGGCCCGGGATGACTCCGAAGCCAAATACGCGTCGTAGGATCCCGTACCGTAGTACGTACCCTTCTGAAGACCGCCAACGGCGGTCATCCAGAGCTCGTCCGGCAATGGCTCTGCAGGCGGCTGGGAGGAAGTACCAGCCCCTCCCTCTGCTTGCGCACTAGCAGCAGCAGCAGCATCAGCCGCCTCCTTCTGTAGCCGAACAAACTCGGCCTAGAACATGTTTGCTAACGTGTAAGTGTTTACTAAAGTCTATATTGATATCTATTTTCCTGTTTTCTAAATTATAGTCAGTTAATATTAGTTGAATAGAACTTACATATGCCTGCGTCGCCCTCTCGTCAATGAAGTCCCCAGCCCTCCGATGGATGACCAGGAAGACGGTCACCATGTTCGGGTCCTCACCCTTCTTTACCTGTTAAAATATATTATCTATTATTAGTATTAAACATTATATCGAACTATATATAAATTAATGTTCGTCATAGGAAACGTACCAGACGACGAAAATGCTCCGTCATCGGAATGGAGCCGCCATACCACTTATCGGCGCTCGACCGTGCCACCTTGGCCTTCAGACCGCTCCTGGTACTGGAGCTCGCTGAATCTAGCCTTCATCGCAGTCCACTGCTCTGGCGTAATCCAACCCTGGATCGGACGTCCGGCGCGATCACGACGCTTCTGGTCGTCGATCGCATCACGGATGAGCTTGGCTATGACGGCAGGAAATTGGCCCTCGATCCTCGCCGCCCGGTGTGGTGGATAGAAATAGGTCCTCTACAAGAAGTAAAATACAAAAGTTGTATAATATACACAAATGATTATTAAAATTTAAAAATAAACAAATTTTTTACCTTGAAGTGGGCGAACCAAAAGGCCTTCCTATCTGCGGGAGTATCTGAGTAGTTGAGCCAAGGCCCACCATAGTTCTGCCTCACAAATGTCCCCAGCTGTCTCTGTACTGCAGAAGGCCGATATCTATACAATAATAATTTTTCATGAATATATATGTACATATAATCATTTGAGAAATATATAATAATTAATTAACTTACTTCATAGGCCCGTCCGTCCAAATCTCCATACGCGTCTCGCCCGGGGGAGCGCATGGAGGGTCGCTCTCACCTCCTGCCTGGGCAGGATCAGTCTGATCGCCGTCCTCCATATGATCGGCGTGGGCTCCCTCCATAGAGCCGTCGACAGTAGGAATGCTGGACGAGGGATCAGGGATGCTGGACGCGGGATCAGAAAGGCTGGACGACGAGGGAGGAGTCACCAACCTGCTAGAACTGCCCTGTCCCGGTAATGGACCGGGAATAGAAAAGCTGGACGACGAGGGAGGAGTCGCCAACCTGCTAGAACTAGCCTGTCCCGGTAATGGACCGGGAACAGAATGGTACACTGGCGTACTCGGAGATGAGGATGAGGGTACGGAACTGCCCTCTCCATCCCCAGCCCGAGGCTGACAGGACTGCCTAATATATAATCCTCCGCGTCGTCCGAATGGTCTAGTCATACCTGACAATAAAACATATGACAATAAAACAGAAAAACATATTTATATGATAGACATCACAGATTTTTGAAAAATATCATAGTCAAAAAGTGTCACTGAAGTGTCAATAAAAGTGTCAATAGAGTGTCACTGAAGTGTCACAGATTTATATGATAGAAGTGTCACTAAAGTGTCAAATATGATGATAAAACAAACGTACAGATTTAATCCTCTTCTGAAAATTCATCTAGTTCGTTTAGCTCATCTACTTCTTCTTCTTCTTCTTCTTCTTCTTCTTCTTCTTCTTCTTCTTCTTCTTCTTCTTCTTCTTCTTCACTTTCATCTGCATCTTCCTCTTCAGATAATTCTACTTCTTCTACACAATTAGATGTGTAATAGGAAACTTCCGTCGTGTCCACTTCTATAATATTTGTTACAAGAGGTAGTTCATCCTGTTGATAAGCTATATCGTCAACCTCAAAGGTATTTCTAGCTTTGGTCTTGCATACTGCCCACCAGTCCGACCTTGTTGTTCCCCGTTTAGGATAACTTGTGAAGTACACGAGCTGAGCCTGACTTGATAGGACAAATGGTTCATAGGCTTGATATCGACGCCGATAGTTTATATCAACAAGACCGTGCTTGTCTACTTTCCAGCCTTGACCTTCAATCGGATCGAACCAATCACACCTGAATAACACAATCTTAGCAGGCTCTATTCCATAACTATATGTCAGCTCCACAATCTTCCGTAACACGTCATAGAAATCGTTGTCCACATCAACATCTTTGTAGTTCGAAGATCTGATACACAAACAGCTGTTTTTGGTGGAATCGAGATCCACAAAGTTGTCTCTGATCGGGCAAGTTGTTGACTTCAACCTAAACCCATTAACACAGTAGCTTGGCCATATTTTTGCAGCATAAATTGGTCCCTTGGCTAGCGTTCTAATAGACTCATTCTCAAGTCTTGCGTATGGACGATCGACCTAAATACCACGAAAGAAGCAATTAAGCTCATTCTCAATCAAGTGCATATACAAAAAGGTAATTACAGAGTTCTCAAGTCTTACATATGCACTCAACCATGATGGAAAATAACGCCTCATTTCTTGTTCTAGTTCTTCTTCTGTTATGTGTGGCCTACCCGACCTCACATCATCATTAAATATGCTGAAAACAACATCGTTCAATTAATGTAATAGTATAATAATTAACACTATTAAAATAATATAGACGTATTAATTACTTACCCCTCCAGTTTCTCTACTTCCTTCTCGTCGCAGTTGAGTAATACATACACCTGAGCAGCCCTTAGCTCATCATCGTTCAGATATCTCTTTTTCATCTTACCCGATGGCTTTTCTGGAGCATTGAATACCTTCAGTATTGTATCATTACTTTCATGATCTCCCTCGTCGTTTCTGGAAGCTCTCGTTCTATTAGTTACAATATGAGGCTTGAAATATATCGAACAAAAGTTTGTAATCTCCTCGAGAACATAGGCTTCACAAATAGAACCCTCGACCCGTGCCTTATTTTTTACCTTTCTTTTTAGGTGATTCAAATGTCGCTCGAACGGGTACATCCATCGATATTCGACGGGTCCACCAATACGTGTCTCATAGGATAGATGAATCGGCAAATGCTCCATAGAGTCGAAGAATCCAGGAGGAAACACCCTCTCTAGCTTGCATAATGTTACCGCAATGTCCTTCTTTTGCTTTTCTAGACGATCAACGAGCAATTTCTTAGAACAAAGATCCCTGAAGAATATGCTAAGCTCCGTCAATAGATCCCAAACTGCCTGCGGTAAGAATTCCCGAAATGCAATCGGAATTAACCTCTCCATGAATACGTGACAATCGTGGCTCTTCATACCCGTCAATTTGTTTTCCTTCGGATCGACACATCTTCTCAGATTTGACACATATCCGTCTGGAAATTTTAGGCCCTGGATCCACCGACAAAGTCTCACTTTATCCTCCTTGTCCAGCAAAAAAATTGACTTCGGAAGGAACTGTTTTCCATTCTGCTGTATCAAATGTAACGCAGGGCGTTTGCATATTTCTTTTAAGTCCAACCTGGCCTTGGGATTGTCTTTCGTTTTTCCCTTTACGTCCATCACAGTATTAATTATGTTATCAAACACATTCTTCTCAATATGCATGACATCAAGATTATGTCTGATCAGATTGGTACTCCAGTATGGCAGATCCCAGAATATGCTCCTCTTTGTCCAGTTATGAACTCTACCAAATCCATCGCACTTGTACCCAGTTGTAGGATCTTCGATAGCACTTGAAAAATCTTTAACCTCCTCCCATATCGTGTCTCCGTACCACCTTGGCGGTGGATCACCCTTCTCTACAACGCCGGCACGGAAAGCATTCCTGTTCCTTCTGAACGGATGATCTTTTGGCAGAAATTGCCGATGACAATCAAAGAAGCACGGCTTTCCGCCGTGTTTCAAGCGGAAAGCCTTACTACGGTCCATGCAATACGGACATGAGAGACGGCCATGAGTGCTCCATCCAGATAACATTCCATAGGCCGGAAAGTCGTTGATGGTCCACATAAGGGTTGCCTTCATCTGAAAATTCTGCTTCCTGGAAACATCGTACGTGTTAGCGCCTACTTCCCATAACTGATTCAACTCATCTATCAAAGGCTGTAAGTACACGTCAATGTTCCTCTTGGGATTGTTCGGACCAGGAATTATAACGGTTAGAAATATGTACTGAGTCTTCATGCACATCCAAGGCGGTAGGTTATACGGAGTAACAATCACAGGCCAGCATGAATACTGGGATCCCGAAAGACCAAAAGAAGTAAAACTGTCAGAAGATAGTCCCAACCTGACATCTCGCGGATCTGAAGCAAAATCTGGATACACTCGATCAAAGTGCTTTCACGCTTCTCCATCGGATGGGTGATCCAACACTCCTTCAATCTGTTCTCGCATATGCCAACTCATATTTTCGGCCGTCTCTTTCACCATAAATAATTTTTGCAACCGCGGCGTTAAAGGCAAGTAGTGCATTGAATCGGTCGGTCTTCTTGCACCGGTAGACCTTCCTGTACTAGTTGTCTTATAGCGATCAGCACCACAAAATCTGTACACATCTGCGTTCTTGTCGTCTTTGTAGTACAGCATGCACCCATTGCGACAGGAATCGATTTTCTCGTATCCCATCCAGAGCGATCTCACCATCCTCTTAGACCGGTAGAAGTCTTTAGGCAACTTAGCACCCGCCGGCAAGATCTCTATAATCAACTCCAACACTCGGTTGTAGCATTCTTACGACATGTTAAAATTTGACTTAATGCTCAACAGTCTTGTAACCACCTCCAACGGTGAATGATCCTCACAACCAGGATACAATGGAGTCCTTGCATTCTCCAGCAACTCCATGAACTGTGCAGCATCGGCGTTCGGTGCCTCCTCAAGTGCATCATGAACGAAACTAGGCCCCGCAGCGTCGAAAACCATGTTCACGCACCCGTCGTCGTATGCATGATTATCTGAAACAAAATTAGGTCCCGTATGCATATACGGCTCAACGTAAGGCTCCGACTCTGATGCTAAAGACACAAGTTCTCCGTGTGCGGTCCACTGATAGTAATTAGGCGTAAAACTCCTCGAGTACAAATAATATGTCACTTCCACTTCTGGATAATATTTCACGTTATGACATTTCACACACGGACACTTAATTTTGGTGCCGTCCATGTACTGAGGGAACGCCTTAGCAAACTGCAGGAACTGCTCTACTCCCGCTATGTATTCATCCCGCACACCACACATATCATTAGGACGACGATTGTACATCCATGAACGATTCCGCAAGTAGTAATTCATATCTATTTGAAAATAATTCTGCAAAGATGGACACACATTATCCAACAGGCACAAATTCGTATATTATGTCTTATTATGGGACACACATTAGTAGCGAACAGTTACTAATAACAATGATATACAATCTAGGTCAAACTAGGTTGTACTAAGTCAAACAAGGTCAAGCTAAGTCAAACAAAGTCAAACAAGGTCAAACTAGGTCAAACTAGGTCAAACTAAGTCAAACAAGGTCTAGCTAAGTCAAACAAGGTCAAACTAGGTCAAATAGTCAACCTTGGTCAAACAAGGTCAAATCTAAGTCAAATATCCTATTTCTAGTCATGACCTACCAAGGTACCCTTTACCTTATCGCTATTGGTATCCCAATACTAGCTAGCACACACCATTCAAGGCTATACAAGCCTAACCTATAATTCAAGTACCAATAATGACCAGAGTCAACTCAAGCTATCTCATACACACAAGTAATATCTGGGTGTCATTTGTTTAGACTTAAAAAAACACAATCAACTAAAACTAGTACCAAGTAATGAGCAATAGTGAGTTACCAAAGCAAACTGAAACTAAAACTAGTATCTGGGTGTCATTTAAACAACTAAAACTAGTATCTGGGTGTCATTTAACAAACATGAAGACAACAAAGTCAAACAAGGTCAAGCTAAGTCAAACAAAGTCAAACAAGGTCAAACTAGGTCAAGGGTTGACCTATAGTTGACTTTGTCAACTCTTAGTCCAATCTAGGTCAGATGTTTACTCTACTTTGACTTTTAGTAAAAATAGTCAACCTTGGGGGTGACTACTATTTCATATAATTTTAAAGTATCGGCCGACATATTGTATATTGAAATGTTGACTCCTTGAAACTATATTGAGAGTTCAAGAGGAAAAAAGAACCCATTGAGCATCAAAACTGAAACAGGTCTAGAGCTGAAGATAGCAATTTTAGGAAAACATACAAAGTAGTAAACGTATATCACATTACGGTATATGATATATCATATTATGATCTAGAATATTACGCCACCATATTGAGGGTCCAACATGCCCAGATTTCAGTCCAGAATCAACTCAAATATCAACATGCCCATATTTTAGTCCATGTGTAGAATTAATAATTCAAGACCAACACAATAAACAAAGCACAAAAATGCATAATGTTTGTCATCACAAGAAGAGAGAGTGCTACTAAAGATGTTACATAAGCAGTAAATATCCTTGGCTGTAAGAATTGAGGCAGTTCTTTATTCCATATAAATCAATAAGAGGATATAAGAGCAAAAATGTCCCTCACTTGTCTTTCAAACAAGTCAAGTAGCATTGATGAAGAAAGCTAATAACAGGTGGAGTTTCAACCAGAATTGAAGTACCAAAGCTTATTACATCAATACAATATACACAGTAGCTTCGCCTTGTGCAAAATTCACATGTGAGTACACCTAATTAAACATGTTAAAATAGAAAATAAATGGTTGGTAAAGGATCTAGGCTATGTGTACGTGTCCAACATAGTGTCTCGTGTCCACCACAACATGACACAGTGTGTCCAGTGTGTGTGTGTGTGTGTCCATCTGTGTGTGTGTCCGTGTGTCCGTGTGTGTGTGTCTCTGTGTGTGTGTGCGTGTGTGTCCGTGTGTGTGTGTGTGTGTGTGTGTGTGTCTCTGTGTGTGTGTGCGTGTGTGTCCGTGTGTGTATGTGTGTCCGTGGGAGAGGAGGAGGAGGAGGAGGAGGAGGAGGAGGAGGAGGAGTAGGAGGAGGAGGTTAGGGTTTACCTGAGCTGGAGGAGGAGGAGGTCGACGGGGGGGTACGGGTCGCCGGAGAGGGAGGGAGTCGCCGGGGGGGGGGGGAAGCGGTCGCCGAAGGAATCGCCGGAGGGGGGGAAGGAAAAATTGGAAATTTCGAGTGAGTGGGAAAACGAAACGCTGTGCCCTAAGTAAAAATATTAGCGACGTCACATGAGGACGTCGCTAAACGTCGTAAACTGGCGACATATTTTAATAATCTAGCGACGTAACGTCGCTCTTCAGCGACGTAATTTTATATCTGTCGCTGAACGTCGCTGAATAGCGACGTTTTGCGATGTTTATATAAAGGAGTCACTGAATTCTATATATAGCGACGTAATTTAACACCGTTGCTAACTTACGTCGCTAATAGATCATATTTTAGTAGTGGGTACATCCCGGACCCGAGCCATATCCTAGATCATTCGGAATTGGTTGTTGGTACCAACCTTTCGTATGAGGAGAGGCCCGTGTCTATATTGGACCGGAGAGAAAAGACGCTCAAGAACAAGACTATTAACTTAGTCCGTGTTGCTTGGGGTCATCACTCTCTAGGTGAGTCAACGTGGGAGCGTGAGGACGACATCCGATCGCGATATCCCTACCTGTTTGACTCGTAAGGTATAATGTCTTCCTTGTGCCTTACGCTTTCCCTTCCTTGCTTGCATTGTATGATTGTATGATTGAACTGCTTAGTGTAGCTTGTCTGTGCTTAGTATAGCTTGTCGTGGCAATCTCTAGCTCCTTGATTAAATTTCGAGGACGAAATTCTTTGAAGGTGGGTAGAGTTGTCACCCCCCATTTTCTGTATTTCATATTTGTACTCGTGATTTGATTTCGGCACGTATTTTATTTTCTCGACTTGCGGATTCGGGTTCTCGTAAATGGGTTTTGGACCATGGCTTGGTTTTATTTTGTGGAGTTGGTTTGGTTTGGTTTGGTTCATCATGAGTGGAACTCCTTAGCCTATTCTCTACCTCCATTCCATCACAACCACCCTCATTAAAACCTACCAACCTTTTCTCTCTCCTCCATAACTCCATTAATTTCTTTCAACTTCTTCTTCTTCCTTCTTCCACACAACTCCCCAACCCATAGGCAAGTGCACCTTGCCATCAAATAAGCACCACTTTTTATTTGTCCATTAACTAGATTAGGCCATGGAGAACAACTTTAGAACTTGACATTTTGTGATTTGGAGCTTTCATTCTTCTAGATCTAGGTTTTAACCATTTTCGAAAATCCTTGGTTTTGATCTATTAAACTTCGATTTTTGCATGTTTTGATGCTTCCATGTGGAAGAGAATTTGATTTTACTCAAGTTAGAACTTTGAAAATCTAGATTTGGTTTTGATTTGGCTAAGTTATGAAGAATTGAAGTTCTTGGTGTTCTTGGACCTGCTCTCGGCCAGGAAGAACATCCCTCTGCCTTGCGCTCTTTAGCGCATGGCCGGTTGCGCACCCCCGGCCTGTGCTCTTTAGCGCAGGGCCGATTGCGCATGACCTCAGCCAGTGCTTTGCGCTGCGCTGGATTGCGCTGGCGCAAGCCATCCATGCGCAAGCCAACCATGCGCAAGCCGACCTCTGCGCAATCCACCCTTGCGCAAGCCGACCTCTGCGCAATCCACCTCTGCGCAATCCACCCTTGCGCAAGGTAACCCCTGCGCAGTCTACCCTTGCGCAAGGTAACCCTTGCGCAAGGCAACTCTTGCGCAGCTCTTCCATGCGCAGTACATACCCTGCGCAGCCCAACCCCTGACCCCCCTTGCACAACCCACTTGTCTATGATGAATTGTTTATTTCTTTAAGCTTGGCTCTTCTATAGCCCTATATATATTGGTATTTTATTAGATATTTTACGTCCATTTTATATCCTTACGCCTTTTGTCATGAACTTGATTTTACTTAATATGTTTGGAATGACTATTGTACACGGCATGGTATGACAAGGAACTAGCATAACACGACAGTGACCCGTAGTGGTACACTCCTGACATGACCAACCTGACATGATAGTAGTCCGTCGTGGCGCACTCCTGACAGTACCCTGACATGATTTATCTTGATAACTTGATAGTGGCCCGTGGCGGCGCACTCCTGACTTGACTTGACTTGTAACTTGTAACTTGACTCGTATAATCAACTTGACACCGTGGGTGTTCCTGCTTGCCTGCTTGTACAATCCACTTGTCTTGTCTTGCATCATGTCTAGGACGTGACTTCCTGGGTACCACGGCCAGGGACTCGCGCTAAATTGGATTAGGCTAATGATTAGATCAAACTAGAACATGGAGAATTCCCAGTCACAGGCAATCTCGTTATCTGGGTGCTTTAATGGACTTGTAGCCTGCCGACGAGTATAGCACATTTCCAGCACACTGTCATGTGTTGCACCCTCTAAGTCACCTAAGGGTACATTTGTCTCCCGGGCAATGTACCCACCTATAACTCTCAACCCGCGAAAGGATAACTGGATGGTCTGCAGGGCTTGGGACTGGAATTCTCACTTGCATCTTGTTAGTAATTAGGTTTGTGATAACCCTAGTTAGTTAAAGTAGTAAGCCGTAGTATTTGTTTGGCCGATTGCGAATGGATGGTGTCCAGCCTTGTCTAAGTCTTGTCTAGCTCCAGTACCTGCTATCTCCTGAGCATGTTTGTTTTACTTATCTTAACGATAAATGAGTAGAGACAGTGAGCTATTCATGCGAAGGGTTACAACCCCGGTCCTTGTTTGGTTTAAGGATTGTAACCTGGCTCCCGGAATGGTTCCACGTCCCTAGTCGTTTATCGCCCTGTGTACTTTACTACTTGTACTTCTTTTATTCTTATGTTCTGATATGCTGGCTTTTGTTCTTATTTGTGGCCTCCTTGTGGTACTTGCTCTTTCTGGGGTTTGACCCAGCTGGTTTTGTGTGGCCAGATTTCGGAGCAGCTCCCGAGGATCTACCGAACCTCCAGCCCAATGGTGAACACTAGACGGAACCCGGGCTACGAGTGAGTTTTCCCTTTTTGTTTCACCCACTTATATGTAAATTTATTCTTTTGAGGCGTTTAGCCGACGGGCACCTGTTAGCTCGATGCACATTTATTTACTGTCTGCCTACGGGCTGTAAACATGATTAACAAATCCTAGGATTGATCATGTATGACTGAACTCTTGCTAGTCCTATCATTTTGTACGACTAGCTTCATGATCATCCAATATGTAATATTTGGAACGCCTTATATATATATATTTGATGCTCTAATATCTTGTAACTCTGTTAATTGCTTGAGATTGAGACAATAGGTTTGACCTTAAGAGACTGCTGGCTTGTAGTAAACCCTCATATCTAGACAGTCGTGACCGTATAGTTGAGATGTATTCTATTTCAATATACGTAGCTGGCTATGTCTGCCCCCGCTCTCCAGTATTCTGGTTCTGGGGCGTGACACATTTACCATGCACTTGTTGTGCCCGACCAAACACCTGAACTGCTACTTTCACAAACCAGTTGTAGCAGATGGTGGCACTTGCGGGTCACCTACTGCCAACCGAACAGAAAATGGCACAAGGAAAATCGGTTCCATTGTATTTTCATGGAAATGGGTAAAAAATTTATCAATTTTTTCCCTATGTTTGGTAAAACAAGAAGAAGAAAAATTGTTAAAAATTATTTGATTTTCCTTCCAGTATTTGGTTGCTGTAGAAAAGGAATTAAAGAAAAAAAAATATCATTCTTCTAATAATTTCCACTGTGAACATAATTATAGTCGATATAATACAAAGAGTTAATTGTTAAAATAGGCGATAACTCGATACTATTTTTGTCATAACGTTTGGTAATTAATGCTGGAAAATGAGTATAAAAATAAATCCCATGAATCCTTCCAGTATTTACTTCCATGTCAGAAAAATACTTTCCAAGTTTGTGACTACCAAACAAAGAAAAGATTTTTTTTTTTTTTTTCTGAATTCCTTGTATCCATGAACAAAACGGGGCCTAATAGTAAGGCTCATTCCAAATTATAGTTTCAAATTATATAAGCTCATTCGGTAGTTTATAGAATAGTAAAGTTTAATTAAAATTTTATAATAATTTCGTTCCAACCACATAAGCTATAGGTTGAATTTAATTTTTTTTACATTCATAATGTAGGAACTCATTTTTATAATAGTAAGACACAATTTGGAGCTAAAATTTCTATATTCTAGATTTTACAATATTTTTTACCACATTGTTTTTTAACCACACAACTTTTGCAACTAAAGGTTATTTTATCTCTTTCTACTTATTTTCGTACAAACTCAGCCGTC
The DNA here is from genome assembly GCA_029216955.1 of Iris pallida. Classification (NCBI taxonomy): domain Eukaryota; kingdom Viridiplantae; phylum Streptophyta; class Magnoliopsida; order Asparagales; family Iridaceae; genus Iris; species Iris pallida. The sequence continues at coordinate 5,178,426 of JANAVB010044420.1, forward strand.
AATTCTATATATTTTTTTTGTTACAAATTTGGGCCTCAAGATACATGTTTAAGCTCCATCTACTAATGATTAGATGAGTCAATTGAGCCAGGTCGGCCCAGTCCGGCACGAATCCGATCCGAAAAAACGGTCCAATTGTCTGTCCGCCTTAATTAATATTAGATTCTTACTGGCCCGGCCCAACATATCGGAATATGCAGGACCTCATATCTTGGTCCATAAGAGAGGTCCGGTCCAAAATCTAGGCCCGTTCCAATCCGAAGTCCGACCCGGTCCGGTCCGGCACGAGGAAATTAAGCCGTTCTGAAAATGTTTGTATGGCCTTCAAATTGCAAGAAAACTTGCTGTTTTCTGAAAATGTTTCTGCTTTTGCTATTGAAACATAATGCTGTCCGAGCTCTCTAGCCTAGTGGTATTAGAGCGGACATCCGGAGGGGCCGGCAAGGTTCGAGCCCCCCAATTGCGTGTGTGAGTGGAATTTCAAAAAAAAAAAAAACATAATGCTTAGGTTCTGCAGACTTCTTTCTGTAGCACCTTCTCTTGTGGGTGTTGTCACAGTTGTAGTTTTGTCTGTCTAGAATCATCTTTAATAGCATAGGCAAGTGAATCATTGTTCGATTTTCTTAAACTGGCTGTCCGATTTTCTTAACTGGAGTAGGGATAACTTGAGTTGAATTTTTGTTTCTGGGTAGACTGCTCGTGCTAGGGTGTTTCGTTTGTCATTTGTTCTTTTTGACGTTTTGTCATTGATCAACTTCTTCATTATGGTTCCATTTGGAAAATTGTTGGATTGTCGCCTTACTTGGCAAGAATACTATTAAATTGAGGCATGGAAGGATCAATTATTTTCTTAATGAAGAGAAAAAGGATTAAACAATTATGTTGTAAATGAGTCAAAACGTTTTAGCAAGTATATATGTTGTAACATTGTAATTTTGTTGGTCATTGTAGTAACAAAATAAAGAACTGAATTCCAGTATTAAAACTCTTAAAAAACAACTAATGTTCACTCCCAAGCAGGGCCTGCTCCGGCCCGGTCCCAAACCATCCGTGTTGTTGGTTACGTGCCCAGGTTAGACTCAGAGTTTCACCTTTAGGCTCGGTTCGGCGCATCCAAATTTGGATCGGGCCGGCCCACTTGACAGATGGACAATTGATGCGCTCCCCCAAGCCATGTTTGGTTCACACAATACATGTTTGGTTCACACAATTATAATCTTGTAAACCAAAAGTCATTTCTTTCCTGTGTTCTGTTTGGTGCCAAAGGAAACCTGAAGGAAAGAAAAATAATTTCCAAAGTTACGAAAAACATGAAAAAAAAAAGTGGTTCTGCCTATCCATCAAAGATTCTCTTTTTCACCATAAGTATTTAATTTTCCTCCCAACTTATCGGATTTAATTTTCCTCCCAACTTATCGCCAAATTATCTTACTTTTCCAAATACTTAAAAAAAAATTAAAAAATTATAATTTGTGAGGTTGTAGGTGCCGCCGCTGAGGACACCGAAGACAGCGAAGGTGGCGTCCCATTCTAGTGAGGTCGAGGTACATGCCGGGAAGCAGAAATAGACCAGGCCTATAAGGCACACCTGGGCTTGTGGGAAGCTCATTCCAGTGAGGACGAGGTACATGCCGGGGAAGCAGAAATGGACCAGGCCTATGAGACACACCTGGGCTTGTGGGGAGTTGTAGCCAGGGGCAGAACCAAGCAAAGGACTAGGGTGGGCTCCAACCCACCAAAAAAAAATTATCTTATTTTTCCTCTTATAATTTTTTGTCAAAAAAAAAATCATATGAATTAGTGCACATCTAGTCCACCCTAGCCTACTCTAGTTCACCCCAACTTAATTTTCTTGTTCCGTTTTTGGTTGTAGCGGTACAGGGAGGGAGGAGGAGGAGAGGTGGTGGCGCTGGTGGCGGTCTCTCCTCCTCCGGCCATCGTCACTTCTTCTTCTTTGGGTGCAAAGCCCATTGTGTGTATGCGAGTTGCAGTCTGTAAACAAGGGTCAAGATCAACGTTGGGGACTGTGTAGTAGTGGATAGGTTGCCATGCCCGTTGCAAATGGACCACACACCACTCTATATGGCTGTTTGTTGGTCCATGTACTAAGTCTGGTTACGTTATCAAGTGTTGGGGTGAGCATTCGGTTTAATCGGTTTAAACCGAATCGAATAACCCAAAATCGAATTGGACCGAAATCGAATAAGCAAAATCGAAACCGAATCGAATTGGCCCAAAACCGAATCAAACCGAACCGAATTAAATCGGTTCGATTTTCGGTTTATTCGGTTTATTCATATTTTTATGATTTTTTTGAACTTTTTTTGTTAATATACATAGTAACTAAATATACATAGACATATTTAGTATATACCTATATATATTTAGTATGTACCTATATATATTAATACATATATAGTACACACACACACACACACACACACACACACACACACACACACACATATATATATATATATATTAATTAAATTTTTTATTCGGTTTTCGATTTTGGACCGAAATCGAAACCCGAAACCGAATAAGAAAATTTAGTATTTTCAAAACCGAAACCGAACCGAATTTTTTTAAAACCGAACCGAACCTCTTATTCGACTCGGTTCGGTTCGATTTTTAGTCCAAAACCGAATAATGCTCACCCCTAATCAAGTGCCTCTGGACAAGGGCAAATTATTCCGTACTAATATTTTTACTATTTTTTAACCTCCAATTTGTCTCTCCACTCTATTCCTCTGAGCTTTGACATATTAAATAATATTATGTGCATTTAATATAAGAGCTGGCCTATTGAGTTTTAAATCCAAAAATTAAGTACTCAATAATGTTAATATTAATATTAATATTAATATTACAGTTAATATTAACATTAATATTAATATTAATTTTAATATTAATTTGATATTAATATAATTTATTAATTTTAATTTTAATGTTAATTTTAATTTTAAATTTTGCCACTTTAAAGTCACACTAGATGTCACATAAGGAGGGATAAATTTGATAGACAATATAGTATTATTTTTAATAATATAGTATATTTTAGCAAATGTTCCAATTCAAAATATAGAAACTAGTATATATCCTCATTTTTTTTTTTGCTAAAAATCTAACAAATGCTCCCATTTCTTTGTAAATCAGCCAAAATTTTGATTAGATGGTATATGTATATCTTAAAAGATTATTTGTTTCATACAAAGTAATGGAGGTATTTGCTAATTTATTTAGAAAAATGGAGATATATATTAGTTTCTATATTTTGAATGAAAAAAAAATATAAATTGTCAATTATATTGATTTGTTTATTTAGTTTTTAACATTATTATGTGCCGTTATATAATTGGATGAGCTCATTATCGATTACTGCGCAACGTTGTGAACATGTGCCGATGCACAATTTCTTACGGGTAAGGGTTTGTTTTAGGACAAGGACTCGCAAATTAGGGATAGCAGTGGATTGGAAACAGCCCACATGCCTGAGATACTTTAGGTCCAGTCAATATTGTCTTGGATGTGTTATCCAACCCATTAAGGCTCACTACTAAGCCATACATATGCAGTAATTTTTTCTTTCCAATCTTTAAGATTCAATTATTTTTTTGTTTTCTGCTTGTCACGTCTGCTTGTCACGGTCATACAAGTGCATCATATTATACTTTCGTACGAGTTTACCGATTATGAGTTTTCTTTTTGTGTGTTCACCTGTTAGGATTTACATTCTACTTATGTGCCCAGGTCATTTAAAAAATTCCAATGTTTAAAATATGATTATCACGATTGGAAAGTCAAAATGTAGGAGCTTATTTTATAGAATAGTAATATTTAATTGGATTCCATACGTTCTTATCGCAACCACAAGATCTATAGTCACGGCATGAGAATTTCTTCGTTCAAGATATATGAGCTCAATTTATAGAATATTAAAACTCAGTTGAAACCCAACCCATTTTCTAATATTTTGAGAAGGCCCCAACCCATTGTAGATTTCTCTTTTTAATATTATATACTTGTGTTTCAAGATATATTTTTCAGTCTTTATCGTTAAAAAGTTGATAAATATATAATAATAAAACTTAAGTTCACCGTGAATATTTTTTCCAAATATATTCTTACATATATTAACTCATTGTTCATTAAGGTTATTAGAAAAATAGCTAGGTAATTACCGAACTATCTTTTAATCTCCCTAAATTATATATATAATAAAACTAATTTAACAATAAATTTAGAATAATTCAGAAAGTTGTTTTTTAAATTTTCTTAAGCAGTCTTAATAAATATAAAAATAATTACATCCTTTACTCATCTTAAGAATAATATAAAATAATAATCCAATCATCTATACTACTATTATATGTTCCTTCTAAATAGGGATGAACATTGGGTTAATTCGGTTCAAACCGAACTCAATAATAAAAAATCGAATTGGACCAAAAATCGAATAAGTAAAACCGAAACGAACCGAAATGGCTCATAACAGAATCGAACCGAATTAAATTGGTTCAATTTTCGGTTTATTTGCGCTATATATATATATATATATATATATATATATATATATATATATATATATATATATATATATATATATATATATATATATATATATATATATATATATATTTTTTCTTTTTTTTTTTTTTTTTTTTTTTTTTTTTTGAAGCAATGGGTACTTGTGGCGAACTCGCCTCCACTTAGGCTCGAACTCCCGACCACATGGGCCGCATGCATCTCTCTTAACCACTAGGCTAGAGGTCATCTGCAATATATATATATATATATATATATATATATATATATATATATATATATATATATATATATATTGAAGCAATGGGTATGCATCTCTCTTAACTACTAGGCTAGAGGTCATCTGCAATATATATATATATATATATATATATATATATATATATATATATATATATATATATATATATATATATATATATATATATAGGGAAGGGATATTGCACCAAACTTATTGCATCAATTGTTGCACCAAACAATCTCAACCACATATTTATTTCTATCATGTGGTTATAAAACATTCTATAAAGTTGTTGCCACGTCAGCATGCTTTATAACCACATGATTGAAATAAATGTGTGGTTGAGATTGTTTGGTGCAATAATTGATGCAATAAGTTTGGTGCAATATCCCTCCCCATATATATATATATATATATATATATATATATATATATATATATATATATCGGAATTCGATCTCCATTTCCTGACCACGGGCCACATGCCTCACCACTACCACTAGACTAGGAGTCATTGGCAAATATATATATATAGGAGTGAGCAGATTTCGGTTTTTCCACCGAAACCGACCCGACCCGACCCGTTTAGAACATTCGGGTCGATTTTTTTGCAAACGGATCGGGGCTCGGTTATTAGAAATGAAATAAATGGTTATCGGTTCGGGTTACGGGTTGAAAAAATGGTTCCCGACCCGAACCGAAAATCGATTTATTTTTATTTCTTAATTAGTAAATTACTAAAATACCCTTCCCAAAAATCCTAAATATAAAAGTCTCCCAACCGCTTACTTTCTCTCTCCTGCTATTCATTCACACACCCGCCGCTTCTTTCCTTCGAGAACCCTCTCTTCACTCTGAGCCTCTCTCTCTCTCCTACTCTCGTCGAGAAAAACCCTCTCTGAGTCTCTCTCTCTCCTGCTCTCGTCGAGACTCTCGTCACTCTCCAGTCTCCACCGCTGCCACTCTCTCTCTACTGCTCAACCACCAGTTCTCTACCCCACCGCTGCCTCTCTCGTCTACATCTGACCTAGATCTCTAAAGATCTGTAAAGATCGGACCTAGATCTGTAAAGATCGGACCTAGATCTTTCAGATCTAACCTAGATCTCTCAAAGGGGGCCGTTCGTCACTCATCTGACCTAGATCTGGTAAGAAATTAACTAAATTTTTACAGTAAATTATTTTTTTATAGTAAATTTTTACTTTCTCTCTCGTTTTTAATTTTTTACAGTAGCTTCCGAGTCGGCTTTTAGTACGGGTGGTCGTGTCCCATATCTACCGTAGCTTTCGAGTCGACTTTTAGTACGGGTGGTCGTGTCCTTGATGCTTATAGGAGCTCTTTGACTCCCAAAATTGCTCAAGCACCTATTTGTTGTCAAGATTGGTTTAGGGGGCCTTCGGATCTGTCACGATCCGCACCCTCTTTTTCGGATACGAGACGTGTCCAAGCCAGCCTACGCCGCAGAGTCGGCGGTAGAACGCTGTCACGACCATGATGCTCAAAATCACAAAGTAACAACTTTATTGCTCATTCACATTTCTAAGATTTATTACAACAATTACAAGATTTATATTGGAAAAAAAAATACAATGTTCTTACACATTTAATAAAAATAATACCGTGCTATCTATTTTTAGGTTTATGTCTGCAAGTACACCCGTATCTTCCAAAGCTATGTGAATCCACGGCTAACCTGAAAAATGTTGGTTTCCAGTCAGGAATGGAACAAGCACACAAACCGACGGTAATACGAAAACACAATAGAATTTACAAGACATGAAAATAATATATGAGGGATAAAAACTAGACAGTACTGATGACATGGCAAGTGGTGGAAAAGACAAGAAAAATAAATAAAGTACAACTACCTATGTGATTTGAAATATCCGTTTCGACATGTGAACGGCTAGGGGGTAAATCCGGTACCCTGTACGTGTCGTGTGTAGCTGCTATTCTCCACGAAAGACACGGAAGATAGTTCTAGGTAGTCCACATGTCTACTAAGATATTTTTTCTTCCGACTACTCCATGTGATGAGCGTGTCAACAAGCAGCAAGACATATGTATGAACATGAAATGTATAGACTATTATGAATCGAAAAGCAATCAGAAAGTATACTTGCCTGTGGTCCTTTGCTGGTGAAACCGACAATTCCATTGAGTTCAGACTAGTCCGATTAGCCTAGGGTCATTATACATAAGTTAGGAATTGCAATAATTAGAATTGTACGATTAACCACAGTCGGAAACGATTTAATCGAATAGGGAAAAATCAATTAAAATAATTCTTATTAAGAATATATATTAAGAAAATATATAGGAAATATATGAAATTTATTAAAATGCATTTGATTAAAGAACAAGAGTCAATAATATAATTTATTTAGGAAAATTATTTATAACCTCTTTTTGGAAAATAGTTATAGTACTTGAAAACTATAATTATTTTGAAAGCATAGGAATATCTTTTTAAGGCTAAACTCAAATACGATATTTTTGCTACAAAATAGTTTGGTAAATAATAACAATATATAATTTTCCAATATTAATATAATTAATTAGGAAAACCATTGAGTACAATTAATAGCAACTAATAACTACTAATACCTAATAAAATTACAAACTATTAATAATATTTTAACTAAATATGTATAAAACATAACTAATATAGTATATCAAATTTCTAACTAAGTAAAACAAATACAAGCCCAACCTAGTCTAATTTGTCCAAACTGTGGGCCAGGGCTTAATAGTCCAAAATAAAACTAACAAGAATAAAAATAAAATAAAATATAAAACCAAGCTCACTGAATTGAGCCAAATACCCAGACCACAAGCCTATACTACAGACTCATCCCAACCTAATTACCCCAACAATAATAATAATACATAACTAATACTTATTATTAATCTAACAGCTTTGAAGCTGTTCACAATTACAAGAAAAAGAATGAAATTGAGAGGGGAGAAAAGAGGTTGGGGGAGGAGGTCACCGGAGGATGGTCGGGTCTCACTAGAGGCTTCCGTACTGGCGGCTCGCACGAGGATCGGAGGAAGAGGGCGCCTACCAAACGCGGATGCAGGGGACGGCAGTACGGCGGCGGCTGGTGGCGCAGCTAGGCGCTGACCGCGGAGGAGCGACTCGGCGCGGGTACAGCGACGACGAGCTCGTGGCAAGAGGCGGAGGTCTCGGCCAGGAAGGACGTCGGCGGCGAGCTCAAGGCGAGAGGCGGAGGTCTCGGCCGGTGGACTGGCGGATCATGTCCACGGCGACCGGAGGGAGCACGACTCGGAGTGAGGTTCGACACGACTCTGGTGGTTCTCAGGTTCGGCACCAGAGGAGAAGAGGGCGGCACAGTGGCTGGGCCTCGACGGTCGGGCAAGGCGGACGAGGCGGCGTTCGGCTGCCTCTGGACGGAGGCGCTGGTAGGGCGGCGTCGGTAGGCACGGCTCGAGGAGGGCGGTCCATCGGCTATCGACGGACTTCGGCTGGGCGAGGAAGCGGTCGACTGAGGGATCGGCGTGGAGAGCTCATCGGATCCTCGATATGCACGCGGAGGGTCGTGCGGAGGGCGCGGGAGTCCAGACCTGGTGGAAGTCGCACGCTGGAGCCTCCTGCATGGGGCGGCTAAGGTAGGTAAGGTGGTAGCGGCAACATCGGCGGCGGGTTTCGGTTTTCCTTGTAATATTGTTGTTTTAGGTTCTGTTGCAGATTTTATGGATAGCAAGAGAATGGATGTGGACACGGATAACACTGGTCCGGACACGATTGATGTAGTACCTTTTGTGGTGGATAACCGGACACAATCGGCACAGATATGGTTATGGGTTGTCCCTTCCAATTGTGGCCGAGGTGGCTGTAATGGTGATGGCAATGATGGCGGCGGCCCGGGGCGATGGGGGATGGCAGGGGTCTGGTGTTGCCGGGGGTGTAGATGAGGATAATGGTGGAAATGGTCGGGGTGGTTCTGTAGGGGTCGGTGGATGACGACGGAAAGGCGGAGGAATTCTGTGGGATAGCTTTTCTAAGTGTTGCTTCCCTATAACTTTTTATATATATTGATGGGGGGATTGAACGATAGAAAGGATATTAGCTTCCGATTATAATATATATCTATATCTGCGTATATAGATAATGTTGGTGTTTTCGCCTTTGGACTAGAAAAGATAGTCCCACATCGGCTACACCAAATGGTGAGTATCTCAATATAATGCATTGCTTGTGTTGAGGTGTGCACATGAGGTGTAGTGGGGCACAAGTTTGTGTCATGTGGGAGTATTTTCCTAGAAGGAAAAATGATTAAATCCAACAAGGATGCAAGTTGATTTTTGTTGTGCGGATTCGGATTCGGACACGGACTCCAGGATGTCTCGTGCATGCACGGGAGTGTTCGGGGGGTAGGCGTGGACTGGCACACTTCTATGCTGATTGTGGGATGATCTAAAATATCAAACTCTATTTTTGAGTATTGGTATTTTAGTCCCACATCGGATAGGAGAAGAGGAGAAGTCTCAACTCCAGTCTATAAATAGAGCCCCTTGGCCTCCTTTGAAAGATGCACCAAGAAGAGAGTTAAGGGAGTCTGTAAAGTCCAGAAAGCCCGTTCAAGTCTCAAATATTGACTTACGAGTGTTCCAGAAGTTCTTCGTGAACTTGCTGGTTCTTGGAAGCAGATCGTGGTGGGGCGAATCTTGCTTTGAGCAACGGTGGTCTTAATCACCCCAGCAAGAACCTTTCCTCTTCTTCTTTCTTCTTTCTTCTCTTTTATATGAGTTGTAACTCAGTTCTGTCTGTCTGCAACTACGATTGCAAGGAAGAACGTAAGATTTATTTTTTGAACTCAGTTCTGTCCGTCAGTAACTGCGATTGCGAGGAAGAACGTAAGATTTACTTTCTGATTATTGTTGCTTTTATAATCAGATTTATATTATAGTGTTCCTCTTGGATCTCGAGAATAATCAGAAGGTGAACGTTTGTTGAACCTCTGATCTCGACATCGAGTCTACCATCTTTGATCAAGCCCCGGGACTAACAATCTCAAAGCAAGATCCTTGTAGATGGAGAACTCTCGTGCTTCTCTCATCGATACCAGCTTTAACAAGTTGGAAAAATTCGACGGAGAATATTTCTAAATCTGGAAGAGGAAGGTCACCCTTAATCTTCAACTCGTGGACGTAGACCATGTGTTGATTGAGGATGAACCAACGATTCCAGAAGGAGAAACTGCCGATGCTATTGCTGCTGCACTCGTCTAGCAGAGCAAATGGAAGAGAAAAAATAACATCTGTAAACTGCTGATTCTTTATTCTATGGAAGACTCTCTGGCAGTGTCACGCCCCGCTCCCGTAGGAGCGATCGTCCTCGCTAAGGCGTGATGCCGCACGGGCCTAGGTTGCGCCCATGCAAGGCCAAGTCCAGAAACGGCCGATTTGAGCTAGGCCACAGAGTCGCACAGAGTGTTCCCATTGCAGCGGAAAGTAAATAAATACAAGTAGAAGCGAATTCGAACTCTTTATTGATATTCAAGAAGGTTACAAGCGGCGCTAGGCCGATATTACAAATCGCTCGAGCTCTCTCTCTGAAACATAAAAGGCGTGCCAAGTGGCTTACAAGATGGAATAATACATGGCGATGTTCCGATACATTATGTCCTGTATAGGGTGCTTCAGCTTCTGTAAAGTTCCAAGGCCCCAGAGATAGCTCCGCGCCTTAGCACGTTCGAGGAAAGCTCCGCACCCGCCGATGTTTCCTGCTTCCTGCAAGCAGACTGTGGGGTTATCAGTACATTGTTATGCACTGGTGGGGAGGCTAGCTCGCCCACAATGCTATCATTACCAAACACGCTTCATTTACTTTTATGCACTGTCTATCATTCATTTGTCTTTCTAATCTTGCCTTAGGATCAGTTTCATAGCATATGTCGTAACCTATCTCGTGTTGCCAAATTCAAGTGTCGCATGGAAATACATGCACGACTTACCCATACTTACCGTCCGGCCTTCCCTGTCCTAAGTAAACCAAGTTAGTCAAAAATTCATGTGTAATAACATAACGTGATTCTTGGAAACATTCAATATCAAGGGTGTGTCCCTGCCTCAGTTTCTAGCGTATCGTAGGCACGTTCTAGCGCGTCGTAGGCATGTTCTAGCACGTCGTAGGCATGTTCAAGATGTCACCTTTCCAGCATGTTCAGGACGTTACATTTTAAGCATGTTCAGAGTGTTATATTTCAAGCATGTTCAGGAGTGTTACAGTTCGAGCATGTTCAGGAGGCACTTGTTCATTTTACTTAGACTACTTTGATTTCAATGCAAGGATTTACACGTGGATATCCACCAGCAAAGCCTACTTAATCTATATGCACTGGTCGCTGGCATCACAAGCCATTTGGACATATCCCCTTGGTAATTCTCAACTTAGCATAGGGTGATGGCTGGTACACCCCGTTAAGTTTCTTGAATATACCTTGCACTTACGTCTCCTGGTGCCCAAGCCCGCACCCAGGCAGACCGTAAGCCCCGTTTTGATTCCGCCTAGGCCGGCCACGGTTTTTCCCTCCATCGCCCGTGCCGCAGAATCCTTCCTCATGACGGCCACGGTATTCCCCCCATCGCCCGTACCGTTTGTCCACGACCATTTCGTATTGTCTTGTCATTTTAACTTAACGGCTATCTTCGAGCCGTAGGCTAACCCTTAGCCATAATGCGTTATCGACCAGGTTGGCGTCCGTACAACGCGAGTAGCGAGCCCCGTTGCACGTGTCCGTCACACCTGTCGCTAACTATTCTTTTCTTTCTTATCTTTCATGTATTCTTTCTTTCATTTCTTTCTTTCACTTGTTCGTTTGTTCATAGATTCATTCATGTATTCATTCATTCATTCGTTGATTCATTCATTCACGCATTACGTAACTCCCAGTGTGGGAGTCGCCTTGGCGACCCATCGGTTCCATAGCCTTTCAATGCTGCTATACTCTACTCGGAACGACTATATTGATAGTCTTCCCATTTTATTGTTGTAATCCATTCATTGTTTCATTGTTGAACGCGTAAGGGACTTGAACGTAAGCTTGTGCCGTAGCACGAGCGTGGAGCGCGGTGCGAGAGTTCTCATATTTTTCATGTTTCTTTCCCATATTCTATACAAGCATGTAAGATGGGATTATTCCCTTAGCTAGGTGCGTTGAGTCATTTATTAGCATGCGCGGGGTTATCGCCTAGCGATTCTCGTGATAGTGTCCGTATTGTTATGTGTCTAGGCTAAGCAAAGACAGGTTCATCGGAGCCATCCACCTTAGCGATGTTCGCATCGGCCGAGCGATACTCCGAGCGTGACTTTGAAAGTCTAAGTCTGGATTCATCTTGTCGGGCCAATGTAAGCCTTGCATCGATTCTTCATCATGTCGATGCCAACTCTTCGGGTCGACGGCTCGTTCGAGTCGTTGCACTTGCCGTTTGAATCGGCGTTCCGCTAGGGCGGAGCAGGTCATTACATAATACACCACTCAAAATAAGTCTCGTCCTCGAGACTTCCGGAGTGCAGGTCATCCTACCATTTCTTAACTCGTGTCGTCGTGTTTCTTAGACAATCCCTATCGAATGGCTTTACCATTTGATGGCATCAAACTGTACTCGATACCTTTCCAAGTTCCGTGTCATATACGTTCGGTCGATTTTTCATTGAATAACTTTTCATTCATTTAGAGTTGATGGTACTTATTCAATTGTCGTATTTCTTCGATTCGGTTGCTAATTCGACGTGTCATGGGACTGAATTTGGTCGTACGAGGCACGTTGTAATTCGTCAAATGCGAGGGTCATAGGCTGAGGCAAACTCACTTTCATTTATCTCGGTCATCGAGATGACCCGATTCGCTTCTCAAGCATTTGTGTCAACTGTAGGTCCTGAAAAATCAAGTTGTATCAATCAACAAAGTCAAAAATTCAAGATATTCATCATTTTGATGTGTTGCGCAGACAACAGATTGCGCAGACGTCACTTTGCGCAGGTTGGTTTGCGCATGTTCCCAACTGCGCAGGCTAACGTGGCAGAAGTCATCATTGACTGAATCAAATCAGATCTTCCTGACAGCTGACAACACGAATAACGAGGAGACTGTTCGTTTTTGGTGCCGCACAGTGCTCGAGGACGGCTGACAGTTGGCAGCGCAATCCATGGTTGTGCAAACGAAGCCTGCGCAGTCTGAGTCTGCGCAAACCAGTGTATGCGCAGTTCACTTTGCATATTCTACCAACATAACTGATAAATTACATATGGCATTCATGCCATCAATTGCTCATTACGTGGCAACTGTCTATGCACGATCATGCGCATTTCAATCAAATAATGCCATGTGTCTCAGATAGTTGGCCCACGATCCAGTAACTGCCTGCGCAGTCCATATCTGCGCAAACCAGTTGCTGCGCAAATCAGCTTGCGCAGTCCAAAATAACTGAAAGTTAGTTATTTTCAGAACTCTATAAATAGAGTTTCAAGTCTTCATTTCAAGGGGATCAAGATCAGAGATCAGAAATCAGAGAGTTCAGGAGTTCTTGCCAAAGTGCTACTAAATTCTTCCGAGACTTTTGTCTTCAACTTCAGAGGCTTTTGCCTTCAATTTCCAGAGTTGTTTTCAACTTCAAAGGCTTCGTCTTCAAAGTTCACATCGTCCAAGGGATAAAACAATCGTCATCAAGATTGGATTCCTATAGTTGTAATTTTCCCAGAATTCTTGTAATCTTTATTACAGTTTGTATCAATAAAGTTTTATACTTTTGTTTTTGCAAACAAAATGGCGACTCTGCTGGGGACAACTTTTTCCTCCGACGAGGAAGTAGCAACTCAATGTAACGTAGCGTCTATCGGGAAGACGCAGAAGACGCTGGTTGTTAAGGTCAACCAGACAGCCTACGAGGCGATGCTCAACTCCAAGACCACTCCCCGTACTGCAGTCACTTCTGCCAAGAGCAAAGTGCGCTCAGTTTGGGTCTCCAAGTCTGCTGCACAATCTGACAGTTTTGCCACCAAGGATGCTGTGCCAACTGTTACACAATCTGCTAGTCAGACTGCTGCACAAACTGCTGTGTCAACTGTTGCACAGTCTGTCTCAGCAACTGCTGCACAATCTGTAGCAGTTAAGACTGCGCAGTCTGCTGCAACTGTTGCGCAAGCTACTTCATATGCTGCCTTGTCAAAACAGAAGACTCCTATGACTCTGGCGCAATTGGCAGTGGCTTTTCCTGCGCAAAATAGCACTCCAGTAACTAAAGTGCATCCCAAGCACTCTAGTACAAGAACTCCTGATGCACTTCCTACCAAAGCTTCTAATGCACAAATGACTAGTGCACCTTCCACCCATGCGCAAACCAAGTCTGCGCAATCCAAGAAAAATAGCCTTTTGGCTAAATTCCCTTCTTCTTATAACAAAAGAAGAGATTCTGCTCCTCTTCCTAAACACCCTATTGTCCCTGCAATCCACTGAGGGTAGTCCTTTGGCTACTCCTCTTTCTATTCAAAGCAAAGGAAAAGGTCCATTGGTCTTTTCTCAAACTTCCTTGTCTCAAGACTTGGAAGATAACAGAGGGAAACGCTCTTTAGCTAACCCTTCATCTCAAAACAAGGGAAAAGGCCCTTTGGTCTTTCCTCAGTCTTCTTCAGTCTTTACTGAAGAAGATCCATCTGAATGTGTCTCGGCACCAATCAGTTCGAGAACTCTTGCAAACAAGGATTCTTCTTTCCTTTATAACAAAAGTATTTGTACTAATCAAAGAGGTATCCTGTCTACTCCGATAGCAGAATTCCAGGACCTCCCGACTCTCCAAATTTGCCGTTCCAGACAGGGAAAACTGTTAGTGTCTCAAACAGAAACTCCTGGGGGTGAATTTGCTGACCTCAGAACTTATCTTAATCGACCCACTTCGGTAAAACGCAAACAGCCAATGCCGAAGGTCAAACATCATCAAAAACAAATCTCCAAGGTCAAAAATCCTGACACTTATGCTAATGAAGTAAGCACTTCCCTGTATACTCAAGGGACTAAACATTTGAAGAATCGGAATCATATTCCGAATATTATCAAAGAACAGATCCCTCGGAACTTTTCTCGTCCTGTTATGGACCTTCGAGAACAATTAAGACAAAAACGGGATAATGATTCAATATCTCCATCTCAACCATCTGAGCATCACTGCAATCATAAAGTCATTATCCAATGTTGTTGTCAAACGACAAAACGATCTGTCTTCGATCGTTTAATTTTTGCTAAATCTGAACCCATGTCAGATGAAGACGAAGTTTTGTATACTTCTGTTAATATGACTTCCCGAGGCTCTGAGGGTAAAAGATGCTCTAAGCATGGTAGACTCCGCAAGCCAAGCCAACGGTATTTGGAATTACTTCAAGAATCTACCGAAGGAGTATTTCAACATACCCGTTCTCGAAGCCGACATACAATCGGTCAAAGGAATCTTCCTCAAAACCCTTCAGGTCATCTTCCTGTTTCTCAGTCAGGAGATGATTCGTTCTCTGATTATGATGCATACAGTGAAAGTTCTGAACAAACAGTATCTTCTACTGTGCCAAGAGAAGTGACGGCTTATGTTGTCACCGATGATCCAGATGCTTCAACCTCCGTAAATCAGGAACAGCGAATTGCTGCACTCGAAGACAAATTAAAAACCATGGCTGAGATGGTTGCTAGTATGCATTCCATCATTGTAGCACAGCATGTTACACCACCAACTGCACCTATTATTAGTCCAGAGTTCATAGCATCTTCAATACCTGCCAATACTGGGCTGGGGGTAGTGCCTCCCCAAATGCCTCCTGTACAAGTGCAAGTACAAACTACGCCTAGCCAGTCAGGAGCTGGGGGTAGTGCTTACAACGCTGTTCCTCCTCCTACCACTACAACTCAACCTGCTCCTTCTTTATCAGAAGACGCCAATGAAGCTGTCAAACTCTTACGAACCCAGTTTGAAGCATTTAAAGAGAAATACAATCTACAAAGGTTGGGGATTAAACAGCCATATCCAGTTGAATGGAAGGACGTCCCGTTTCCCCCAAAGTACAAAATCCCTACAATCTCTCTGTTCGATGGCAGTACTTCCCCGAGTCAATTCATCAATCATTTTGAGGTAATGACTGTTCAACTTCAGCCAAATGATGCTCTTCTTACCAGAGTGTTCGTCGGTTGTTTAGCCGGCGTAGCATACGACTGGTACAGAAGTTTGCCCGATGATTGTATCACATCCTTTTCAGGTCTCAAACAAATCTTTCTGGAATGGTTCTATGAAGGATTTAATGATATGACTATGTCAGCTCTCAACAAAATCAAACAAAAACATAATGAAACTGCTGAGAGCTTTATTGAACGGTTCCACCGTGAAGCTTTGAAAATGCCTCCAGGGACTCCAGCTGCTGTCACTATTGATACTTGTAAGGCAAATTTTTTACCTATTATCAGTATGTGGACGGGATCTACCCAATTCCAAGATTGGCCCTCATTCATCGTCAACGCCAAAGCTGCTGAAGTAAGTGCCGACAAGTTCAAACAATTGGGGGTACAAATGTCTAACCCTGATCGCGATGAGCATCAGAATTCAGGTGGTGGCAATCGCCAGAACAATCGCAAAGCGAAAGAGACTTTGAACATTAACTTGAACAAAAATAAAGAATCTTTGGCTGTCAATGTGGCCCCACCTACATCTACTCCTACTCCTTCTGCACCTCCACCGAGGGAACCTCGTCCAAAAGTGAAATATTCTTTTGATGAGAATGACACTGCAAGTATCTTCGAATGTTTACTCAAAAGCAATAAAATTCAACTCCCTGATCCAAAGAAACCTGATGAAGTCAATAAGACTGATCATCCCAAGTATTGTGTCTATCACCGATTCATTGGACATCCTACTCGAGCATGCTATGTGCTCAAAGGTAAGATTCAAGAGCTTGTCAATGCTGGTGTAGTCACTCTGCAACAAGATGAGAAGACTGTTACTGCAAATATGGTTTCAGTCCAGTTTGGAGATTTCCCTCCACAGATGATACAGCATGGTGTCATTCCAATTCCTAAAGCAACCCTTGAGATTGAGAATCTCCCGCTTCCATCCAATGAAGGTCTTATTCCCTTGTATCTTGACAACGGTGAAATTATGTGGATCCATCCTGATCTTGCTCCAGAATTTGAGATATCTTCCAAGAAGAAAACTCGTTCTAAAGGCAAAACCAAGATTTGCAACATGGTATCTTTTGATCCCATTGTTGACGAAGAGATTCTGTTAGGCACCAGATCAGGGAAAGCTTATTTGAAAGATCATTTTGAAGGTCAAAAGAATCCTGCTTCTTCTTCCGAACCTGCTCTGGCACAACCTGCATCTGCTGAAGAGGTCCCTTCTACATCTTCACCAGTTGTAGTATCAATTCCTCCTAAGCCAACAACGGCTGACAAAGGCAAGCAACAAGTTCGATTTGACAAACCTCTAAAGAAGTCATCTCTTACTGGGCTTGAGAAGCCTTACAACTTTGATATATTGGCTCAATTAGCCAATATACCGGCTAGATTGTCAATCTTTGAACTTTTGCGTCTTTTCAAGGAGACACGAGAAACTCTAAGTGAAGCTCTGATGCAGGCTGAAACTTGTTTAACTCTTCTCAAGAAGCCAGAATCAGAACCAGTCTCTTGTCTTCACTGTCATAGTGTTTTGGAACTGATCCCAAACATTACCTTCACTCAAGATGATATGTTAATGGAAGATAATAGACATGATCGTCCTCTTTACTATACAGGATATGTTGATTCAATGAAGGTTGATCGTATCCTGATAGATCCAGGGTCTGCACTTAGTATTATGCCAAAGACAATGCTAGATGCATTGAAGATACCAGTACATAGTCTTTCAACCACAATCACTACTATTCTGGAATTTAACCAAGGAAAGAGTGAACCTTTGGGCAAGATCCGCCTAAAACTCCAAATAGGCAATCTTCGCACAAAGGTGACCTTTTATATCATTGACAATCATGGTTGTTCTTACAATGCTCTCCTGGGAAGGCCATTCCTCCATGAACACAATGTTGTTCCATCAACTCTTCATCAATGCTTTAAATACGTTGATGACAAAGGATAAGTTCACAAGGAAGTTGCGGACCTTTATCCTTTCAAGGGTGTTGAAGCTTATTGCAACGATGCTCGTATGTACAAGGATGAGTTTATGAAGGTGGTATTGGCTATGGATACTGAAGAAGATCAAAAAGTAGTACCTCAAGACACTCTTATCATACCTGTTAAGGGGCGAGTTTCTCATCCTCAATCTTCCAAGCCACTGGTTATTCACTTACCAGTTCAAAAGAAATCAGTTGATGCTGATGAAAATCAAAGGGAGCTCACCTCTTCTGAGCCACTTGTTATCGACTTACGTCGTAACAAAGACAAAAAGTAGCTCATTCCTTCTGTGCCACTTGTTGTTGATCTAAATCGCAACAAGGAAAAAAGGAAGCTCACCTCTTCTGAACCACTTGTTATCGACCTCCGTCGTAACAAGCCTCCTCCACGTTCTTCTTCTCCCCCTCTTGTAATCAATTTGACCAAACCTGCTAAGGTTAAAGGTCCTGTTGTAAATACTGATGTACAAATCAATGAAAAAGCACCTACTTTCCAGTATATTGATGTTATTTATTATACTAAAAGTTATTTGGATATGTTAGATAGCTTCCAATCAATTACACTGGGAGTCGTACAATCTCTTCAGACAGAAGTCTCGCTTGAAGATCCAGATGATTCTTACCGTATTCACCCTTCTTTGAAGAAAGGTGAAAGTCCAGTATTTTTATATAAAAGACCGAAAACAAAGATTAACTATACGGATGATAGCAAAGTTAACGATACGGGACGTCTCCAGTTCCATCGTTATAGTCAACAATCAAAAGATATCGTCCGAAAGATGGGTTACGACTTCAAGAGTGGCCTTAACTATGGTAAAGGTAGACGAACTCCCATTCGTACAACAGTTCCAAACGGAAAATCACAAATATATTATGGCAGGACCAAGAAAGGTCTCGGATATACTTCTCCTCCACTGTTATCCCCAGCGGCTTCTGAATCAGATAGTGAAGAACGTTCTAATTCTTCTGATTCCAGATCATGGGATTCCGATACCAGCATCGGTGAAGTCCATCGTATAATCGTATCTTCTAACATGGTCTCCGTTGAACTACCAGAAGGCTGTGATGAAGATGTTGAAGAAAGTCCGGAAACAGATCCTTGGGCTCAACATATGGATAACCAATGGGTACTTCGTTTTGAACAACGTGAACCTCCTACTGAAGATCAATTAGTTCAAATTGATGTAGGGGAAAGCGAGTCACCTCGGCCAATCTTTATTAGCAAGAATCTTCCAGAAGCAGATAAGCAAGAGTTGATTCTTCTTATTAAAGAATACATTGACGTCTTTGCTTGGAGTTACGAAGACATGCCAGGTTTAGATCCCAAGATTGCTACTCACAAACTGAACATTCTTCCTAATGCTAAACCAGTCAAACAGCAACAAAGGCGATTTAAGCCTGAAATGATGGACGCAATCGATGATGAAGTTAAGAAGCTCATCGCTTGTGGCTTTATTCGAGAAGAGCAACATCCTGATTGGGTAGCCAATGTCATCCCAGTTCTGAAGAAAACTGGAAAAGTTCGAGTCTGCATCGACTTCCGAGATCTCAATGAAGCATGTCCAAAAGATGAATTTCCTCTTCCTATCACAGACGTCATGATTGACAATACTTGTGGGTTCGAGCGAATATCTTTTATGGATGGATTCTCCGGATATAATCAGATTAAAATGCATCCTGAAGATGAAAAGCATACATCTTTCCACACTCCTCGAGGAGTCTATTGTTATACAGTAATGCCATTTGGTCTTAAGAACGCTGGTACAACTTATCAGCGAGCTATGAGTACCATTTTCAGAGAACATCTTCGTAAAACAGTCGAATGCTACGTTGACGATATTGCTGTCAAAAGTCGTCTAAAAGAAGATCACATCCAAGATTTGAGAACAATATTTAATCTCATACGTCAACATCAGCTCAAGATGAATCCTACCAAGTCATTCTTGGGTGTCTCTAGTGGCAAATTTCTCGGCTTTGTCATTACCTCTAAGGGTATACACGTGGATCCCGAGAAGATCAAAGCCATCCAAGAGATGCGTCCTTCACGCAACCTAAAAGAGCTACGAGGATTCCAAGGCCGACTTGCGTACATCAGGCGATTCATTTCGAACTTGTCTGGACGCTGCAGACCATTCACTCAACTAATGAAGAAGGGTGTATCTTTTGTTTGGACTGAAGAGTGTCAACGAGCATTCGACGATATCAAACAATATCTTATGAACCCACCAGTTTTGGTGCCACCTATCTCTGGTATTCCATTCTTGATGTATGTCCGTGCTATGGACCATTCATTGGGTGCTTTACTTGCCCAAAAGAACAAAGAAGGCCATGAACAAGCTATCTACTATCTTAGCCGAACTATGATTGGTGCTGAATACCGTTATAGTCCGGTCGAGAAAGAATGCCTGGCTCTCATGTTTGCTGTGCAAAAGACGAGGCATTATATCATTGGTCAAACTATTCATGTTATATCTCGAGTTAACCCTCTCCGGGTACTCATGAAGAAACCTAGTACACTTAATTCTCGGTTGGCTACATGGGCAATCCTGCTAGCTCAATATGACATGGTGTATGTTCCACAAAAGTCTGTCAAAGGTCAAGCGCTGGCGGATTTCTTAGTAGCTCATCCTGTGCCTGAGACATCTAAACTCTATGACGAAATTCCTGACGAGACATTAGAAGTCAACATGATCTCCGAAGAGTTTCCAACATGGCGTCTATTCTTTGATGGTGCATCAAGAATTGGACCAAATGGTGCTATTGTGGCAGGTGTTGGAGTTGTTCTCGTTTCTCCAGACGGATTAACTATCCAAAGAGCCTACTCTTTAGATGAACCTTGCTCCAACAATGTGGCAGAGTACAATGCTTTACTTGTCGGCCTTCAGCTAGCTAAACAACTGAATGTTGAATATCTGGAAGTCTATGGTGATTCTAAACTGGTTGTGAACCAGGTTAGAGGAACCTATGAAGTCCGTCATCAAGACCTGGTACCTTATCATAAAGCGGCAATCAATATAGCTACATCATTCAAAGCTTTCTTCATCGACTATGTTCGACGAACTTACAATACTGAAGCCGATGCTTTGGCCAATCTTGCAGCTGTCTTAGCCATCCCTATCAAAAGACATCAGGTGGTGGTTATTTCTAACCGAGAACTGTTCTGTATTGAAAATAATCGTAATATTGAATTTAGCAATCTTACTGAAGTCAATGTTATTGATGACGATTGGAGAACTCCTTTTATCGATTTCGTAGTACATGACATACTCCCTGAAGATCCTAAGGAGGCTACAAGCGTTCGACGTCGATCTCTACGATTCTATTACAATCAAACCACCAAAACACTCTATCGGCGAACTTATGATGGTCTTCTTCTACGCTGTTTAGCTGGTGATGAAGCCAAACAAGTGTTACGTGAAGCTCACGATGGCGTCTGTGGAGCACATCAACCCGGTCCTAAACTACATGATCGTATTCGACGTATGGGTTATTATTGGCCCTCTATGGTATCAGATGCCATTGAATATGCAAGGAAATGTCGTGCTTGTCAAATCCATGCAGACTTCATTCATCAACCATCGGAATTCTTACACCCGACTACTGCTTTCTGGCCTTTTGAAGCTTGGGGTATGGACATCATAGGTCCTATTAATCCTCCTTCTTCTAGAGGACATCGGTTTATATTGGCGATAACCGATTACTTCTCCAAGTGGGCTGAAGCTATACCTCTGGCTGAAGTCAAGACTAGCAGTGTCATTAACTTCGTTAAACACCATGTCATCTATAGATTCGGTGTACCTCGAAGAATCATTCATGACAATGGACCTCAATTCATTAGTCAGAAGTTCACTAGATTCTGCGATGATCATCGGATTAACAATGTTGCCTCAACAGCATACAATCCTGTTGCTAATGGTTTAGCTGAAGCCTTTAACAAAACCATTATTAAGCTCCTTAAGAAATTTGTATCCACTAACAAACGGAATTGGAGCGAGAAACTTGGCGAGTATCTTTGGGCCTATCGAACTACAGTCCGCAATCCCACAGGCTTTACACCTTTCTCTTTGGTGTATGGCTGTGAAGCTGTCCTTCCTTTGGAGTTACAAATTCCTTCTTTAAGGATTGCTATTGCCAATGAGCTCACCACAGAAAACAATGACCTTCTTCGACTTCAAGAGTTAGAGGCATTGGATGAAAAGCGGTTAATGGCTCAACAGCATATTGAGTTATACCAAGCCCGCATCTCAAAGACATTTAATCGTAAAGTGAAGGTCAGAGCCTTTCAGCAAGGAGAACTTGTTCTAATGGTCAGACGTCCTATGACTATGACTCATATGAGCAAAGGGAAATTCGATGCGAAATGGGAAGGTCCCTATGTTGTAAGCAAAGTCTTCTCAAACGGAGCTTATCAACTTTCAGAACTTGATGGTCGAGTTGCAATGATGCCTATCAATGGTAAATTCTTAAAGAAGTATTATGTATAATGTAAATACTTGTAAATTATCAGACAGAATCAAGTTCATAAATAAAATTCAAATTTTATTATATGATAGTACATATTAAAGGTCACTATCATCTTTTTCTACATTAGGACGAGGGCCACTGCCGTCCTTCTCAAAAATGCGGTCAGCAAAAGAGCCGAGAACCTCCTTGCTGGATCCCACAAGAAACTTGCAGGCGGCCATCCTCATGGCTTCTTCTTCTTTAGTCTTTCCTGGTTCGAGCAGGAAGTCCAAAATGTCCCGCGGTGGCTGGGGTGCAGACGAACCTTCGCCTGCTTCTGCTTCCTTTGGCTGAACTGGATCGGCAGGGTGTTCTTCAATACCCTTCTGAACCTTCGAGACAGTCTCAACCTTCTTAGATGCTTCTCCGGAAGACATTTTTATGTTGAAGAGTAGAAGTGTTCGTTCCTGTCAGATTTCTGCTATATTTATAGACAGAAGTTCCTCAATTAATGAAGCATTACATTCATCTGACGGTTCATCCGTTCATTAATACCTGACGGTTCATCCGTTCATTTATCACATTCATCCAACGATTCATCCGTTCATTAAATGCTTGACGGTTCATCCGTTCATTAAATGCTTGATGGTTCATCCGTTCATTTATAACACTCATCCGATGGTTCGTCCGTTCGTTAATATCTGACGGTTCATCCGTTCATCAATTTTGACGGTTAACCCATTCATTTATTATCATTTGACGGTTAACTCGTTCATTTCACCATCATTTGACGATTTACCCGTTCTTTCATCATTACTTGACGGTATTCCCGTTTATTCATTTTCATATACATTGACGATTCATCATCGTTCATCTTCTACATCAGCAACTTGTCGTTTTGGATTAAGTTGTCAATAAATATATCATATCTATCTATTATTTATATCTGAATAAGATATGCAATAAATAATGGAGCCACAACAAAATGTCCTTTAATCAAAAAAATGAGTCATTACAAAAATGCAGCTACAACAACAAAATCCAAATACAAAATCAAGAAGGAGGGACAATCAGATTGTCAATTTGCTGCTTCAATGTCTGCAGCTCTTCTTCGTGTGTTGACGCTACTATCTTTCTTGCCTCCTCCATCCCGCTTTCTTCATCAAAAATGGGCATATCTACTGTCCTGCGAGTGATCTCTTCACCATGAGTGGTCTCATACTCATTCCTTTCTTCAATCAATGCATTAAATTGTTCAATCACCAGTTGGTGATTAACAGTTTCTTCTTCAAACTCTTGTTGGAGGCGAGTAATTTCAGCCTTCAGCTCAGCAAGTCGCCATCCTTTGCTTTCAGCCACTAGAGTAATTGATTCTATTTTAGAATTATATTCAGCTGATTTTGCTGAATGAGCTTCTCACAGATTTTGAAGAGTTAATCTTTCCATATCAGCAGCTTGAGCCAGCCGCTCAAATTCAGCTTGTACTAAAGAGTCTACATCTTTCTTCTTGAGTTCTTTATACTTCTTGATGGAGACTTCTAATTCATCCAGTATATGTTCAAGGAGAGTGGCCTGAGCTTCGTCTCCTTGGTCTCTTATGGCTCTTATCAAGAAAGAAGTGGGCTTCCTAACCATAATGAAGTCAGCCTCTTCTTTCTCTATCATTTTACGGACGAGAGATCCCAGCGACTCAAAGAAACATTGGGTAAATGACTGGACCACTTGCTCATTGATGGCCAGAATTCCAGGAGTCGCTGCTACTCCTGATGAAGACGGGGTAACAGGTTGCTCGATTCTTTGAGGTTGGACAATAGGCTCTTTAAATAAGGGAGCCAGAGTAGAGCTGGTTGCTCCTCCTGCTTGATCTTCTGCAAAAGTAAAATTGTTATTTTACTAATTGATTGTTGATGAACAAAAAAAATCAAATTAAGAGCAATGTTACCTTGGTTTGGTCTAACAACGAGTTCATTCCTTACTGGAATGGAATACCGTTGAACAGAAGTAGCCTCAGCTGTAACAGCCTGGCTGCTGCCCGCCTCAGAACCACAAGATAAATGATGACTACTGCTAATAACCACCGTTGGTATAGGCACCATAATCAGGTCCGTTGGAGGTGTTGGCAAAGTCTCAAGATCTGCAAATGAAGATATTAGTTATCAGTTCATTTTAAAAAAGAAAAGATTGTTAAATCTCGTTTTATACCTTGAGGGTCGGTGGCGGGATTTTCTTTTAGCACACCTTCGTCGGCTACTTCTTCAGGAGATATTTCTATCTCAACATCGACAGTTTTTTCTGCAGATGCCTCCACTTCAATATCCTTTTTAGGATTTGAAATATCATCGACAGTATCAAGAGAATTGTGTTCTTCATTATCCTTTTTAGGATCTTGTAAATACTCATCAACATTTTCGGATGAAGAACCTTCCTCGTCTTCTTCTTTTTCTTCTTCTTCTACTGCTGCATTTCCACTGCTAGTGGCAGCCTGATCTTCCTGTAAGCTATAACTGCAATCCTCCAGAGCTGCAATCATTTCACGGTCTTCGTCCTCACGAAGAGTCCTGGGAGTAGGAGGAGGTTGAGTAATATCTGCAATAGGAGAATGAGGTCGTACAACACTTTGTTCTTTCTCTAAGATATGTTCTCTAGGCTTTTTAATTCTTGGGGCAAAATCATCCCTCTGTTCATTCTTCTCGAGAGTTTTGCTCCCTGATTCAGAAGCAGGTGTGGGAGATGCCATTAGAAGTCCTGCAGCAGCATCTACTGAAGTCAGGAGTTGTCTAGAAGAAGACTCTTCCAAGACTCTTCTGGTGACTACTCTTTTCTTTCTGTGTAGAGGTCTAACAGGACTCTCTACATTTTCTGGCTCTGCTTGCTTTTGCACGGAAGTTGGTGTAGTGGCAACTTCTTGATGTGTCTCGGCCAATTGCCGGGATTGAGATCTGGTAGTCACCTTTTCAGAAGAAACATCAAGAATCAATTTCTTCTTCGCCACAGGAGCAGGAGGCTCCTCTCTTCTTCTTTTCTTCGCAGGAGATTTACCCACCTTCAGAGAAATACGAAGTGGTGCATTTACTTCTTGGGGGAATACAATATCCCTTATAGTCTCCAGAGGTGCATCTGCCGGTTCCTGCGCCTCCTCATTTATAGGGATCGATGGAGCAATTCTTCCTCTTCTCAATCTTGTTGCAGTGGCAAAACTATCTGCGAGATTGAAATTCTCGACAAAAGTATTCGCTGATGTGTAAAACACGGAGTATGTAAAAAGCATTCGAGGACCCTGAGGAGTAGTCCTTGCTGGCATGGAGAAAGTGGCTTTTGTATCACGGGCATTGTAATAAGCCCAAGCCCTAGCTCCGTCTATCAGATAACCTTTGCCTTGGAGGCAGGTAATTGCGTTCCCTACATGGAACTGATCATACCCAAACTGTCGAGCAAAACGGCTTGGGAGGTATGGTTCTAAGTAGCACTCTTCTTCGAATCGGTAGACTAAATGAGATGGTCGAATTGTCTTCAACCATTCAAAAGCGACACGAGTTAGAGGCTGCAGTTTCGAATCCACCATATTCGTGGGCATCTGATCATACCCAGCAGGGAAAGGAGCGCAGCAAAAGTTCCAGCCTCTGTTCAGATTCAACATAAATCTACACGCAGTTAAGGAAGTATATTTCCATTTTCCATCGGAATACCTTCGAAGAAAACTGCCGTCAACTGGTCCCATGCCAGGATCCATTAGAGTTGGATAGTGAAGAAGCAACCATCCAAACAAATATGTATATGGCAATTCTAAGCGAGGGAATTCTCTCTCTCCTTTCACTTTCAACATCAAGTCAACATATAAACGAAGACTGGCGTTTAGCTTGCAGGTTATTGCTGATAGTAAGTCCATTTTATAGCCGAAGACCAATTTAACAGCTGCAAACAAGACGCCGCGGTAAAAACGATCTACGGTACTGGATCCGGAAACTACGAACCTTCGCAGCCAGTATGTCAAGAATCCCGCCAATTGTGCTGCTTCTGACATGGGCCTATAACCCATTCTCAAGTAACTTTCCAAATTGTCTCCTCTCTTCAAAGGAGGATATTCATGGTCATCTTTCACTTCTTTATCAAAGTGACCACTCTGTTCCATTAACTTTCTAACCTCTGTATGGCTCAAAGGTTTGAAGAAAGTAGGGTAGCATTTATCATTCTCCCTAGTTTTCTTCTCTTCTATATGATTGAGAAACAGGTATGGTAGCCACTTTGAAGAATAACAAGTGTTAGCAGTGGCCCTCTGGTAAAATAGAGAACAGATCTTATAATGGCACAATAGCTCTTCGAATACTGTCACCATCTCTGGATTCTCTTTTCTGAGCTTGTTCAACTCATCATTTGTTGGTACATACTCCTCATACGGAGCATCTGCCATGGGCAAATACGAGATATACTTCATCTCGTGGAGTGCAAAGCCCATCTCTCCCCCTGGGGTCATGAAAGTTCCGGTCCTGTAGTTGTATCTCTCAGCTAAGGCTAAGAACATATGAGGATTGGGAGCAAATCCATATACAGTGGCATGCACTGCTTCATACAGGTTGATTTGTTGGAGTCTGTCTTGGAGTTTTGCCAGAATCTAATTCGCGATATAGTTCCATCGCTTGTAGTCTGGATTCACCAATCCAATCAGTCTTATATCTTGCTCAGGATATTTTCCTTCAACCTTTGCAAATTTATTTGCGAATATTGGTGTCCTAACAGGCATTAGCATGGAGGAGTTCTCTGGTGGAATGCAGCCAGGTCTTAAGCCTCTCAGTAGGACACTATATCTGTCAGAAGAGCTATAAAACATATCCTTATGTTGTGGCCCCTTCTTTACGAAGATTTTTTCTGCCCGGGCATCCTGAAATAGAGTGATATTCCAATCCATCTTCCTATGGTAGCTTGCATGAGCGTACCGTGACAAAGGAAGGCAGCGAGCGATGTCGGGTATAAAAAAAGATCTATCTTGTTGGTGAACTACCCTATCTTCCATCCTTGGCCTAAGCTGAGAGGCTCTCTCAAAGGCGTCACCGAATAAGAATAAGGGTTTCTTGTGAATTACAGCATCAGCTGATTCTAAAGGCTGTCCGTTCATCAAACACATCAAAGTTTTATTGTCCTGAGAAATCAATATAGCCTGACGGGAGGCCGGTAGATCATACTGAGGGTAATGGACATGAGACAGATCTTCTTTGTATTCAGACTCTGTAAGGGTTCCCACAAAATGTTCGTAATCTGGATCTTCATTGACTTCAACTGCATCAACAAACAGATAAAAATTAGTCCAAGACAAAGATTCTGTTTTTAAACATAAAATATTAGAGTGCGCAACCTCAGATTGCGCTGACATAATTTGCGCAACCTTAGATTACGCTGACATGACTTACGCAACATCAGTTTGCGCATCATAAAAGGATGCGCAAAGCAATGGTTTGCGCTGATATCTGCACAACTTAATTGTTTGCGCTGACTTCTTGTCAGCACAAATCAACAATTTGCGCAAGAATGCAGCCTTCATAAAAATGAAGAACTGATAGTTGATGCAATCGAAACCCTAAAAAGGGTGGCACAATATGAACTTATCTCTAAAAAGAGATGAGTTTCAAGGGAGTCGAATCACCCTAAGAAGGGGTTTTCGATCGGTTCAACTACCTCTCAGAGCAGGGTGTACGGATTCGTATCGGGGCCGTACAACCCTGTCAGAAGACTCGGCCGGAGCTTTTCCTTTCGCGGCGGTGGCAGCGGCAGCATTTGATCGTCTTGGGGCCATGACAATCGTCGGAGGAGGAGATCAGTGAAGGTTGGAAGATTTTCTTCTCAAAAAAAGCTCGAAATATTGCAAAGTAAAGAATTGAAAACGAAGAGAGAGGTATTTATAGTTTTGGAAAACACGGAACGGATGCCTCGGATTGTGCCTAAAATTGTGGTCCACTCGCTTTGCGCAGACAGCTCATCATGTTGCGCAAAATGATTCAACATTCAAAAATTCAAAGTATTTCGAAATTTTGAATACAATCAACTTTCGAAAACTTTGAAGGGGGTCTTGTAGGTCCTGAAAAATCAAGTTGTATCAATCAACAAAGTCAAAAATTCAAAATATTCATCATTTTGATGAGTTGCGCAGACAACAGATTGCGCAGACGTCACTTTGCGCAGGTTGGTTTGCGCATGTTCCCAACTGCGCAGGCTGACGTGGCAGAAGTCATCATTGACTGAATCAAATCAGATCTTCCTGACAGTTGACAATACGAATAACGAGGAGACTGTTTATTTTTGGCGCCGCACAGTGCTCGAGGACGGCTGACAGTTGGCAGCGCAATTCGTGGTTGCGCAAACGAAGCCTGCGCAGTCTGAGTCTGCGCA
The DNA here is from genome assembly GCA_029216955.1 of Iris pallida. NCBI lineage: Eukaryota > Viridiplantae > Streptophyta > Magnoliopsida > Asparagales > Iridaceae > Iris > Iris pallida. Next base: position 5,207,195 of record JANAVB010044420.1, read on the forward strand.
AACCAGTGTATGCGCAGTTCACTTTGCGCATTCTACCAACATAACTGATAAATTACATGTGGCATTCATGCCATCAATTGCTCATTACGTGGCAACTGTCTATGCACGATCATGCGCATTTCAATCAAATAATGCCATGTGTCTCAGATAGTTGGCCCACGATCCAGTAACTGCCTGCGCAGTCCATATCTGCGCAAACCAGTTGCTGCGCAAATCAGCTTGCACAGTCCAAAATAACTGAAAGTTAGTTATTTTCAGAACTATATAAATAGAGTTTCAAGTCTTCATTTCAAGGGGATCAAGATCAGAGATCAGAAATCAGAGAGTTCAAGAGTTCTTGCCAAAGTGCTACTAAATTCTTCCGAGACTTTTGTCTTCAACTTCAGAGGCTTTTGCCTTCAATTTCCAGAGTTGTTTTCAACTTCAAAGGCTTCGTCTTCAAAGTTCACATCGTCCAAGGGATAAAACAATCGTCATCAAGATTGGATTCCTATAGTTGTAATTTTCCCAGAATTCTTGTAATCTTTATTACAGTTTGTATCAATAAAGTTTTATACTTTTGTTTTTGCAAACATCAACGAAATCAGTATGATTTCTTCTTAGCGGGGTCGATCAAGTCTAAATAATTTTCGTCCGATTCAAGACCAAGTATTGCACTATCATCGAGTATATCTTCCTATCAATGGTTCAATTCGTTATACCAACTTTTACTTGCACGATATCGATTCCATACCATTCACTTGTTTAGGCTAATCTCGTCGTCGTTCACGCACACTTTGCCTACACGTTTCTTTGATTCCGAGCCACGCTCGTACTAGTATCATTCTTTTTTTAACACGATTTCAAGTTCTCGACACTCATCCATTCCTGAAGTCTCGTTTGTACTAAACGTATCACTTGGCTGGATCGTGCACGCATTCCAGGCGTCCCCAGAATACATGCATTCAGCCAAGCCGCATGATAGAGAATTCGTCATTCTCACTCGAGTCGCATCGTGTACATACTCAGGCGTCCCTGAAATATATGTATGTCAGCCGAGTCTCGTGAGCAGGGTTTCCTATATTCGTGATTCACGCTATCCATCCATGCCAATCCTCAAGATCAATCTTTTGATTGCTAACACTTGAAACAGGTGCATCTCGCCTAACCGCTAGGCCATTTCTCAAGGCTAAGTTAATGTCAGGATTGGAATCATAGTTCCCCAACAATAATGCCAAAACTGACCCCAAATCTTAGGGTCGAACCAAAGTCGGTAGTACAGGGTTTTTTATCCAAGCTCGCGTCACTCAGATTTCTAAACATCGAGCAGGATCACCTATTCGCATCAATGTATTCGTTGCGCATATTCGAATCCATTCAAATCACCTAATCAACATACTTCATATATCCATTCTAACCAATTCATGTATTCGATCACGAGGTCATCCAGCTCGACAATACATTGTGTCCCAATCTCATGCGAGTCCGATCATCCACGGTGGTTCATGAATCACCATGCAACGCTCCCGCGGAATAATCATTCTCATCGGGGCGTAACTTTTGTTTGAGTTTAGACTAACTCATTCTCGATACGCGGATTGGACCTACTCAATCCTCAAGTTCAATCATCAAACACACTGATTCATTCTCGAGTTTACCTTCGCGTCAAACCACAAGTCGAAGCAATCAAATTGCCACGCTATCCAAGTTCAATCACTCCTGCTGTATGAATCACCATATCAGCGCTCACGCGGAGTGATCGTCCTAATCCGACGCGACGCATGTACGAGACTGGAGTTACGCTCGCATAAGACAAGAACGTCAACGTTGTGGTTATCAACAAAGAAAATCTAAGTATTTTCATTTTCATCCAAATCAAATCGATAGTCCATTTATCATTTCGTTCAACTAGAAAATCCTCGAGCCACGTCTATATTTTCTTCGACACGTTTCAATATCAAGAGTATAGCATCCATCGGAACAATGACATTTGCACGATCGTCATTCGCTGAGTCAGAGTACCCCCGAGTTATCGCATATCGATCTTTAATACGCCTCAATACCATCGACGATATGCGTAACCTGACGATCTTCCTTTGCAACCAATTTTGAGTCGTGCGTTGATGCTGTTGTCCGAGTTGGATATTCCATGATTTTCTCGATATTCAAGATCAAGTTCAATCGCTATTCCTCAAGCTCGTCTCAAGATCATTGTTCAAAACTCAAGTCACATTTTATTTGAATTAATTCGAAATCGTACGTGCGATCCTTTAAGTTTCCTCGACCACGACATTCACTTTTATTCATCGTCCCGAATCATTTTCTAACTCGCGTTGCTCATTCACAAGTTGTCCGAACGACATCTCGTTCGGGATACACGAAGTCACGATCAACTAAGCGTGACGCGTTCTAAGGCTCTGTGCGATCGTATCGCCTCGCCGACATACTCGTTCTATCCGTAAATCCTTCACTCTCGCTCGAACAATTCTATAACGTCCATATACCACTCAGGGTTCGAGCCACTCGACTAGTCATCGACACTCATTCTTATTCTTCTCCGAACCTATCACATACACCACTCGGATTCAAGCCATACGATCTAGTCCTTAATCACGTTTGCGTCATGCGCTAAGACATCCTTCAGATTCGTTCGACGAAACTCTAGCGTAATCGCTCACGTCGCCTCGACGTACTAAGTCGTTCGTACTAATCCTCAAAATCCAAGCCAAACTTTCGGGTACGCCTAAGCGTTAACTCGATAACGTTCCTATCGATAGACACTCAAGGTGTATCTCCGTTCTCGATCGAGCAATACTTGATATCGCTCGCAACCCGATTGTACCCAAAAGTCGAGGTGCACGACACGCGGACTAAGTTATGCCGCATAACCATCTCGTGCGGACTATATTCCGAGTTTGCACGCTCAATTGCTAGGGTCATCATAGGACTAGTTAGGCATGCACATGACATGTTAACTTAGCATGTGTTCTCTATCGAATCAAGTTTAACATCGTTCGGCATTGTTAGCGTAAGGTTATTCAAGCACGCATTGCGTTTGCTAACTTCTAGCATTTTAGTTTTTTTTCGACTCAAGTCCGTCGTGGTTTGGCACAAAGGCCTTCGTCTATCGATCCCGTTCAACCGAGTACCCGTACTAGCTTTTGAAAATATTAGACTTATTATATGGAACATCCCAAGGCACAATGAGAGAGTGCGTACACTTCTTTATTTCCAACGAGCTTTCAAAACTGAGAAATCGACATAAAGTCCAAGGACGTAAAGCCGTTGTCACGACCCGCACCCACTGTGAGGGTACAAGAACGTAACAACGCCCAGCCTACGCCGCAGTGTCGACGGTAGAACGCTGTTTTAGGTCATGAACTATAACTACATAACATGAATATACTCTCCAAAAGGAGGCCAATACAGAGGTACAACTCAATCACAATATAAGGTAGAATGTAGCACGATGGAAATAGATAAGAAATCCTCAACTGAGGTACAGCAGAAATAAATAACAAGTCTCAACATCTATAAAATATACAACTCTGAAAATAAAGACAACAGTTTAAACATGAAAAGAGAGGACAGTATAAGCTCTCTACACTATACAAGGTATCATCCTGAGCAGCTGCCTGAACCTCCCCAGGGGTCCTGGTCGCGAGTGTCAACTAGGCAAACTCCAAGTAAGGGTGCAGGGTTCCTCATCATCCTCTGTAAAATTTTCAACAGGTCCAGTCAGAACAGAAGCGAGCACAAAATATCTCACACAGTTCATATCATGTTAGGAAATATAAAGCATGCAATAGAGTAAGGTACATGAAACGCTGAAAGAAAGAAGTATATGAAAAACAGTAGAGATTTGATAACAGAAAATATCTAAATATGATAAGTAAGAACTGTAAGCCTACTGCGATTTAGAGTACAATATGATTATGTAAACGGTCTAGGAAAATGCAATGGTAACTCCATTGTACGTGGGTGTACAATAGACATATACAATAGTTATACAATCTTGTACAATTGGATTTGATTACATAACCAATTCTACTCCCCCTCCCCAATCAGTACACAAGGATCCACTCTAGTTACGTTATCTTGCACAATAGTGTACAATGTTATACAATGGATGTACAATATTATACAATAGATGTACAATATTATACAATAGTTGTACAATGTTATACAATAGTGTACAATGGTCTATCCGTGGGACTCATATGATATTGAGAGTACAATATGCACAAGGAGTATACAAGGATATAGGTATTCAATAAATACAATATGGAAGTGAAACGCACATTACAATATGTATCTAGTGAATACAAGGGGATAACATCCCAAAAAGAAGATCCGTATAGTACCAATCCGTGATAGCAACGTGTCAGCATCAAGTACAGTAATCTAGAGCAAGAATGTAAATCCAGACAAGTATGAAACGGTCAGAGAATGTACTCGCCTCGTATCTGAATGTCTGAAGTAAATGTACTGTCCGAGATGAGATACCTGACTCCTAGTTAGAGCAACACAAGTCAAGATGTATACAGGGAATGATATATGAAATGTACAATGCATCTGCATGCTGTCTAGGTCAAACTAGACCAAAGTCAACTCTCGGTCAACTCTAGTCAACTAGACTAGTCAAACTAGGTCAACTAGGTCAAGTCCTAGCCCAACAAGTCTAATAAGTCTCACTAGGCCTAACCAAGCCTAGTCTAGCAAGCACACACCAATCACAAGGCTATACAAGCCAAACACAAGCCACACATCAAGGCACGTCCTATTCATGCATATTCAACATTATATATATATATATAAAAAGAGAGGAAGGAACTAACATGTAAGCTATGTGTGTGTGTGAACATGGATGTGTACATGAAGAGAGAATTTAACACTAGGCCCTATATCTTTGTACCCACATATATACCTATCTATATACACACATATATATATATATATATATATATATATATATATATATATATATATATATATATATATATATATACATACACAATAGGATATGTGCCTAAACACATAGCTATCACACATATAGAAATTCCTTACACTTTACACATATATACACATAGGTTAGACATGCTATATATAGCTATAGGCACACTACATATATAGAAATATGTTCATACATTGTATTTACATAGAGAGATGATAACATATGATGTGTGTGTGTGAGAATGTCAAACATACCATGTGTGTGTACATTATAAAATGTGTGTGTGTGCTAGAGGGTGAAGTTCATTCTCAGTTTAGTTCCATATTTACATATAAACTAAAGTGAGCTATCACATAAACTGGTGTAACTAACCACATAAAATGAACCATGTTATCTGAAATCTGCCATTAAGCCAACATCCCATATGCATACAGCTCATGCATTGTCTAATACTGAAATTAACTAACATTTTGAATTAAGGGATTGAAGGTTAACATTACATTCATAGACATTCCACTATATTAAAAACTGAAATTGGCTTCACAATAGGAAAAGGAAGGTATATATGCTTACATGGACAGTTCAGTGTTCGAACAACCTAAAATGAACTAACATTCAATCTAAATATCAGCTATGCATTGGTTCTATGTCTACATATGAAATCTGATATTGCATTTACAATATTTATACATTATGCATTCATATCTATCATTACATATATACCTTGCATTTATATCTAGCATTCATTATATACTTTCATGCATGCATTGTATATCATTCTTTCATTCATGTATTTATGCATTGCTTACATATATTACATTAATTGCATTCCAACATGCTTGCATTCAACCATATATATATATTAATGTAAAGAGGATATATATCATATATATATCATTTCATTCATCTAACATATCATGCATTACATACTCTATATTCATTTAATATCCATACTACATAGGCTCATAGGTTACACAAAATGCATATATCGTATAGTCACTCTTTTACTTAAAACCAATACTGTACCAATTGGGCATTAACTAAATTCTAGGATTAAAGTATGTTGTAGTACTTCATGTTAGCTTTCCGAAACTTCAAACGGATCGCATTTTCGTGTCCGGAAGCTCCCGGAATCGCGAAAATACCGAAACGCGTTCGTCTTTCGTACAACTGACACTCAAATAATTCTACAGAAAGTTACAGAAAGAATTTGGCTTATTAAAATATAAATTTGGAAAGCTAACTTCGATACGGTTCTTTTAAAAAAAATGGGAGATAAATCGAAGTTTTAAGCTAAAAGTTATGATATTTCTAAATTGCTATTGCTACTAAAAACGTGGATAAAAATTATGACGAATTTGGGTAGTTGAGACAAAAGAACACAAGTATATAACATAATATATCAAGAACTCACTCTCTACACTAATATATATATATATATATATATATGAGACACTATAGAACACATCTCCAATACAAAAATATGAGATTAAACATGTAATAATTCATTCATACATAACAACAACACATAGTGTGTCCAAATTTGGGATTTTCCCACATGGACACAACCACAACACAAAGGACACTCCGATGACCTCCAAATGGATACGAAATGGACACAAATGGAGATACAACCATGGAGGTCATTCCTATGGGTTCAAAATAGACCTATATGTATGAGGAAATGAAAAGAAGAAGGAATTTATACCCCCCGGTAGATCGAATCGAAGAAAAGCCTTCCCGGAGCGACACCGACACGTAGAGATTCTAAAAGGACACGAACGAGCTCCGAATCCTCCCAAACTTGGGTAGCTTCCTCCTTGGCTAGAATGGAGAAGGAAAGAAGAAGATTTGGTGGCGAAATGGAAGGATTTGGTGGAGAAATTGCTAGGGATTGCTCTCTAAAAATTTGGGAAAGAACAAGAGAGAGAGTGTGGATGAGAATAATAAAATAAACTTGAGCCTATCCTCTCCCAAAGTGGCTGGCCATATGGGACTATTTGTCCTATTATGGTAAGATCCAAAATGCTCCCACTAACCTATTCTATTAGTATTAGGAAAGGGCTAATTGGTTGGGGCTAAATTAGTTATTCTAAAGTCTCTAATCACACTAACCTTATCCATAATAATTAGTCTAACCTCTAACTAAAATATTTCTATCATGTGGGCCATGGCTAACTAATGTGTGGGTCCACTAAAGTTAACACTACCTCCGGGTCCCCGTTTCAAGTCGGATTGAGCTGAAATTCGAACCCGACTCAAATAACTCCAAAACAATATCGTAAATAATAAAATAAATTTCAAAAATATTTCAAAAATACAAAATAACAAAAATATCACTGTTCCTGAAAACTGGGGGTGACAAATTCCTCGAAATTAAAACCAAACAATAGTAAAATGTCAAAATCATAAGTCATAATTTTAAATAGTTTAAAAATGATTAAAAATCACCAAAAATTATAATATGAAATAATTATCAATAAATAATAATTATAATAACAAAATTTCAAAATTACCCTCATCTGGAAAACTGGGTGTTACAGCCGTGCTCTGATACCAATCTGTCACGCCCCGCTCCCGTAGGAGCGATCGTCCTCACTAAGGCGTGATGTCGCACGGGCCTAGGTTGCGCCCGTGCAAGGCCAAGTCCAGAAACGGTCGATTTGAGCTAGGCCACAGAGTCGCACAGAGTGTCCCCATTGCAGCGAAAAGTAAATAAACACAAGTAGAAGCGAATTCGAACTCTTTATTGATATTCAAGAAGGTTACAAGCGGCGCTAGGCCGATATTACAAATCGCTCGAGCTCTCTCTCTGAAACATAAAAAGCGTGCCAAGTGGCTTACAAGATGGAATGATACATGGCGATGTTCCGATACATTATGTCCTGTATATGGTGCTTCAGCTTCTGCAACGTTCCAAGGCCCCAGAGATAGCTCCGCGCCTTAGCACGTTCGAGGAAAGCTCCGCACCCGCCGACGTTTCCTGCTTCCTGCAAGCAGACTGTGGGGTTATCAGTACATTGTTATGCACTGGTGGGGAGGCTAGCTCGCCCACAATGCTATCATTACCAAACACGCTTTATTTACTTTTGTGCACTGTCTATCATTCATTGTCTTTCTAATCTTGCCTTAGGATCAGTTTCATATCATATGTCGTAACCTATCTCATGTTGCCAAATTCAAGTGTCGCATGGAAATATATGCACGACTTACCCATACTTACCGTCCGGCCTTCCCTGTCCAAAGTAAACCAAATTAGTCAACAATTCATGTGTAATAACATAACGTAATTCTTGGAAACATTCAATATCAAGGGCGTGTCCCTACCTCAGTTTCTAGCGTATCGTAGGCACGTTCTAGCACGTCGTAGGCATATTCTAGCACGTCGTAGGCATGTTCAAGATGTCACCTTTCCAGCATGTTCAGGACGTTATATTTCAAGCATGTTCAGAGTGTTATATTTCAAGCATGTTCAGAGTGTTATATTTCAAGCATGTTCAGGAGTGTTACAGTTCGAGCATGTTCAGGAGGCACTTGTTTATTTTACTTAGACTACTTTGATTTCAATGCAAGGACTTGCACGTGGATAGCCACCAGCAAAGCCCACTTAATCTATATGTACTGGTCGCTGGCATCACAAGCCATTTGGACATATCCCCTTGGTAATTCTCAACTTAGCGTAGGGTGATGGCTGGTACACCCCGTTAAGTCTCTTGAATATACCCTGCACTTACGTCTCTTGGTGCCGAAGCCCGCACCCAGGTAGACCGTAAGCCCCGTTTTGATTCCGCCTAGGCCGGCCACGATTTTCCCCCCATCGCCCGTGCCGCAGAATCCTTCCTCATGACGGCCACGGTATTCCCCCCATCGCCCGTGCCGTTTGTCCACGACCATTTCGTATTGTCTTGTCATTTTAACTTAACGGCTATCTCTGAGCCGTAAGCTAACCCTTAGCCATAATGCGTTATCGACCAGGTTAGCGTCCTTGCAGCGCGGGTAGCGACCCCGTTGTACGTGCCCGTCACACCTGTCGCTAACCATTCTTTTCTTTCTTATCTTTTATGTATTCTTTCTTTCATTTCTTTCTTTCACTTGTTCGTTTGTTCATAGATTTATTCATGTATTCATTCATTCATTCGTTGATTCATTCATTCACGCATTACGCAACTCCCAGTGTGGGAGTCGCCTTGGCGACCCATCGGTCCCATAGCCTTTCAATGTTGCTATACTCTACTCGGAACGACTATATTGATAGTCTTCCCATTTCATTGTTGTAACCCATTCATTGTTTTATTGTTGAACGCGTAAGGGACTTGAACGTAAGCTTGTGCCGTAGCACGAGCGTGGAGCACGGTACGAGAGTTCTCATATTTTCCATGTTTCTTTCCCATATTCTATACAAGCATGCAAGATGGGATTATTCCCTTAGCTAGGTGCGTTGAGTCATTTATTAGCATGCACGGGGTTATCGCCTAGCGATTCTCGTGATAGTGTCCGCATTGTTATGTGTCTAGGCTAAGCAAAGACGGGTTCATCGGAGCCACCCACCTTAGCGATGTTCGCATCGACCGAGCGATACTCCAAGCACGCATTTGAAAGTCTAAGTCTGGATTCATCTTGTCGTGCCAATGTAAGCCTTGCATCGATTCTTCATCAGGTCGATGCCAACTCTTCGGGTCGACGGCTCGTTCGAGTCGTTGCACTTGCCGTTTGAATCGGCGTTCTGCTAGGACGGAGCGGGTTATTACAGGCAGAGTCATATTCCAAGAAGGTAAAGGCCAAAGAGATCTGGGATTCTTTGGGTAAGCTATATAAAGATGATGAGAACGGGCCCAAAATCTTCATCGTCGAGAAGTACCACAAGTGGCTCTTCGAAGACCAGATGGCGATGCTACCTCAAGTAAAGGAATTCCTGAAGTTGCGCCAGAAGTTAGATGACGAAAAGATGCCCCTCGTCGACAAGTTTGTCGTTGGAGGGATAGTCTCGAAACTTCCTGCTGGTTGGAGCAACTTCTATGCTAGAATGCATCGGAAGAAGCTGGACATTAGCTTGGAAGATCTTCTACAAGAGATCCACGTTGAGGACGAAATGCGATCTCAACAGAAGATGGACTCTCTGTCCAAACAACTGGCTAAGGCCAACTTGGTGCAGACAAGAGAGTTCAAGGGGAAGCAGGTGGCTTCTCATCACAAGAAGAAGGACTCCACTAATCTAAAAGTGAACGGTCTTTCGTTCAAGCAACAGAAGTCCAAGTCCCACGTGACTTGCTTCAATTGTGACAAGAATGGCCACTACATGAGTAAATACAAATCCAAGCCCAAACAAAAATAGCAGGTATAGCTAAACTTGGTTATTTTGATTACTTAACTTGGTTGCTATTGTTGCACAGGTTGAGTTATCTAGCGTGGTAGCTGACTAGTAGTCTGACACTAGTGCATCTGACCACGTGTGCTCTCAAAGGAGCTGTTCACCAAGGGCAAGCCATGTTATGACGAAGGTCTCGATGGCGAACATATATCTAGCAGAAGTTCTGAAGATCGAGACAGTGGTTATTAACCACCGACAAGGACACTGGAATGCATGTTGCACGTACCAGAGATTTTTTGGCAATCTGATATCAGAATGTCTGTTATTTGATACATACTTGAAAGATGGACATTCGTACTAGCCAGATGGTAATTTCTTGGCGAGGAACATGCTTCGAAAAGATGTTCCTTGCTGAAGGAATGTTTGAACTTCTGCTGATGGCGATGAAGTTACTTCATTGAGTGGACTGAGAGTTGTTCTATGACAGAAGCAGACTCAAACTGTCCTACCGGAACCTTATCTTCAGAATGTGGGGGTAAGGATATGGAGGAGTTTAAGGTCCGTGCAGATACGAGACTGTTGGAAAGCTGCTCAGACGATTGAACTAAAGTACTGATCATCTGAAGTTAGTACACTCAGATATCTGTGACTTTTATCAATTCTCCACAGAGGCCGGTTCGAAGTGTTTCTCGAAGTGCACGTTCGCATGAATTCTCTAGTAGAAGGATGCAGCATTCGAGTAGTTCAGAGACTTCAGGGCTGAAGCTGAACGTTAAACCGATCTACAACTACTCAGAAGTGATCGAGATGTAGAGTATAGGTCTCATGAATTCGCATCGTTCTGCAAAGAACATGGAATTATCAATGAGACTACTGGTCCGTATTCTCCTTAATCTAACGGAATAGCGGAGAGGAAGAACAGAACGTTGACAGAAATGATGAACTCAATGCTGCTAACTACGGGTCTTCCTAAATGCTAATGGGGAGAAGCTGCATTGACGACCACTTTTATTCTAAATAGAGTGCCGTATGCAACTTCGGACGTAACTCCTCATGAACACTGGTTCAAAGTCAGACCTAACTTGAATGTCATTCGAGTGTGGGGGTCTCTGGCTTATGTGAAGCTCCCAGATCTGAAGATTCAGAAGCTGGGGACTAGGACTACGAAGATGATCTTCTTGGGGTATGCCGAGAAGAGTGATGCTCAGAGATTTCTTGATATTGAGTCAAATCATATCATCGAATCTCGTAAAGACAATTTGTAAGACACAAGAATATTGTTCTTACGAATAAACCGGAGAACAATAAGGGTGCACAAGAAACTGAAGTTTTTAATAAAGAAGTAGTCCAAGAAGATGTTGTTGTTGAAACAACGGTTGAACCAGAACTCGCTGAGCCATCGTCAAAGCGAGCGAGGAGGCCAAAGAACTTCGGAGATGACTTCATCACCTATCATGTGGAAGCAGATCCGCTTACCTATGATGAGGCGATGAAGACCAGAGATGATATTTTCTAGGAGGAGGCAATTGACAATGAAATTGATTCCATCACCTCAAATAACATTTGGGTGTTGGTTGATCTTCCTGAAGGAGCGAAATCCATCGGATGCAAATGGATCTTCAAGAAGAAGATAAAAACAGATGGAATTATTGATAAGTTCAAGGCCAGGTTGGTGTCCAAAGGGTTTTGTCAGAAGCAGGGGATCGACTACTTTGACACGTATGCTCCAGTAGCCCGGATGAATAACATCAGAATGTTGATTGCTCTCGCAGCGATACATAAGATGGTAATACATCAGATGGATGTGAAAACGGTATTCCTGAATGGCGAGCTGACCGAAGAGATCTACATGCAACAACCAGAAGAGTTTGTCGTCAGAGGTCTTGAAGACAAAGTCTACAAGTTGGTAAAATCTCTGTACGGTATAAAGCAAGCTCCCAAAATATGGCATGAGAAGTTTGACAAAGTCATAAGGTCAAATGGCTAGAGGGTCAGTGAAACAGACAAGTGTGTCTATACGAAGTTTGTTGACGAAAGAGGAGTCATCGTTTGTCTATACGTGGACGATATGCTAATCCTAGGTACGGATATAAGCTGTGTCACGGAGACAAAGAAGTTCCTCTCGACGAAGTTCAGTATGAAGAACTTGGGGGATGCTGATGTTATCTTGGGACTCAAGATCATCCGGACAGACACTAGACTAGCACTGTCACAGTCTCATTATGTTGAGAAGATGATCACTCGTTACGGATATCAGGATCTTTCAGGGATCGGTACGTCGTACAAGTGTGATCTGAAACTGAAGCCTAATTCAAGGGAAAGCGTCAGGTAGCTGGAGTATGCAAGCGTAATCGAAAGTTTGATGTGTGCTACTACTGCCATAAGGCCTGACATAGCTTTCGCTGTGGGAATCCTGAGTTATTTCATGAGCAACCCAGGCATTGAGTACTGGAAAGCTGTGAAACGGGTTATGAGATATCTCAAGAAGACTCAGACATATGCACTGCACTACAACAGAGATCCACCGGTAGTGGAAGGCTTCAGTGATGCCAGTTGGTGCTCAGAAGTGAAGAGCGAGAGGTCCACAGGTGGATACATTTTCACAATGGGTGGAGCTGCTATATCGTGGAAATCGAAGAAGCAGACTATGCTCTCGCGGTCATCCATGGAATCTGAGTTCTTTGCACTTGATACCGCAGCGGAGGAAGCAGAATGGCTTTGGGAGCTCATGTATGATCTTCCAGTGGTTGGGGCACAAATACCGGCGATACCGATATACTGCGACAATCAGGCGACTACGGCGGTGGCATCAAATGACCTCTTCAACGGGAAGAAGAGGACTGTGCGGTTGTCACTCCCCGTTCCCAGAATACGTATTTTTATACATGTACAACTCGTATATATTTATTTAGTATTTATCATATATCATCCTGTATTTAAATTCCTTTAATTTCATGTTAATTAATTATCTATATTTTATTTCCTGCAATTTTATTCCTGCATTTTATTTCTGTATTTTATTCTCTGCTTTAGTCTTATGTGGTTCAGCCTAGGTTGGTTTTCTCGGGTTCATGGTGGTTCAATGAACCGAACCCCACCTACCACCACCCTTTCTATTTAAGCCCCCATCCCCTTCTCTCTCCTCATAACTCTCATTCTTCATCATTACTTCTTCTTCTTCCTCACCACTCTCTTCTACCAACCAACAGCAGGCAAGTACATCTTGCTTCTTGCTTCCTACTTGGAGAACCATTTTTATGGTTCATTTGTCTTCCTCTCACGATCCTGAGAGAGTTTAGTACTTAGCATTTTTGATTTCTTTGGCTTGTTTCTTCTAGATCTAAGTTGTTGTATTCTCGGTTGTTCATGGGTTTTGATCTCCCAACCTGGCGCGTATTCTCGGTTGTCCATCTGAACCATGGGAACTTCATTTCTGGCTTGGAACGAAGGTTCAGTCACGCACACGTTCTTACGTGTTAGCGTGAATTTTTAGTCACGCTCACGTTCTTACGTGCCAGCGTGAATTTTCAGTCACGCACACGACTTTACGTGTTAGCATGAATTTTGAGTCACGCTTACGTCTTTACGTGTTAGCGTGAATTTTCAGTCACGCACACGTCTTGACTTGTTAGCGTGAATTTTTAGTCACGCTCACGTCTTTACGTGCGTGCGTAAATTTTTAGTCACGCACACGTTCTTGCGTGCGTGCGTGAATTTTTAGTCACGCGCACGTTCTTGCGTGTTAGCGTGACATTTTAGTTACGCACACGTTTTGCGTGCGTGCGTGGATTTCTTATCATTTTTCACGCTCACTTTTCACGCTCACGTTATGAGTGCGTGAATTATCCTTCCCGATCACGCTGTGCGTGCCAACGTGAACCACTTTTCATGCTCACTCCTGCTAGACTTAGCATAGACTTGTTGGCGTGACTTGTTGGCCTTAGCATAGACTTGTTGGCGTGACTTCCTGACCTGGGTGTTTCTATTTGTTCTATAATTTATTCATTTAATGGTGGCATGATAGTTCTCCTATTATATCCTTATGCTTTTTGCATGAACTCGATAATCTTAGCATGTTAATGTTTTTGATATATATGGTTGTATAGAACGTGCCTTGTGTCTTGATTGGTTTATGGATACCCAGTAAGGCTGGAACTTAACCGTGAGAGTTATAGACTCGACCCCATTTAATACTAATTGACTTTCATGCCTTGTCACCATTGATAATAATGGTTATCTTGACTAAAATTGATCATGCGTTCCTAGTTGGAACTAAGAGACTGGCTAGTCGTCTTATTGAATTAAATGAATGAGACACGTTCATGTAATGAACTATTGTACTCGATTAGCCGATCCCGAATATTGGCATACAGGCACATGCAGGCTTCAAATTATTTATTTATTTATTTAGTTATTTATTTATCTTACAAAAACAGCATGTGTACTTTATGGTCAAGGCATGATTATTCCGTAGTTAGTTTGATTGTTGCATTACGCTATGTAAGACCTACAACCTAACCGCACGGGTAACGTTGCAGAGTTGTGCATATCGTACCCCGTACGAAAGTACTCATTTGAATGACCATGATCCACGGCATGGGATTTCGCTTAACATAGAGGCTTTAAGTTAAATAAAATAATGATGGCATGGAGAGAATGGATTCCCGAGTTCTTACATGGCAGCCCTCTTGGGACTAGTAGTGCCCGACAGGTCGGTTGGTTCCCACAGATACTGTAAATCTGTCACACGGGCAGGAAACGGTATCTGCTTATATTATTAAATTATACATGGTATATTAACGGCGGGCGTCCCGCTGGGACTCATCTAATTACATGATTGGCGCAATTGATTGACTGGATAGACTAGCCTTGCTCGCACATAGTAAGAACTGAGGAATCCCTATTTGTATAATTCCAGGATAACTTGGGACTCACAATAGCAAGCCGTAGGAGTTGATTGGCCGTTCAAGATGATTTGTTTGTGTACTGTACCTACTCTGTTGCCTAACTGAGATGATTAGAATGTCAGGATATGACGGGCCAACTTCTGTCCTTGTTTGGTTGGGAGGTTGGTTCGAAGTGTCGTGTTGTTATGTGAATCCTAGTGGAAAGCAGAGATCTATTATTATATTCTCTTACTTACTGGTTTAATCCTTCATATCGTCCTTCCTTGTGGTACTTGCTATTAGAGGTCTAACCTCTCTGGTTTTGCATGGCCAGATTTAGAGCCGGTCCCCGAGGATCCAGCTTACTTCTACCTCCAAGATGGTCAATACTAGGGGAATGATCGCAGGAGGACTCGAGTGGGTTCCTTACTCCACCGCTCGTTTTGTTATTTACTTCATACTTAGCCGTTTGGCACCGACATGTTAGTCGAATTGTCTTGCACTTACTTTTACATAATTGTAATTAAGTCAGACTGCAGCTGATAACAATTGTGTATATGTTACTATACCATCTGGCTATGTTTTGTAAAGCCAGATCTCAAGAACATTTTGACTAAGCGTTTGGGATGCCTTACTGCTTTATCTTACATGTTCTCTATTTTTGCTTCTTGTTCGAATGATTGAGACAATAGATGTGAAGTGACCATAGTAAGACTTTCATGTAGTATGCACCCCCTCGTCAGGTTAGACAGCATTGATCGTATTATACGGTATTCATCTACCCGTAATACGTAGCTGGCTGAGTCATTCCCCCGCTCTCCAGTATTCTGGTTCTGGAGCGTGACAGCGGTTGAAGCACAGGGCAGTACACGATCTCATCAAGAGGGGTGTTATTACAGTGATTGATGTTCAGAGTCAGGAGAACCTGGCAGATCCGTCCACCAAGGGCCTCAAGCGCCAGCTGGTCGATGACACAGCTTATAAAATGGGCTTGAAGGCATTCTGATATTGTGTTATTACAATCCTACCATAAAGTTTTATGCTATTAGTTCAAAGAAAAATCTATTAGATATATAGCTTTTGGTTCAAGAGAGGACTATTAACCAAAAGAATATCAGGAACGGTGGGTACTTGTCCTCTGTGACATGGAGAGGTTACGGACCTACAACCACTGTTGTCTACTGTTGTTTTCTGCGAAAAACGGATCCTGTGGGAAGGTTGGCTTAAATGCCTTAATGAGTTCTCAGGTAGAGTGAATGCCTGGAGTGCTTTACAGGAAGCACGGTAGCACAGCACTACAAGGAGTGTAACTCCATGCTACAGTGGGGTGACTCCACCATGAGGTTCCCAGGTAGGGGTAATGCCTCAGCTTTGCAAGCCAAGTCACAGCGGAGTAGCACCGCAAATAGGCAGGTAGCCTAATGCTGTATGATAATCGTAATAAAGAGAGGTAGACAGCACTACAAAGAGGACGATGTCCTCATGTTACAGTGGCATGACACCACGAAGAGGTACCAGGTAGGGTAAAGCCTCGGCTTTGCGAGCCATGTCATAGCGGCGTAACACCATACGGAAGCACAAGGCTTCATGCTGGGTAGTTTGGCACTACAAAGAGGCCTGTAACCTCATGCTACAGTAGTATGACACTACGATGAGGTACCCAGGTGGGGTAAAGCCTCAGCTTTTAAGCCATGTCATAGCGGCGTAGCACCGCAAAGAAGCACAATGCTTCATGCCATGACTCTTTATAAAGAACTCACCTGTAGTGTATGGACAGAGATATCAGGCCGTCTCTTGAGGGTAAACTTGTAGACGTCCAAAAATTATACACTGAAAACCAGGCTGGCACAAGGCCTTCAATGTGCAGCCAGAAGCACAGTTGATGTCATTATGTGAGTAGGAAGAATTGCAGTTATGGTACAAAATTCAAGGCTTAGTCCATTCTTGTATCATGCTGTTATTTAACCTATGCGGGAAGATTCAAGTCGTAGCGACATCTCTCCTAATGCATGATGGGCAGTCACTGTGGGGAACGCTCAACCCATATATTTTGATATGTGGAGGATTGTTGGTGTTTTTGCCTTTGGACTAGAAAAGATAGTCCCACATCGGCTACACCAAATGGTGAGTATCTTAATATAATGCATTGCTTGTGTTGAGGTGTGCACATGAGGTGTAGTGGGGCACAAGTTTGTGTCATGTGGGAGTATTTTCCTAGAAAGAAAAAGGATTAAATCCAACAAGGATGCAAGTTGATTTTTGTTGTGCGGACTCGGACTCGGACACGGACTCCAGGATGTCTCGTACATGCACGGGAGTGTTCGGGGGGTAGGCGTGGACTGGCACACTTCTATGCTGATTGTGGGATGATCTAAAATATTAAACTCTATTTTTGAGTATTGGTATTTTAGTCCCACGTCGGATAGGAGAAGAGGTGAAGTCTCAACTCCACTCTATAAATAGAGCCCATTGGCCTCCTTTGAAAGATGCACCAAGAAGAGAGTTAAGGGAGTCTGTAAAGTCCAAGAAGCCCGTTCAAGTCTCAAATATTGACTTACGAGCGTTCCAGAAGTTCTTCGTGAACTTGCTGGTTCCTGGAAGCAGATCGTGGTGGGGCAAATCTTGCTTTGAGCAACGGTGATCTTAATCACCCCAGCAAGAACCTTTCCTCTTCTTCTTTCTTCTTTCTTCTCCTTCATCTGAGTTGTAACTCAGTTCTGTCCGTCTGCAACTGCGATTGCAAGGAAGAACGTGAGATTTATTTTCTGAACTCAGTTCGGTCCGTCAGCAACCGCGATTGCGAGGAAGAACGTGAGATTTACTTTCTGATTATTGTTGCTTTTGTAATCAGATTTATATTATAGTGTTCCTCTTGGATCTCGAGAATAATTAGAAGGTGAACGTTTGTTGAACCTCTGATCTCGACATCGAGTCTACTATCTTTGATCAAGCCCCGGGACTAACAGATAAGAGGGGTTTGGAAGAGTTGTGTTGTTTATATATTTAGAGATAGAGAGAGAAGGAACGTTAGCATCTTTAAGTTCTCTTTGGTTGGCCCGGGAATTTGATGATCGAGATACGTATTATATATATATATATTGGATCCTTATCTGATTTTTAAATAAGTTCAATATTTTATTAAACGAAAATATAGGTCGCAAATCCTCTATAGGCTAATAATTTAAAACTAAATAAATCGAATTTAATCATGATAATCGAAAATAATATTTGCTACTATCAAAACAATTCGAGTGATTTTAATTCCCAATCCAAGTCAACTAAGCGATAAATTTAATAGTTTAAAATAATATTCAAAGTTATCAACAATTTAAATTATATAAGTCCAAATCGAAAGATTAATTTCCCTCAAAAATAATTTAAATTATATTAGTATAAACCTAATCTTTAATTCAAACAAATAGTTATCATTGTAATTTAAATATAACAGTATCATCCATTAAAATATATTATTAATCAAAATCTTATAAAAATATTTATAATTTTCAAAATTGTTTTTCGAAGTCAATAGCTAATAACTCAATAACGCCAATAATGAATTTTAAGAGAAAATATTTTATCCTAAACTAATCATATGGATTTTCTTTTAGAAATACAAAAATAGTAGGAAAATAACGTGTACATGTTTCCAAAGAATTTGTTTCAAAACTCAAATAAAAGCAGAATAAAATTTGAAAACACGGGAAGAGGAGTTATAGGATCGACCCGTTGTGTCTATTATTGAAGAGGATTTTGAGGACGTCTACAAACTTGAAATGGGTAATTTAATTTTTTTGACTTGTATTACATTTTCCAATTTCGTAGTAGTTGTGTTTTAACTTGTTCATTTATTTGTTCTTATCATTAGATTTGGGTAGGTTAACTGTGGCATCAACATCAACAAGCGAGGTTTGATTACTTGGGAACAAATGTCAAATGTTTGTAATATTCTATTTGAACTCTGTGGAAATGTTATTTTGTCTGCTACGCTCTATGCTGATTGCTGGATACTGATTACTCTGTCATTTTGGTGGAAAAATCTAATTATGCTCTTTAGTTTACTCAGTTAATTTTGGAGTCAAAGAACTGGTGTGCTCTTTACTGCTTCTACTAGCAGTATGTAATTCCATAATTTCTATTTACTATGCTCTTGTGTTGTGTGCATGATATGCTCTTTAGTTTACTGCTTCTACTCTGTTTGTAATAAACCATTTGTGCATAAACTGCAGCCGTTTGTGCATGACATGCTCTCTGTTTGCAGTGGCGTGGCATTCAATGCAGCTAGTGGCGAGGCAATTGTTGCAGCTATTTGTCTATGAACTATAGCCATTTTGTGAATAGTTATTTATTGGTTTTCTTGAAAATTTTACTAACATATTAAACTAGAAAGTGGCAATGATGATTACGGCTTGAGAAAGTGTTTAATTGATACTACATGGCATCATACTATCAGTCTATGATGCATAAATAAGCCATCTGAGCCATATTATACTTTCTTTCCTTGTCTTCTATTTTTGGTGCATGCAGGATGCAGCTCTGTCAGTGGAATTGAATCAATTGCATCCTTTTGGAACGTCGATGCCCAATGGTAAATTGTGTAAACCACCCCTGCTGTAAATTTTCCCACAAAGACGATATGAAATGACATTGAAGTTAGCTAATATGTATATAATACTGCTGCAGGTCAGGAGAGTATTCAGCCAAGCGCTGAAAATGTAGTGCAGATGGAAATGAATCCAGCCCCAGGGTCAGAACATGATTTGTTACTGGAATTTGTCACCATTTTTGTTACTCGAGTAATAATATGCCTCCCTAGTGGTGATGATTTGTGAAACTTAATTTGTTACTGGAATTTGTCATCATTTTTGTGAAACTTAAAGTGATGATGACACATTTTGTAGTTTTGCTACATTCATGACCAAGGAGGCTTGGCTAAGAGAACTCAGTATTTTGCATTGTTCATTTAGACATTAGTAGTAGAACTGTAGAAGTTCCTCATTGAAAGACAAGTTCGACATCCGTTGCTGTGTTTCAAACTATATTTACCTTTCTGTTTTGAGTTGAGATGGATCTGGGAAAGTGGGCTATATACTATCAACTAGCTGATACTGCATTTCTTGCTGTGTTTCAAACTATATTTACCATCAACTAGCTGATACTGCATTTCTTGTTGTTGCCTTTTTTTTTTCTTGTTGAAGCAGTTAGCAGCCTAGCATTTGAATGTTAAATTGGATGATGGACTTTGAATAATATAGAGATGTAGCTGATACTATATTTACCTTTCTTTTTTTTGGATGATGGACTTTGAATAATTTTAATATTAAATTGTAATGGGCCGGCCCATTATATGAAAGCCCACGAACCGATAAACCGAACCGATTTATTTCGGTTCGGTTCAAGTTCGGTTTTGAAGTTAATCGGTTCGGTGAAGTTTTACATTTGGCCGGTTCGGTTCATGTTCGGTTTTACTATTACCGGTTCGGTTTGAACCGAACCGAACCGATGCTCACCCCTATATATATATATATATATATATATATATATATATATATATATATATATATATATATATATATATATATATATATATATATATAAAGTAAAAAAAATTATTCGATTTTGGACCGAAATCGAAACCGAATAAGAAAATTTATTAATATTTTCAAAACAGAAATCGAATAATTTTTTTTTTAAACCGATCCGAATATCTTACCGAAACCGATCCGGTTCATTTTTTTTTTTGAAACAATGTGTTTTTTTTTTTTGAGGTGTGTACGAAACAATGCTTTTTTTTTGAGCAAACAGGGTAATAACATTCATTCAAAAGAAACAACAGAATTACAAACAGTACTGTCACGAGTAATCAGAGTTTCTATACATGTAGGAAGCATATCATAAACTTGCAGAAGATTCATAGAATCATGAAGCAAGGAATGGGAAGCCAATGTATGGGCACATACATTAGCACTCCGTTGCACATAAGAAAAGATGGTATCCGTATGAATACTGAGAAATCTTTTTGCATTAGCAATTGTATGACGAGCAGTCCAGACTGAGGATTTCTCCTGAAGATTGATAGCATCGATGAGGACTTTGCAGTCACCCTCCACTGTTATGTTCATCAGTTGATTTCTCTCCATGAGTACAAGGGATAGGTGTACCCCAAGAGCCTCTGCATCGATCGGATTACCGCCAAATTGACATTTTGAAAATGCAGAAATGAAAGTCCCTTGTGAATCTCGCAGAATTGCAGATGCTGCCATTTTGCCATCCAAGAATGCACCATCAAAGTTGATTTTGAAGCTCCCTGGATCAGGTGGTCTCCAAAGAGCAGAACTGGGTGAAATGGTTGAACACAAATTCGTTGAAGCAGGGGTCGAACCACACACTGATTCATATTTTCCTTTGAGAATCATTGCATCATGAGAAATTTTGGTGCTACTGATTATTGTATTATTGAAGATGTAACTGTTTCTTGCCTTCCAGATTGACCACATCTGATACAAACATCTTGTGATTGTTTCCTTATCACCATCTTTAAGGATTTTAGATAGTAATGAGGATATAGAGGTAAGAGGATGGATCAGATTTGAGATTGCAGGGACACTTAGCCAAGATGCACCTGAAATTGAACAATGTAACATAAGGTGGTTAGTAGTTTCATCACATACCTTGCAGATTGGACATGTGGCTTCCATGTCATTGATACGACGATGGATATTGGATTTAGTGGGAAGTGAATTAGTCAGCACTCGCCATGCGAATAAGAGAACACGAGGATAGATATGAGTTTGTTTTCAAAGGATCTTCCAATCTTGAAATGTAGTATCGACAGGAGTAGGGGATGACGAAACAATGCTTGAAAAGGCTTAATTGTGGGCGTAAATATGGACGAATTGTTATGAGCAAAAGGCCTGAAGAAGAAGAAGAACATCATTTAATCATTTCTCTCTAAAAAATCATTCAATCAGAAGACTTCTCAACTTCAGTCGCCTTCACGTCGGTTGTGACGGTGGAAGGCGGCTTACTCTCCGTGTCCTGCGGCGGCGACGCGGGGCTCTCATCCTTGACTGCCAGAACCACCAACAGCAGCAGCAACGGATAGCTCATTGTAGTCAGCGACCAGTTGATGATCAGCTGCGCTAGCAGCGGGGTCTTGCGTGTGTCGACTTGCCACGCAACGGCAGCGCCAGCGCTCTGCACCCCTTTGTAGAATCCGCTGTACCTGCAGATTCCGCAAGCAAAAGTTAGTTGGTTTGGGTCATTGAGCTGGTCATAGAATCGAATAATTTCTAGCATCGGTGTAGCGTAGATACGAACACGGGAGAGAAGACGAGCCGCGATTGCTTGCCGTGAGCGTGTCAATTGTCAAATAATAATAGATTGTCACTATTATGAACATTGTGTTTGTCTTGTATAGTTACAAACACTGGTATTAGTCCCTTACGTAATCTCCAGAAAATTATTCTTCTTATTTAGATTCAAGTAGAGGATGTCAAGGAATGAACTCCAATACATTTAAAAAAAATCCTACTAACTTAAAAATAAATCCAATATTATTGTAATAATAAATCAATTATTTTTTTCAATCTTTAATATTGTTTTAATATATAAATGCGATAGTTGGATTCCATATATATATATATATATATATATATATATATATATATATATATATATATATATATATATATATATATATATATATATGGGAGCGGATCAAAAGCCCCCTTAGAAAATCCCCTAAAGACTTTCCTCAATCTCGGTCATAATATTAACATTAATATTAATGTTAATGTTAATATTAACATTAATATTAATGTTAATATTAATATTAATATTTTTAATTTTTATATTAATGTAAATGTTAATTTTAATATTAATGTTAATGTTAATAATAATGTTAATGTTAATATTAATTTTAATGTTAAGTTTAATGTTAATTTTAGTATTTAATGTTAATATTAACATTAATATTAACATTAACATTAATATTAACATTAATATTAATGTTAATATTATGACCGAGAGTCTGGAGGGTTTTTAGGGGGTTTTCTAAGGGGGGCTTTTGATCCGCTTCCTATATATATATATATATATATATATATATATATATATATATATATATATATATATATATATATATAGGGAGCGGATCAAAAGTCCCTCTTAGAAACCCCCTAAAAATTCCTCTCACTCTAATTCGTAATATTAATGTTAATATTAATATTAATGTTAATGTTAATATTAATTTTTTTTATATTTTTTATATTAATGTTAATGTTAATGTTAATATTAATGTTAATGTTAATATTAATGTTAATGTTAATATTAATTTTAATGTTAAGTTTAATGTTAATTTTAGTATTTAATGTTAATATTAACATTAATATTAACATTAACATTAACATTAATATTAACATTAATATTAACATTAAATTACGGATTAGAGTGAGGAAGTTTTTTAGGGGGGTTTCTAAGGGGGACTTTTGATCCGTTTCCATATATATATATATATAATGCTCAGGGATTCCATATACATTTAATATATATTTTTAATGTTGTTTTAATATATAAATGCGACAGTTGGATTCCATATACATTTAATATTGTTTTAAATTTATATTATTTATAAAATGTTAATAAGTAGTTTGCTGAGCCGAGCGGAAAGAAAATTAATTATTTCCTCCGCCAGTTTTCTTTGAGAAATTAAAATTGTTAATAATTTTCCTTTTCGGTGTGTGTTTAAAAAGGTCATATTTCTGGTGTGTGTTTGAAAATATCATTAAAATTGAAAAAATGAGTGAATCCTTAAGGTGGGTACATACTAACTTTATTTAAATTTGTCTAGAAAGTAATAAGTATGTAAAAATTACGATTTGGGAAGTTTTCTGTCAGACGGTCTGACGGAAATTGAAATGTCCAATTTCTACCAGATGGTCTGGTGGAAATCATGCAGCTCAACCGGTTCGATTTAATGCTTGTTTGGTTTCTACCGATTTAATGTTTGGTGGTTGGAATCGGGGGGTTAATGGTGGTGGTTGGATTTAATATGTTGGTTGCGAGACGGCTTAAAAGGACAACAAATAGCTGTTGGATTAAAAAAATATTCTGAACCTAGCATATATTTTCTAACATGTTTCCAAATCAAGTAAACACAAATTAAACAATATTACTAGCGAATTTAAACAAACTAGACCCACCTAAATTAAAGAAACTAAACCCACCCCAACCCAATCTCCAACACAAGTGAACAAACTAAACACACCCAACCCAATAAATTTCTGTCAGTTGGTTTGGCAAAAATTGGACGTGTCCAACTTCTGTCAAACAATCTGATGGAAAAGTTCCGTCAACATTTATGCCAGTTGGTTCCACTTGAATTTGGCTAACTATGATAAGCTTTAGGAACCGATGTATGAACTGACGAGTGATGGCGAATGACAAAATAGACAAAAATGAAGTAGGAAAGGGAAGACGAAGTAGCAGTGAGAAAGAATTAGAGGCACTAGGTACCTGCTGAGAGTCTGAGAGTCGTCAGCCAAAGCCCCAATGACCCAGTAGCACAAGCTCTGGAAGGCGGCATCCAGCAGGCCGTAACTGAAGTAGAGCACAAACGGTCCCGCAAACTCCCCTCCGGAATTCTTGAAATCCAGCTCCTCCTCCGCCCACTTCCCGTCCGCGTACCTAAGCTGGTTCGCCAGCCCCCCGCCCCAAATCGCGGTGCCGAGCGCCGCGACGACCCCGATCCCGACGATCCCCCTCGTCCGCCTGCTCCCGAAGCTGTGGTCCAAGAAGTATCCGATCCCGACCGACCCGACCAGCTGCGCGCCCCAGTAGAACGCGTTGTTCAGCCCCTTGGTCCTCAGGTTGAACAGCAGCCCGTTCACACTGTTGAACTGGTACGTGTAGAAGAAGTTGCTCGCCCACGCCGCGGGGGCCATCAGCAGCATCTTCCAGTTGCCGAACAGCTTCAGGACCTCGAGCGCCTCCGCGCAGGCGCCGCCGTAGGCGGCGGCGGCCGTGGCGCGCGTGCCGTCGTCGCGGACGACCTGCGAGGGCGGGAGGATCGCGAGGGAGAGCAGCGTTCCTAAGGCCATGAAGCACATGAAGCCGACGTA
Organism: Iris pallida; assembly: GCA_029216955.1. Taxonomy (NCBI): domain Eukaryota; kingdom Viridiplantae; phylum Streptophyta; class Magnoliopsida; order Asparagales; family Iridaceae; genus Iris; species Iris pallida. The sequence goes on from JANAVB010044420.1 coordinate 5,232,440, forward strand.
GGTCCCGTCGTTGACGGACACGGCCTCGGTGCTGCCGTAGTTGAGGACGAAGGGGATGAGGCCGCCGACGACGCCGCCCATGGTGAAGATGCTCCAGAAGACGGATATGTAGGTGCCCTTGCGGGCGGGCGGGGGGTAGGAGGTCATGATGGCGCCCTGCCCGGCCCAGAGGAGGCCCGCGCCAACGCCGAGTAGGGCTCCGGCGATGATGGAGAAGAGCTGGTGGTGGTGGTGGTTGTAGTAGAGGAAGGAGCCGGCGTAGAGGACGTAGGTGGAGCAGCCGGAGAAGAGAGTGGCGCGGGGGCCGTAGAGGTTGTAGATGCCGCCGCCGAGGACGCCGAACACCGCGAAGGTGGCGTACAGGGCGGTGTTGGCGTTGTTGGCGGCGGCGTGGTCGACCTGGCCGCCCCCGCCCATGCCGGTGAGGGCGAGGTACATGCCGGGGCAGCAGAAGCAGACCAGGCCTATGAGGCAGACCTGGGCCAGTGGGGAGTTGTAGCGGTACGGGGAGGGAGGAGGAGGAGGAGAGGTGGTGGTCTCTGCTCCTCCGGCCATCGTCGCTGCTTCTTCTTCTTCTTTGGATGCAAAGCCCATTGTGTGTATGTGAGCGAGGATCAACGTTGGGGAGTGTGTAATAGTGGATAGGTTGCCATGCCCGTCCCAAATGTAGGACATGGACCACACACCACGCCTCTATATGGCATTTTGTTGGTGTCCTTTTTAAAAAATATTCTTGTGTTCATATAGTGTTCAACTCGGTTACGTTGTCCACTGCCGAACTCCAGTTATCTTTGTGGGTACCGACAGACATAAGATTCGACGAATGATCAGTAGATCAAGTCACGATAACGTATTATTTTGTTTATTTATAAAAATTATAGGAGTTAGTGATAGTGGTCTCCAAACACATACAATTCAGGATGTACAAAGTCCGATACTTATTGTACCGGGCTCCCAAATAAAGAAAAAAAAGGAATGAAAAAAAAGAAAGAAAGAAAAAACTCCTTTACGTTGTCTACTTCTTCTGCGTCTGGACAACGGCGGATTCTGGGATAGGGACTGACAATTAGGGACAGCCCACATGCCTAATTTATTTGAGGTCCGATCAAGTATTGTCTTGGATATGTTATCCAACCCATTGAAGCTCACTACTAAGCCATTTCGACGTGTCCGATAAAGAGGTCCAATTTTTGAAATTCAATTGTTTTTTGTTTTTTTTTTCTTGTCACGGACACACAAATGTATGTTATATTTTCATGTTAGTTTACCGATTATAAGTTTAGTTCTATTTTTCTTGGTGGGTTCACCTGCTCGGAGATTCTCAGTCTTTCGACTTCTGCCATCGTGATAGTACAATATACTTATGTGCCCTCCTTATTTAAAAATATCCTAATTTTTTGAAATATAATTGTGATCACAGAGTCTGTTGAGTTCATTTGGTAGAAGAGTAAAAGTCACCTGGAGTCTATGATGTTACCGTCCCAACCATAAGAGCTATGCCGTGTACACCAGAATTTCTATATTCAGAATCTAGTAACTCGTTTTGTAGAATAGTTATTTATTTTTTCTTTTTCTTTTTGAAATGTCCGACGTTAGGTAGAATTTTTTGTGCATGCAATATTGTATACTTTTGGGTCCACTGTTCCAACTCCTATCATTTTTTTTTAAATGGAAAAAATAATACGTACTCGTGGCTCGATTCGTTGATCTTCAATTAACCACCCAACCATAATTTTATGCCTCTTTTCGGTAACCACAACATCACTCGAGTTCGACTAGAATAGTAATTTATATTATTCCCATATGTGCCAATCCATTATAGAATTCTCTTTTTATTCTAAACTTGTGTCCTAAGATATATTTTTCAGCCCCATCTATCTATTGGAGAATGTGATATTTTAGCAAATGTCCTCAATCAAAATAGAAACTAGCATATATTCCCACTATTTTTAAAAACTAGCAATTGCTCCAATACCTGTGTAAATCAGCCAAAATTTTGGTTAAATAGTTGAAGTATATCTTAAAATTGTATTTGTTCCATACAAAGTAATGTGGACATTGCTCATTTTTTTCCGAAAGAATGGAAACATTTGCTAGTTTCTATATTTTGAATGTAGGCAGTTGCTAAAATAAAAATAAAAATTAACTTTAAATTTAACTTTAACATTAATATTAATATTAATATTAATATTAGTATTAACATTAATATTAACAAAATTTGGATAATTTTTTTTTAGGTTAAAATTTATCATGTTAGCTGATAAGTCATCAATCATGTTAGATGCTACAGAATCGAAAATGACATCATCTAAATTTTTTCTGGGGACAAATAACATTGTCTTACATAAGGCTTCTAAGGGGAAAAAAAATTCAAACGACAATTTATTTTCAATAAAAAATTGCAACTTTAGCACTCCAGCCATCTCCTGGGATCCTCGGACATGACTTATTAATCACGATCACTATTTTAGCATTATATTTTTTTTATGGATTATTAGCAACGCCACATTTCTCCCTGATCTCTCCATCACTCCCCACTAGAACTTGGAGGCATCCCAGCTTGACCAGAGCATCTCCGAACTTCCGAAGAAACCGAGCATTGTCCCTCCTCAAAGCCGCAACGATGCTCGCGGTGGAGTTGTCCGTCGTCAGTGCCTGATCTATCTGCAATATCCCTCTGTGCCTGCTCAACTGCTGATAGAACTTGTTATCGACCACCAGCGGAGTCGCCTGGTCCAACGCCACGCTCGGCAAGTTGCCCGCAGCAGTAGAGTTGCACAGCTTCTCGAGCTTGGCCCTCAGGCCCGCATCCATGTCCGGGTCCGACAGCCGTCCCTCGACGAAGCCGCAGCTGGCCACGCCGACCGTGTGTGCGCCCAGGAGGACGACCATGTCTTCCGTAGACAGCCCCCTGGCCTTGAACCTTCTGATGGACTCGCGGACGGGGATCGAGGGGCCCGGTATGCCGTCGGCGTCGCCGATGTTCGACCCGAGCGCGTCCCGTCTGCCGGTGGGCACGGGGTACCGCGGGCCGCCGGCGAGCGCCACGGCGTCCCTGGTCGCCAGGGCTATCACGTCGGCGCACGAGACCGTGGACGGGCACGCCTTCTCCAGCCTTGCCTTGGCTCCGTCGATGATTTCGTATCCGCGTACTGAGAAGTTGGGGCCGGCGTCCTTCTCGGTTTCTTTGTCGTGCGTTGAGTTGAGTAGGAGTGATGCGTCGCAACCCTGAAAAAGAAAAATCAAGAAGCCATGTAGCCATAAATGTAAATGTAAAAAAGTCCGTTTACTGTTATTTAACTAAAATAACTACTTACACATCGGCACTAGGTGCAACTATTGTCATAAATATGTAGCTAATAAGGATTGTAAAACTAATTAATTGGAGGTGAATTTATATCTCAAATACATGTATAAGTGATAAATTTACGCAATATAATTAATCATACTAACATATATGTACATGCTTTGCACGTTTTTAATCTCCCTTTAATTAACCTTTTTTTTTTAACTTGAAAAGAGTAAAAGACATGATAATAACAAACTTCATTTTTATTAAAAAAATAAATCAATACGTAATTACCTAAGATCCCTCATTATATTTAGTGAACAATTTTAAATTAGTAAAGTCATGTAAGAACGTATGTGATTTTTTTTTTTTTTTTTACTGTAAAGCCAACTTTCTATAGATTTTCTTCTAATTTAGACGTGTACGACTATGCCTACTTTCTAACCTCTCCTTATATTAGGACTTTTATTTTATACATATTTGATATCTTTGTTAAAGCGATTAAAAAATTTCACAAGTAGTTTTAGATGATTGTTGCATATCCATGACTTGGTATTATAAACATGAAATTTGTAATTAATTGGACACTTGACAGCCATCTGAAATGAATCTGGTAGATTCTCGTGTTCGAATACTATTATGAACAAGGCTAGCCCTCATGAGCTCATAGGAGCCCAAGACAAACTTTCAGGAATGAAGCCTATACGTAACGTGAAAAAAAAAAATAACTAAAAAAAGAAGTAAATATAATAAAAAATGTTATCACCAAGATTTGAATTAATGATCTCAAGTATGTAAGTCTAATATGATTAGCAGTATAGCACAAATATTTTAAGAAAAAATGTCTCACAATAGATCCTTGTTCTATCCTAGATACATTTATGTTATAGCCCCTTTAATTTTTGGAGGCTGTCGCTCAGCTTACTCTACCTGGGTTAAGGCCGCCCCTGATTATGAGCTTAAAATGTGCACAAGACAATATTTAAAATTGGATGACCAATGTACCAGGTTAAAAATCCTACCATAAAGCCATTGTGTAGTGGCAACTAACTCATATGGTTAGAGAGGATTGATGTGCTCTCATACTCACCGTTACGAAGCAATCGTGGAGGTACAAGCGAAGCAAGGCTGCGGTGATGGTGCGGTCAGATCGGAAGCTCTCTTGCACCACCTTTGTTACGATTGATTCTGCCCGCGGGCAGGTGGAGTTGTAGAAGCCAACTAGGAGATCAGCCGAGGCTACGGAAATGGAGAGGAGAAGGAACAGAAACCTCATTTTTATGCAGGCGGGGGTGACTGGTTTTGTACTAGCTATATATGTTGGTGATGTAGTTATTGGAACCTGTTGGAAAGCTTAAATAGAGGCCAGGAGAATTGTCTCTAAACCTTAGCTGTTGGTACCAAAATTAAGTTGAGCTAGCTCGGATTTGGTAGCGAAGAAATTCGTCATGAACCTTCCCTCTCACCGCCACGTGTATGTTTAGTTTGGGTTCTCTACTATGCACGCGGGCAATCGATAACGACGAGGTTATGCATGCCAATTATGTTGGACTGTATCTCGTTTAAGACCTGACAGGAGAATTCTCTTTTAAGACATATGAGCCCAATTCAATATCACACCTCATGAACCAACTCCGGTTCGAATCACACCGCGTTTCCAACAAGTGGTATCAGAGCCCAAGGTTACAGGACGGATTTGAGTTGCTCTAATTGGTTTGAGACAGATGGTGCTGAACGTTCATGTGTATAATCCGATTATACGGACTCAAAGGTACGAGCTCAAAAGACATTGTGGTTGGGGTAGGAGGTTGAATCATGTGGTGTAGATAATTGAAATTAATTCAAGCCTTATAGGAGAATTATCTTTTGAGGCATATGAGCCCAATTCAATATCGTACCTCATGGACCAACACCAGTTCCAATCACATAGCGTTTCCAACAAATTATACTAGGTGCACTGTGTTCATTTGGTTGACTTGTGATCAATATAAGTAAGTAACATACACAACCCCAAGTGCTTAAAATATTCTTATTTGTCACTAGAGGGCTGAGGATCCAAAGTAAATGACAAGCACTGAAGTATATTCGTCTTGTTAATAGCATGTGACTGCTGAGACAAGGCCAACATGCTAAACAAGAACGCGGTTTTTTATGTATGCAACATTTGGAAATACCATTGATACAATCATACAAGACACAGGAGCACAAGATAGTCAACTTGTCGATACATATTTGTAGTGTTTATTTGCAAATTAACTAGGTACGTATAGTATCCCATGATAATGTTAATTAAGCCGGTCATTTTAAAGAAATTACAAAGCCAATGTCAAAGGAAGTAGCAATGTTCTCAACTTGTTTTTTTCCTTAATATCACGGTAAGTGTAACAACAAGTTAGCGTATATAACTTGCCAATTGTAACCATCCAAGATCTTGTAATGTCACTACTTCTCGTTTTTCTTTTCTTTTCTTTTGATTCGATGTTGGTGTTTCCAGCTTGGGAAATACAAACTAAGGATTCGTGTAATCAACCTGCAAATGGATCAAGAATGAGCTGCAAACCGGCCCGGGGTTTAGGTTATCCTATTCGGACTTAATTTTGGTTACCCTTTATCTTTATTGTGGGCCAAGTTCTGGTGTCACCTCTGACTCAGACCTCTTGATGGTTCACGTTGAGTCTAGAGGGTTGTTTAACTTCGAAGTCTTGTCAGACTTACTCTAGGACGAGTCCGCACTTTACTAGTTAGGTGTTGGACTAATGTTTCCTCCAATGCACAAGTTAGATTATGAGCTTCAAGGACATGTAGGTCTTAGTTGACCTTTATGTACTATTGTTTACCCAAGCTAATTTCATTTCCTATATAATTAATTTCACTAAATTTGAAAAAAATTACAAATTACCTAGCTACAACTCATCCAAATTCCTGTAGGACGTTAACATGTGTCCTTATGATACGTGTCAACCCATCGACAAATGTGTATTTTATGTGAATAAACCAACGGTACACTAAATAAAGGTTTTTTTTTTATACTTAAAATGTGTATTTATTAATGTAATAGCGCAAGTATGTCCATGTAAAATGTAAAATTATCGATGTCTATTATCAGGCTTTGGATGAAGGTTTTGTGTTCTTAGCAATCAACTTTCCATTCATTTTCCGTGAAAATGAATTGGTTCAGACATGAATAAAAATATTAATTTGTTTAATTTTTTATAAATACCTTCTCATTAGTTATGTTTTTATTACCTAAATTCAGTTGGTATTATTGAGGGTATTATCGTCCAAAAAAATTGTATTAATGCCACCAACATTTTCTGTAAAGCAAAAATATTTTCAAAGAAGTTCTTCAGTTTTACTTTCTTACTACATATGTGGGTACCTAAAATCTCCCATAAATTCATTTGCAGCATCTAAAACTTGAACCAAACACCCTACGGGCACATATTAACAGTACCGTTCCTTTTATACTAGAAGAAGCGCTTACGTGTGGGAGTGAATGTCAATTAATGGATCTTGTTATGTATATTTGCACACACAAAAAAAAGATCCTGCAGCAAGCTTCTAAACTCGAGCAATTCCCGTATTAATATTATTGGTACACCTAAAATATCATATTGCACTCCTCCCTCCATGCATGTCAAATTAATGCCAAATTTAATACATGAGTAGATTTGAAATTTGGACGATAAAAAATTAAACAGGAGTATATGATAATATTTTGTGTGCGGCTATACGCATTCCATGACTTTCTAAGTACACCCCATATAACTTAAGTTGAAAATTAGATTAATGTTAAAAGACTCATATACCCATATGACCTTCCTATCACACCTCACCATCCTCCTTCCTTCTTTCATTTTCACATTCTTCTCCAACCCAACCCCTAGAAAAACTCTACTTTGAAATTGTGAAGATGGAGGAAGGAAGTCCGCTTCAAAGACACAATCCTTCTTTCTCGTTTTTAAACCATTGTATGTGAATAGTTGAACAAAAAAAAATTCGCGATAAGCACGATCAACACAGGTCAAACGGAACACTGTCTGCTCGACCTGTGTCGGCCGAACATTACATGTTCTGTTCGACTGGTTGAACTGAACAAAATATGTTCGATCGAAAAAAGTCGAACATATATAGGGCCGTTCGACCTGTAATGGTCGAACAATAGAGCTTTGTCCGATTAGTTGTGGTCGAACATTGTGTTTTTTCATTTAATTTTTTGTTCGACCAGCTTTGGTCGAACGTTAGCAAAGAGGTTCGACTGTTGTAGGTCGAACTCCAGTCCGAGCGCTCGACAAATCAGGCTCGAACAGAACCGTGAAAACTCAAAAAAAATTTAAAATTTATTTCGTTTTCACACGATTGAAGAGATTCGAAAAATCCTAGCAGTGATCTTGGGATTGGTCTTGGGAGCAGAGGGGATCGGAGAGGAGAGGGAGCCGGTTGGTTGGAGAGAGGAGAGTAGAGAGTTTAGAATGATTTGCGGTGTGTTTAGGAACGATAGAAATGTTTTTTATGTTAGAATAGAAAAGAATATTTTGGTCATTTGATGTAATGTACTTAACATTTATGCTAATTTTAATCAATTAAAATGTGGTGTACTTAATACTTGAAGTATGTTGTGTAAGTCATGGGACGCGTATAGCCTCACCCTAATAGGAGTGCCAATAAAAGCACCCATATTTAAACTATGGAAAGTTGAGGAGTTCAGGATTCATTCACAGAGACCAACAAGAAATGTTTCAAAATGGATTATGTGCAGCGGATCAGAGGTTTATAGATTCTTAAGAGTACAACATTAATCATCTTGTAATTTGTAGGTGTACATCGATCAACGAAATTAATCCTCATTTGCTCCAACGACAATTAACATTGTGAATCTAGCTGCTTAAGAACGAATAGCCGTCGTCTCCCCTTTAAGCAGAGACCTTCTTCTCGTCTGCGACAACAGCAGGCTCCTTAACCTCTTCAACCTTCTCTGCGACCAGCTCCTTCTCTTTCTCCTCGACGACCGGAGCGACATTTTCTTCGACCGGCGCTGGTGCTGGCACTGGTGCAGGTGCAGCTGCTGGCGCATCCTCCTTCACGACAACTGGCTCCAATTTGACTGGTTCGATATCGGCTTTCAGCTCGCTGATCTCGGGAGCTAACTCGACCTCCGGGATTTTCTCATCCTCTGCCTTTGGCGAGGAGAGGTCCACCAGCGGAGCCTCCTTGATCTCGTTATTCTCGGCCGTGGTTTCGGCCTTGACCTGCAAATTTTTACGCAAACATTAATCAGAACGTGGGTTCGGCGGGTACGAACAAGAAAACTTGATAAATTTTGTTTGGTACAATGCGCACCTCCTCCCGGGGGGCATCACTGTCGACATGTTTGACAAAGACCTCCGGTTCCGCTGCGGAGCTCTCGACTGGAGCGGCGGCCCTGGAGCCGTCGGTTTCCTTGGGTTTGCTCGCGCAGCCTCCCATTGGTCAGGCGCTGGTGAGCAAATGCCGACGAGTGAAGCTTGCGATGGGAGCGAGGAGGTCAGTGGAGCTCTAAATGAAGGAAGAATGGCAATGGAGAGCCTTCGGAGGCCGGGGTATATATTGGGGGTCGGGGATGGAGACGAGGAAAGCACAATGTCCTAAATTTTAGGTACATTTGGGTGGTCGAGAGGGAAGGATGGGGTCTTCTTGGACGTTTTCAAATTGGCTTTCCGGTTGGAGTCGGTTATTTCCGTTGGGAATTCCTGCATCCTTAAGGTTCTCATTCAAAAAAATCTGGAAATCTTCGGTCCATCAAGCCCATAGTTGTTCCACAAGTAAAGCCCAAAACTCAAAACACAATTTCTTTCAGAACATTGAATTGATTAAAGCTAGAGTTGCCAATGAGGTAAGGTGAGAGGCATTCGTTCCATCTGTCTAGGTTTGAGCCAAGGAGAAGCGTATTGTTTCTTCCATTTGATAAATGGTAGGAATGGAGCAGCATGCGGATCAACATTCGATCGAATCAAATCGGCTCAGTTAGTTGGTTCAACCATTGGATTAAGTTAAGTGGCCCAAGTTCATTACCTTCTAGACACTGATTTTTACATAAATATTCATTTATAAGCGGTTTCTGGTGAACAATGGGTCAACATTGATCCGGCCAAAAAAGGTTACTGGTTCATCGGTCAACCGATTGAACCGTCCGATTTGATATGGTTTTTAAAACATTGCTTTCAACAATGCAAATCAAAATAGGTATGCTATTTGAGAAGTTACTAATGCGGCTCACTTGTTACTTGTTACTTGTTAGCCCCAAATTCTATTTGTTTTGAGAAAGCACCTGAATTTTTTGTTGCCTTCCTCGCACATGGTAATATTTGATTTTTTTTTCCCCTTTTGTTGATATAAATAACATCTTTTAAGATGAAAAAATAAAATAAAAAAAACTCCTCCAAATTATGTAATAAATTTGGCCTGTCACACAAACCCAAGGCTTAACACCCAATACCAATAATTTTGCGGTAGGTTGTTTATTTCATCCACATCCGATGGACAAATCAAGTCCAACAATTTTCATATAGTAACATTGTTCGTGGGGTGTAGTCCGTTGGATACAACGAGAAATTTCGTGGGAATGGACACGGTTTGAATTCCTCCTAGGTGTTGCTAGCCGGTCCGGAGAAAAGAACACCGCAAAAAGAAGAAGAAGAAGAAGAATGACATGTGTCCTATTTGATTAGTTTTATTTAGGGCACTCTGAGGTGGATTAGAAAGGGTTTCACAATTGAGGATTGAGCACAATTTTGACATGAAATGGAATGTTTTAGAAAGATGTTCTCTCCTTTCCGGAAAAACATCAGCAATAGCAAGCCTAAGTTTTATGATTGCCAAGTCGAATTTTGTTCGTCACCAAAACTAGCAAGAATATTCACCCTTCCATTCGAAATTTATAACGTTTCATTTTAACTAGTGGTATGTTTACCAAACTATTTTAAAAATAATTTTAGGTTGGATAAAAATGACACATGACAACCTTTAAGTAAAAAAAATAAAAATCTTGATTAATTTTGGTGGATGAATAAAATAAACTTTAATTTTGCCTATCTATTTTATTGGTAGGTGGGTCAAGTCAATGACGGATTTAAAATTATTTAATGGAGGTTGTTCTTATTTTTCTTAAAAATTAATATGATACTATCGAACTGGACATGAAGAATTCAAATTCATGAACACTCTAATAAAATAAATAGCAACAAAGAAATCCATATTTTGTAGAGCAATGCTACAGTTACAACCAAACTTTTACAACCTTCTTACAACCACTCACCCATTTTCTGACATGTGGACCAGGTGGTGGCCTGGCCCACATGTCAGCAAATGGGTATAAGTTGTAAAAAGGTTGTAAAAGTTTGATTATAAACCAAACATTTTCCTATTTTGTAGGAGAGAAGATACAGTCATAACAAGGGAATTTGAACCCAATAATGCTAAGTTTACTACCAAATATTTACAACCTTCTTACAACCTCCTCTCCCACCCTCTTACACATGGGTCCCACCGGGTCCCACCTTCCCTCTCACCCCCCCTGCTACATGGACTCCACCCGACTCCACCACTTATCCCCCTCCTCCAATCGAAATCCGACACGTGTTGTAGAAGAGGAGTAAGCATTTGGTTGTAGGCATAGCCATCTATTCAAATATTGTTACATAACATTCATTTGGCACACCTGTTAAAAAGTTACATGGGGCTAGGCGATGAGCAAAGTATTTTGCAAAGCTAACACCGCTGTTAACTTAAGAAACCGTTGTACCAAACCCATCCAACACCACCGACCGAAATTGCTCAACTGTCAAGTGGCATACACACCAAACCGAACAGATCGGAAAAGAATCCCATTGTTTCTTTCCACCACCACCGTCACCTCACCCTCTTTCTTCCCCCAAAGGGAAGGAGAAATTAGGGTTAGGGTTTCTTCCCACAAATCAAATCATGATCCGATCCTCATCGAAACCCTACCTTCTCTTCCCTCTCCTCCTCCTCCTCATCGCCGCCGCCGGCGTCCGATCCGACGAAGGCTCCGACCCCTGCCCCCGGATGTCCGACGGTTCCTCCCCGTCCTGTCCCGTCAGATGCTTCCGCCCCGATCCCGTGTGCGGCGCCGACGGGGTGACCTACTGGTGCGGGTGCGCGGAGGCGGCGTGCGCCGGGGCCGCCGTGGCGAAGCTGGGGTTCTGCCAGGTCGGCAGCGGCGGCACCGGACTCGTCTCCGGCCAGGCCTTCCTCCTCGTCCACATCCTCTGGCTCATCCTCCTCGGCTTCTCCGTCATCTGCGGCTTCCTCTGACGGACACCTAATCGAAATGCCTCTCCGTCTCGTGTCGGTTCGGTACATTTTTAACATTCTTTGTATATTTTATTGTGGAGTGGAGAACTGGAGGGTTTTATATACTCTTTTACAGCTGTTATTTTTTGTTGTTGTAAATTTACTATTTATTGGAACTAATTAATTCCATTCTTTTCATCATCTTGAATTCCTATGATTAACTAAGACTATCACATTGTTCGTTCGTGAATATTTATTGAAATAATATAAATATATAAACCTCAACATTAGTCCGTGACTCTAGAGTTTTGGTGTCGCTGGCTGAGTCTAACAGTGTACCATAACAATTTCAGATTCAAATTTCTTTTGGCGTGTAATATACTCTTATGAAGACTGATAGTGATATATGACCTGCCGGCTAGCCCGGTGTTAAGAATCCGGGAGTCTTGTGCAAAATCTGAAAGAGACATTGGAAAAAAAAAAAAATAAAAGGAGACTTTTCTTTGAATTTAAAAGAGATTTATAAGTGTTCTTACTGTGGTTTTGGACTAGACCTTTTATATTCTAAAACAATAACTTGAACCTTTATAAAAAAAAAACTCTTATATATAAATGATTTACGAAATCTAGGGACCTTGGGTGGTTGTCTAGCCTGCGGTAGTGGAATGATATAATTTGTATTGTGTCGTATTCGTGTCCCAACAACGTAGATTGAATGGTTTCTTTGACATCTTTACTTGAGCTTCATTTTGCCTATGGGTACTTAACTGGTAACAATCTATTATTGTTCGAAGCATTTGGGGTTTACGTTGTGAATCTTTCTTCACCAACGGCCGGGTGTAACATCTATAGCTTAACTTAAAATCAAACATATCACTCAGAAGTGGTGGAGCGTCGGTGTTGGTAACCATGTCAAAGTACATAGCAAATGAGAGTAGGACAGTTGAGGCTTTAGCTTTGCACTGACATTAGGGCTGTCTGCGGATGCTAAAAGAGATGCAAATTAGGGCCTCTGTTTTTTTTTTTTTGCATGTAAATGAAATTTTTTTGCATGTTTAGATTTTGTGTTCCATGTTATTGCAGATTTTGTGTTCCATGTTTAGATTCGCGGGATTGGAGGTTTGGAAAAGAAAAGTGATTTATTTCCTTCTTTTGGATGCCAAAAGAGACGAGGAGGAAAGGAATTTAATTCCCAAGAAGAGAGAAAATAGGAAGAAAAGTGGTTCCTTTCACCAACCTATGATTAATTTATTTTCCTCCTCTAAGAATTCACTTTCGCTTCCAATTTTCTCGATCGTTCCAAACACCGGAAACAAAAATTGATTGGAATTGTAATTTCCCAAAGGAAAGAAAAAATCATAGAATTAATTTCCTTTTCTTTCCTTCCACGAACCAAATGAGGCCCAAGTTTATAACAAAAACTAGAATCAATGTAAATGTTGCAACACCAATTATATCAACAACACTTACAACCAACCAAACGAGGCCTAAGCTCAGGTCAGCAAAACAACATTTACATGCACTTGGGGTACTGCTATGCGTATCCTCCGCCTCCCCAAATTAACTCTGGATTAACTATCTTAAAAGAGTCTTATGATCGCTCAGACGGATCGCGTTGATATTCTGGTGTAACCACGATCTGTGTTTGGAGGTTTAACACTCTGTTCGACCGTGAGGACTTGTTGTCAACCATTGATTACCTATGTTATTCCCATGTGTTCTTGAAGACGACAACTGCTGTATATTTTGTGACAAGATTTCCCAAAAAATTGACCCAAAAAAATTCTTATGAAAATGAAATGGTGTCCATGAGGCTCTTGCTAGTGCTAGTCCGGGTTTTAGTTATTATGAGGCTCTTGCTAGTGCAAGTCCGGGTTTCGGTTATGACAACAAAACCTTACACAAATGCTGCTCTAGATTTTTTAGGACAGTTGGAAATTTGTGTTTTAATTTGCATAAATTCTTGTAAGTTCTGCACAACAGGTTATTTGATTCCGCGGTTCAGAACCTAGGCATGGTCATGTGGTTGCAGCAAGGAAAGAATGTCTAATATTGCTACCACTAGCAGAATATTTAACTTGCTTCCGTGCTGTTCTCTGTGATAGATTAACTGTCAACACGTTATAATTTTTCTGTTAGCTGTACGTACAGATCATGAGAACCACCAAACATTAGAAAACTGACGAGCGATCCCAATATGCATGAGATAGAGAAGTTCTTACTACATAGTGCAGGATTAATTCACGGATGGGAATACCATAACATGACACATATCTTGATATTGCAATAGTGTATTTTGAAATATTCAAAGCACGCTACTATTTTATCCGCAGCTTTTGTGACCGCCAATTGGCCCGCCATCACATGTCGGCCTACCATTTTAGAGATGAGAGCCAGATTTTAAGGAGGTGGGACTCGAAGAATGCAGGGACGCCAATTGTTGGCCGCCACGTGGATGCGGGTTACTGACGGTCACGTCCATATGCGGGCAAAATATCATTTACGAAATTCAAATTGTATCCCTACCCATATTTTTAGAGGGTACTTAAAGTAGTTCATGGTTGACTTGGTGTATCCATCTTCGTGCAATTAATTACAATTATACTTCTCCGGCTTCTGGAACAAGATTTAAAAATATCTTCTACTATATAATGCGGCTTAGAAACAGCTCAGAAATGAACCGTTTAAATCGTATGTATATCATCCACCATTTATTTTATTAAAAACTTATGGATAAAAAAACACTCCTTTTTTAAACTTAAAAATGTTTAAAATTTAAATTTAAAGTAAAAAAAAATATTAACTTTTCTAACTATTTTTAACAAACCTAAATTCAAATATATTTAAAATATTAAATTAAAAAATATTTAATTATTCTAAATTAATTTATGTACAATGCACATGAATTTACTAGTATATATAACTAGACATCAATTAGTTAAAAAAATAACAACAACAACAAAGATTTGTTGGGGGCATGCAGTTGTCATTGCAGCGGCCCAGCCAAATGGAGGGAGTGGACTCTCCCTTCATCTCTCTCATGTGTTTCAGTAAATGACAGGTGATTGAACCCATTTTTTTGGTTATAGGTCGGATCAGAGTTCAAATAAACTTGGTTTGGTTTGGTTCAAATAGATAATATATCCACATTTACTTTTTGGTTTGATTTGGTTCTTAACATGTTTGGCTTGGTTTAATTTTACAACTATAACGTCTTTCAAAACCAAATCAAGAACTAAATTATACAAATCTCATCCAATAAATGTTTTTGCATTTTAAACAAGAAACCAAAAGTAGGCCGGTTCAATTGTGAACTGGTTCGACCGGTTAGACCCGGTTGTGAAAAAAAATCAGTGGTTATTTAAAAATTCAGTTTATGTTAGACCGGACCGGTCGGACTGCCGATCTGGTTCTGACAACACTGGTTTCAGCTGTAGGAAGATTTGAGAAGTATATGATCGATAGGGTAATCCAATTTAGAGCGGCCCATGCAAGCTCACCTACTACACCAATGATTCTGCAGCATGATCCAATACCTCAAGAACAAAAAATAAAACTGTTAATTGGGACGTAGCTGTAATACATATATGAGTTGTGACATCGAAGGGATTTTAAGCGGAAGCAATAGATAGCGTCAATGCGATTCTAATCTAAGTTCCTTCTAGATCACAGTTACCAAAACCTCCGACCGGTAAAAAAGAACTTTTTTGTTCACCCCCTCAACATATCTCATACAAAAAGATGGAAGAGAGAGAGAGAGAGAGAGAGAGAGAGAGAGAGAAAGGGGGGGGGGGGGGGGGGGGGGGGGGGGGGGGGGGGGGGGGGGGGGGAAGAATAATTAAGGATCAAGTTATTCTTCACTGAGTACGCACATGCTGGTCAATTAAAAAAAGTAGTTATTCTTAAAGTAGAGACAAACTTCTAGGTTTTGAATAAGAGCTATGTAGGTAACTGAGGAGTATGTAAAGTACTCCACATGGAAATACTGTCAAACTTCTTACAGCAGTGCTAGTGCTACTTTGCCCAGGATTTGGACCGCGGTCCTGAACTGCTGCTCACGTGTTGCTCCTCATTGGAGGAGGACGCGGAATTCGCGGATATGGACCCGATAGATGCGCGCGGCGGGGAGGGGAGGGGGGTGCGGAGCAATTGGGGGGGGGGGGGGGGGGGGGGGGGAGGTTGGGAAATTTCCTTCTTATCCATAGGGACCGGCCACCCATGTAAACCAAATTCGGTTTGTAGACGACCCAGTTCAAAAGAAATTATTCAACGTGATGGACTCACCACATATGTGGTAGTGGTGAGTCCTGAATATCCTCCAGTAGGATAATGATACATGCTCTCTATTTTTTTCCCCCTCTAATTTAGTCTTATACATGAAAGATATATGTGTCATTATATACCATTAGAGGGAGCTCCGACCTAACCATGACACGTCACCAGGGACGGAGGGACACTATCCAGTGCAAAAAAAAAAATAAAAAAAATCTAATGCCAAATATTTTTTTCTAAGTAAATGGGGCGGTCAGCCAAGTACAAAAAAGAAGCAAGTGTCCGACCGACAGAATGTTCAACTCAAGTTAGCAAAAAAAAAGCTCTGTTTTTTTTTTCCAAGTGAAGGGCCGGCCTCTTCTCTTCTGTTCTACTTGGAAAAAAGTATATTACCTATGCAGTCCAGGTTAAAGTATATATACTTAAGTGGATTATAATGGAAAAATATTCGTACGTGAATATGATAATCAAGCTTTCATTTCATTGGAGCTTGATATTGGCAATTTTGAGTGAAATTTTATGAAGATGATTGCTAATTTATCTTTGTATTATTTAGCCAGTATTCAATTGAGGGAGCTAAATTTGGTACAAGTATTGACTATTTCTATGAGTACCTCTTGTAGGCAAGTTATCTTCATTTACATGTTCAATTTCATGAAGATTAAATAGATGCTCGAATTGACACAAGTTGACTCTTTTAGAATACTCTTGAAGGCTAGTTATTTCTTTACAAGTTCAATTTCATGAAGATCAAATGGATATGCCCCAAGCTCCTACTAGGGTTGCGTTTGGTCATTGTAATGTAATCGTAATCGTAATGGAATTGGGATTTGTAATGTAATTGGGTTTGTAATGTAATGGAATTACAATTACATTACTATGTTTGGTTGAGCATGTAATCAAACCATGTAATGTAATGCCAATTGCATTCATATGTTGGTTTACATGTAATGTAATTAAGTTTCTAATTTAATATTTTTTTAAAACAACATAAAATTTAAAAATTGGATCACTAAATTTTTTTAAAAAATTTAAAAAGAAAAAAACTAAAAAAAATAAGGAAAAATGGTTTGTTTCTGCTAAAAAGACCAAAAACGAAAAAAAAAAAACGACAAAAAATAAAAAATACAAAAAATGACAACCGAACAAAACAGAAGGAAAAAAAAACCAAAAATGAAAAAGCGATAAAAAAGAAAAACGACAAAAAAAAGATAAAAAATGTGAAAACCATAAAAAGTGACCAATAATGATTAAAAAATTGACAAAAAACAACAATAAATGAAAGAAAAAAAAGACCAAAAAGACCAAAAACAAAAAAAAAGGACAAAAAAATGAACAAAACGACAAAAAAAGAAAAAAAAAATGACAAAAAACGATAAAATAGAGCAAAAAAAATATAAACGATTAAAAAAGGAACAGAAATGACAAAAAACGAAAATACGAAAAAAGACCAAAAACAAGAGGGAATTAAAACGAGAAAAAAACGACAAAAAGATTAAAAAACGTACAAGGTCGACAAAAATCGCTAAATAACATGCAGAAATGACAAAAAATGTGCAAAATCGACAAAAAACGTAAAAAATTAAAAAAACGATAAAAAAGGCAAAAAATGAACAAAAACGACAAAAAAGGGCAAAAAAAAGGGGACAAAAACGACAAAAAAACAAACAAAAATAACCAAAAACAAAAAAAATGACAAAAAAAGAACAAAAACGACAAAAAACGGACACAAACAACAAAAAAAGGACAAAAACGACAAAAAAACAAACAAAAACAACCAAAAACGAACAAAAATGACAAAAAAAGAACAAAAACAACAAAAAAACGAACCAAAAAAGACAAAAACGATAGAAAATCGAACAAAAATGACAAAAATAAAAAAAAATTACAAAAAACGAACAAAAACGACCAAAAACGAACAAAAAAGACCAAAAACAACAAAAAAAAGGCAAAAAACGACAAAAAAACAAACAAAAACAACAAAAAACGAACAAAAATGACAAAAAAACGAACAAAAAACGACAAAAAAACGGACAAAAACAACAAAAAAAGGACAAAAACGACAAAAAACAACAAAAACAACCAAAAACTAACAAAAATGACAAAAATGAACAAAAACGACAAAAAACGAACAAAAAAAAGGACAAAAACGACAAAAAACCAAACAAAAATGACAAAATACGAAAAAAATTACAAAAAACGAAAAAAAAACGACAAAAAAACAAAAAACAAACAAAAAAGGACCAAAAATAACAAAAACGACAAAAAAACAAACAAGAACAACGAAAAACGAACAAAAAGGACAAAAAAACGAACAAAAACGACAAAAAACGGACAAAAACAACAAAAAAAGGACAAAAACGACAAAAAACAAAAAAAACAAATAAAACGAACAAAAATGCTAAAAACGAACAAAAACTACAAAAAAGGACAAAAACAACAAAAAAGGACAAAAACGAACAAAAAGCAAACAAAAACAACAAAAAACGAACAAAATAACAAAAAACGAACAAAAAGGACCAAAAACGACAAAAAACAAACAAAAATAACACAAAATGACAAAAAAACGAACAAAAATGACAAAAACGAACACAAAAAAAAAATGAACAAAAATGACCAAAACGACAAACAAACAAAAACAAAAAAATGACAAAAAAAACGAACAAAAAGACCAAATTATAGCTACCAGCTTCGCTTAAGTTGTAATGTAATTGCGATTACATAGGTTTTATGATGTAATTGAGTTTAGAGAAATGATGTAATGTAATCAAACTTGTAATCGCGATTACATTAATCTAATTTTTTTGTCCAACAAACACCGAGTTAGATTGACAACGTAATGCCAATACATTACGTTGTCCAATCCTGCAAACCAAACGGGCCCTAGGTCCGTTGCAGCTTTTGGTTTCCCTTGTACTGCAAACCTGCAAGCAGACAGCCTAAAGGCCTTATAGTTCTGTTCCATATCACAACTTTTATTATCCAACTTCGTTGTTGGAAAATGATGATGAGTGTTGGAGTATTCAATAATATGGGGCCACATGTAAAACTAATTGTGTGGGCTATTTAAATAATTAAGCCAAATTAAAGTGGTCTATTGAAAATTGGCTTAAGGGTATAATTGTCATGGAATTAATGTGTAGATACCGGAGATAATTCCAATTTGATGAGGGGCCAAATTAGAAATATCAAAACACACACACACACACACACACACACACACACATATATATATATATATATATATATATATATATATATATATATATATATATATATATATATATATATATATGTGTGTGTGTGTGTGTGTGTGTGTGTGGTGTGTGTGTGTGTGTGTGTGTATTCATTAGGGTTATGGTCCCCAACTTCTACGGCCACCAAAGAGAGGTTTTCTCTTTTTCTCTTCTGCATCCCCATCAACAGAAAGAGAGGGACAAAGGATTCGGATTCCTCTTTGTCATTAAGGGTCATGGCAAGTTGGAAGATCGAACCCAACAAAAGAGACGTTCGCTTCAAGATCCATCAAGTCTAGCAATGGATTCAGGTACGCTTCCGCCATTTAGTTTTGTTCTTCATCTCATGAATCAACAGGCATTAAATCCTAACAAGTGGTATCGGAGCCTCCTTGTTTGATTCATGAGTCTGAAGTTTCAAAATAAATTTTTGTTATTATTCAGAAACCCTAAATCGTCCTATTAATTTAATTTAGGGTTGATTGTTTGGTCAAAAGTTTTATGAATACATGATAGAAACAGTACGAAAACTTCTATTATAATATATTTAAATCGAAAGATCATCGTTGACTTCATATTATCACATACATGCATGCAGTTAAGATTTCCTTTTGTGATGTTTGAAGATGCAGCCAACTTATAATGTGGATGATTTTATTTTATGCCATAAGGATGTTTAGATGAGAAGAAAGAGAAGATATATTATTATATAATATTGATACACATCTCATGTACGGCCTTAAGTGCTCCATTTGTGATTATTTGACATTATGTGGATTATTTTAAGGTGTTTTTAGTCGAAAATTTGTTTTGGGTTATAATATATTTTTTATAGTGCAAACTTATATTTCCTTATTTTCAGCTGGTTTTGATACTAAAACTAAAATTTGAAAACTAAGTGCTTCACTTTTCTGTGGGGTTTTTATTTTATTTTAAATCCAATAGATTGCTTTTGGTTTCTGAAGTTCGACTTTTACAAGTTTGCTTTGATTAAATTTGATATACTTGGGAATCACGACCATTATTTTCATATAAAGCACATGCACTATTGCACTTTGGTTAAATTAGACATATTCTAAATACAGCGTGAAACACCAAGATCCATGTCGAGTCGAAATATGGGATATGTAATATTTGGATAAACATGGAAGATTTTTTTTAAGAAGGAAGAAGAGGGTTCACTACAACAAAAAGACCTATTAATGACGCTTGATAAGTGGATTTCATGACGGCTGATAAAGAAGCGTCATCAAAGTTCGAAATACCTTTTTTTCTATGACGGTTTAGGCTAATTCTGGACTTTTTATAACGTTTATAAAATAAAACGTTATTAATAATTTAGAGCGGTAGCAAACTTGTAATATTTTTTAAGTTTAATTGTTGGCAAAATCCTTGCTATAGCCCGCCTCTCCCCCAAAACATTCTGGTCTTCTCCTTCTCCTCCTTTCTTCTCCCTCCTCTCCCCCAACTCCAAAACCCTAACCCTAGATCCAAAATCTTCGAGGAGGGCCTCACGCTCCTCGTTGCCCTCCAGGACAAGCTCGAGGCCGCCGCGCACGCGATCGACAAGAACGCGAAGTAGGAGCGTTAGAGTTCTGCTCGTCCTCTTCTCTGTGCTCTCCCTCTCCTTTCTCTTCTCCATTCTCGCGCTTCTTCCCGACCCCCTCTTCGTCCTCTCCCTCCCAATGGCGGCTCGACGACTCCCCATCGGTAGTCCCAGTCGAAACGTACTACGGCCGCACCCCCGCGAAGGCGGCCGTGGCCCCGGTCGACACCGCGACGGCGGCGGCGCATGGTAACCACCAGGAGGAGAAGAGGTGCAGCTTCATCACACACAATTCAGGATTCACTTATAGGTGACTTGGTTGTGCTATATTTGCAGGTTCATCCTGTCATAGTTTCTGTAGCATGATTTTTCTTCTTAATATTTGTCAATTGTGTACACAATTTGATAGTTGAGCAGAAGTTGAACTGGAGCATGACTTGAAACAACAAACCTATTTTTTTTTTCTTTCTTTCTGAGAAATGGTTTAGGATATCAATGTGGTTTGTATTGTTACAACTAAATAGAGATGTTCTTGGAAAATTGAGAAATAATGCAGAAGGAACCAAGGGTTCACTGGGCTGTGCCGCAATATACACTTCTCTTATGTATTAAAGTTAAGTTCTGTCATTGTGGCACCCCAGAAAAAAAACTGCATGTTTTTGAAAAGCAGGACTAGGCCTTACAGAGATTGCAAATGCAATATTCAGGAGGTTATATATAATACTGAAAAAAGTGTAATGGCTTACAGTTAAAGCTTTATTAACAGTGTGTTAATATAAACAAGGTTATAGAAATTTTACATAGGTTTGGCAAATTACAGCTCTAACTTTGTGATTAGGTCTTGTATTTTTTTTTCCGATTAGTGCAGACAATTTTGGCACTTGAACTTGTTTGATATGTTGTCTGTATCATGGGTTTTGGTAAGGTTTAGCCAATTGAGATTTAAATTGAGACTAAACTTGGTAGTGGTGAACATTGTCTCCAGAAGAGAAGCAGAGTGGTGGCTGGCCTAGTGACTGAGAAGCGGACTCTTGTATGCTAGTGCTACAGAAAGTTGTGGATTCAAATGGACCAAAATATGATGAGTTTTGGAGGTTTGTTGATTTTCATTTACGCAAAGTTTATACTGACATGGTGTTTCTTGAAGTGGTTGATATGGATGTTTGCCAACTGTTTTGTGAGGTAGAGAGCAATATGAGGTGCGTTGTACAAACTGCAAAGCCAGGGTGACTGTCCTTATGTTTTCGGTGTAAGAAGGCCAACCCAAAGCTATTGAGGTCGATGGGACGTCATTTCTGATAGCTCAGAATTTTGGAGATAGTGAAGGTTGATGCTTTGTCAAGTGCCAAATGTTGATGCTTTGTATTTTGTTTAGTTGCAACTTATTTATGTTTCCTCTTATTCTTAGCTTCTTTGTTCAATTGTTACCAAGTTGTTAGCAAAGCTTTGATCTTGCATGAATTCTGCAGAATTTTTTTCCACTCCCGAAGCATGCTCCTGGTCTCATGCCCTAGTATAGGATGTAAGTTCAAGATGCATGACTCTGTAGATGTTAAAACTATATAAAGGGCTGTCAGTACTACATTTATCCTTGTATTATTACTTTTTGCTAGGTCAGTAATCTTGAAATGATCCAAGCAATGTTAGTAACTGGATCTTTTGAATCATTAGATCTTCAGTTCAATGACAACTTTGTTACTCCAATTTGCAGGCAACAGATAAGGATTGGGTGCAGTTGCAGGGAAAGTTTCTTATTAATGGTGTTGTTTCGAAGGCAGTCATATTTCGGGAAGGGCCGCCACCTGGTACCGATATTCTTGTCAATAGTTTAGTAGTTAAACATGCAGATAAGCTCCCACCATCTTCGTCGCCTGATACAGAGGTTTGTTGATTGTATGACTTCATATACATAGAGACTTTTTTTTATAGATTCTTTGGACTTTCAATTTGTATATTTTTTGATAAGTTTGCTTCTTGATATATCTGTTAGAAACTTTCTACATTATTTTATGTGCAGAATGGTTCATGTTTTTTAAAAAAATTTGTTTATGTCTAAAGTGTATGGTATCCCTTAACTTGGTGCAGCTCATAAATTAGCTCTCTTTTTTTCAACATTCCACGCAGAAGGTACTCTCACAGCATAGATTAACACTATCTTGACTTTAGAGATATTTGTTATATACATCAAAAACTCCAAACACCACTGGTATATTTCAATGCATTCTTTAATAATTGTTGCTAAGTTCAAATGAGTTGTGTACAGGTTTAGATTACTGACAATACTTGTTGAATGAAGGAAACTCTTTTCTTAGCAGACAGTGACAAAACAATCAATTTTCAGGGAACTATCATTTCTACCATTAAGTAGAAAAAAAATGTATTCCATATTGATTTATTTTTTCATATGAAGTTTTCATCTGGTTATATATCACCTCTCTCTCTCACTAGTTCTTTATTTGCGTTTTGTTCTGAATAAGCTTTCTGCGCTTTTGTAGAATGTTATATATGGTGCAAAGATAATCACAAATAGCAATCTCAGTGATAGCCTAAATGGGTGGTTTCCCCTTGGTCCATGTACACTGAGCATTGCTAATGGATCACCACATGTTCTTCCTCCAATTGTGTGTGTGCGTGTGATTTCAAAAAAAAAAAACATGTTCTTCCTCCAATGGCAAGATGTAAGCCCCCAGAATTTCTGGAATTTTTTTCGAATTTCCTAAATGATTTATTCTCGATAATTAATTTTGATTTAATTAGTTATTATCATTTAATGCTCTTTACCGTGACTTGAAATTCTAGAGCATCAGGGATGCCAGTCTCTGGAAACTTCCTTCTTGGAGTTTGTAGTAGACGAGATTATCTTCATTTTGATATATCATGTCCCATCCAAACTCGTTCCCTTGTGCTCCATTTGTATCGCGCAAGTTCGGGTCAATTTAGACCATTTAAATTATTAATTGATTTCTCACTCTTTTTCTTGATCCCCATAAGCACGTTACCGTGGCTTTTAATTTAGGAGCACCAGACCAGTCGTTTTCTCAGAACCAACTTGTCATGCCTGATCTACTCGAGACGCTCTTCACCCATGACCATTGTGTCCCACTCAGACACTCCATTTTGTGCTCCATTTCCTTCGCACAACTTCCGGTTCAATTTAGGCCAATTAATTATCTGCCGTAAAATCTGATTTAATTTCCCATTTAATTTCCGGGCCCGATATCGGTCCAATCCAGTCGACCCCAAATAGGAACATGGCCTACACGAAGCCTACTACCCACCTGCCACTTGTGTCCCATTTATTTGAATCCCCATATGTTATTTATTTGCCCATGATTATAAACACCTATTTTAATTCGAATATTGCACCTTGTCCGATTTTGGCCCGACCCGGCTCTACCGAACCCGAACCCAGCTCCATGTTGCCCTCCATCGTGATTGTCCATACCCCACTGATATTTTTCCTCTACCCTAAATATCTCTTTTTATGTAAATAT
This sequence comes from Iris pallida, assembly GCA_029216955.1. Classification (NCBI taxonomy): domain Eukaryota; kingdom Viridiplantae; phylum Streptophyta; class Magnoliopsida; order Asparagales; family Iridaceae; genus Iris; species Iris pallida. Next base: position 5,256,569 of record JANAVB010044420.1, read on the forward strand.
CTAATTCCCTCATTGTATATATATACACATATATATACATAATATATATATATTACACTCATTCTCTCTCTACCTACACTCCACACCCCATCACCAGCACATTAACTCCTCCCTCCCCCCCATGTGGACCGACTACATCTTTCCCCCCTATTTCTCTAAATATCTCTTTCTCTCTTACTCTTTATATAAATATATGTACACCCACATATATTATATATACATAATATATACTCTCTCTCTCTCTCCATAACACCTCACACACCACATCACCCCCACCCCCCTCACCTCTACAGCCGACCAGCCCACTCCCCCATCCCTCTCTTTATTCTCACTCTCTCAAATATCTTCTCTCTCTCCTCCCTATTATATTCACCTACACACATCATCTCTCTCTCCCACTCTTTATAATTTTACACACACACACACCATCACCAAAACAGCCATGCCATGGTCGACCCCCCCTTGGCCGGCCGACCACCAGCCCATGGCCGACAGCCCCCACTCTCCTTCTTCTCCTCCTTCTCCTTCTTCATGTTCTTCTTCTTCTATATCACCACCACCATCACCCTTACTATAACCACCAACACCATAACCATACCTTTATCATCATCAACCGCCACCACCACTACCAAACCGCCGCTTCCGCCACCCTCGCCGGACCTCCGCCGCCGACGTGCGCCGCCAGCAGCCGCCACCGCGCGCCGCGCGCAAGCGCAGCAGCTCGCAGCAGTAGCCGCAGCTGCAACAGCAGCTTGGGCGGCAGCAATGGTTGCCACCGCCGCCGGCCACGGCGAGACCCCCCCCCAAGCGCGCGCACCCTGGGCGACCACCCTGTGGCGGCCAACGTCCTCCGGGACGCGCCGTCTAGACGATTTCAGCGTTTTGCTCGGAATCCCGTCGACGCGCGCGCGGACGAAATTCAGAAAGTTCGCTTCGGAGCAGCAACTTCGCGCCAATTTTTCGGACAATCCGACCGTTGGATCGGCAATTTCTTCGCTCCGTCTCAATCTCGGTATATACCCCTTCATCCCTCTCAAATTTGAACAGTTAATTTCGTCGTTTGTTACATCAAAACCAGCCACCAAGTTGACGTTTTAATTTGTACTGTTTTTGGACAGCTTCGTGACGCCAACTTCGCGGGTTCGTATCTTCATCGTCGCAGCTCCGTTTTGTGCACCACCAGTTCCGGTGCACAGCTGGTATAACTCTCTTCCTGTCCCCTTTAGATTTCATTTCAGTTTGAGCTTGTTAGGTCGGTCGAATTCGACGCCAAAGTTGGCCGTTCGAATTCTTAGTGTTGCACTTGTAAAAATTCCATTTTGGAACCCGGGACTCCGGATTCAAATTCTGACACCACCAGTAGACTCGTGGCGTCGTTCTGGCATGTTTTCATATAAAGTTTGCTTGATTTGGAGAACGTAGGCCCTGGCACGCATTTCGGTGCAAAGCGGGTCCCACTTTCTGAGTCAACGGGACTTTTGACGCCGGCTCATCGGAATCCAATTCTGGATATACCGTTGAGTTCGTATCGTCATTCTGGACTCGTTGACATATAATTTGCTGAGTTTTGAGGACATTGGCTCCGACACGCTTTTCCGTGTAAATCGGAATTTCAATGTCCCGGTCAACGGACCAATTTGAGATCGGGTCAACGGAATCCAATTCTGGATATACCGTTGGGTTCGTATCTTCATTCTGGATTCGTGGACATATAATTTGTTAGATTTTGTGCACTTTTATTTCGGCACGTTTTTCGGTGCAAAGTGTGTCCAACGGCGGACATCATTTTGGCCTGAAATTACCGTTTTGCCCCTGTGTCCAAATTGGACTTTTGGACAGGCAATCCTAGCTGATTTGACCATTCTGGACACGTTGGTGATGTTAGTTTCATCATCCGACAACATTTGTAGATTTCTTCCCTTTTTGTGTCATCCTATTATTATAATATTTTCTTCTTTTGATTGTTTTAGAGACCTGTCGATTTCAGTGATTTCTAAATCACTAAAATTCATAAGTTGACCTTGTAGATGGTTATAGAGACTAGCTTGACCATGGTTGACTACCTTGACTAGATGTCGAAGTAGAGTCAACAGTTGACCTAGGTTTGATCAGACTTGACCAACGTTGACTTTTGACCAAAGTCAACTGTAAGTCAACCATTGACCTATTTGACCTAGATTAGACTTAGAGTTGACCATAGTTGACCAGTTGACCCAAAGTCAACTGTACGTCAACTTTGACCCAGTTTGTCTTAGTTTGACTTAGTTTGACCTAGATGTTAGTATATCTTTTGATCCTGATCAGCTCTTGCATTATTTCATCTTTAGGTCTGTGGCTTTACTCTGAACCCTGATTCATATTGACAGCAGGACCCCAGGCGAGTACATTCTCTGATAACTTATTCACAATTTATGATAACTGTTATGATTCATGTACTTAGTGTTGATATGCTTATTCCCGACACATGGTTCTCACGGATTGGTATTTTTGGATCCCGACGAGAGATGTCTCTCCTTCTTAGGTTGGGATGTATTGTGCAAGCACCCTTGTAGCTCTTGCTCGATATATGGTCACTGATTCTAGAGCAGGTTCGCGACCTTCTCATTAGAATCCCGTGCAGTGACGTGTCCTGTTTGGATCCATTCTACCAGTTGGGGTAGGGGGAGTAGTAGCGTATGCCTGTGATCATATCCCCTTGCTATCTTGAACAGTGTGAGTCATATACCGCACTTATGACTTGCCAGGCCGATTCTTGACAGTTTCCCAAGCCGATCACAAGTTGAAACTGCTACTCACACACATTGGATATATATAGCTTACCTTGATTCGTGTACATGCCATGATCCCGTTCTATTTTCTTGTTCTAGCTCTAGCTTTACAGCTTACCATGCCATGATACATATATGTACACTCCATGATTTCATTGTATATGCTCTATTTACAGTCTTATAGCTTTTATTCTATCTTGAGATCTGTTATGAGATATATGTACTCGTTCCGCTCCTGACTGGATACGTTATGAAAATTTAGGAGTAGTTGTGCCCTCATTATTGGACTTCATGATGTTGCTAGCTGAGGTGGATCTCACTATTCTTCTATGTGAGTTGCCTGGTAGTTATTCTTAGTTAGTCTTATTGTTCCTTCTTTATCTTTCATGTCTTATGATTAGTGTAGATTCTAGTTGTTCTAGTGATATAGTTATTATTTCTTGTCTTATCTTCCTTAGTTTTCGTGATGTGACATGAGTACATTTCTAGTTATGGATTCTTAGATGTTGTAGTTAGTATAGTATACTTGACAGCGTTCTACCGCCGATACCGCGGCGTAGGCTGGGCGTGGCCCACGTATTCGTACCCGTATATCCGGGTGCGGATCGTGACACGTTTTTAGTGGTGGCCCATGCAGGTCAGTCTTTGCAGTTAATGCGAAGTCGTGGTAGTACTTGAGTTTATCTGTACTACTGCGAGCCTGCCCTAGGATTAAGGTTGAGTAATGAAATAATTTAGGATTTTGGTACTCAGTCACATATTAGGAACTCTTGGTAGATTCTAGGGATGACCCCTGGGAATCTTGTTTCGACGGCTTTCAAATCTTTTCCCACTTGTTTCCATTCGTCATGATTTCTGAAATATCTGTCCGTATCAAACTTTATTCCTTCTTGGGATGAGTCTGTGGACCCCGGAGGGAAGGTATAAGTTGGACTTGTATATCATCTAGGTTTGGGAGAGAATATGATTTACCAACCTCGTATTATGGTCGAGGTTTGTTTTAGATTATATTCCACCATTTTCTATCTTGACCTAGGTAGTACCCTCGGGACTTTCCCTGAAATTTTTCTCTGAACCCTATCTCGGAAGTTGTTTCCGTTGTTTCTAATAACTTACCCTTGACTTGTTGAAAATTTAAAATCTTAATATTCGTTGTTGACCTTTGATTTTGTTTCGGATAATTCTTTTAAGAATTGAGTTAAGATATCCTGATAAACATATTTTGGATGAGGACGATGAGAACGGTAAGTGTCTACTTTAGTTATGGAGTTTAGAATTCATCGCAGTCATATTAGCTAGCGAGACAAGGACGTGGAGCCTGATTTGGATATACTATCCTAGTTATGTCATTTAGATTCTCTTGCAGCCATACCGGTTGGCGTGGTAAGGAATCTAGATGACATGATTATAGGGTGTATACCATAGTTATGGACTTCATTGTTTATTACCGCTATGCTTACTGGCGTGGCGAGAATTCGGGCAACATTATTTGGGATAGACGTGTATGGTTATCAGATCGTATCTTAAATCGATTCACTTGTTTTAACCTATTGGGTAAGAGCAGTTCCTACTATTACTTCTGTTTTCCCATTCTTCTCTTCCTCATCGCATGATGATTTCCTCGTCTTATCCTTACTTCCTCCGTCTTGATCAATTATGTCTTGGTTCTACCAATTACCTATCTCGTATCTACTTCTGTCAGCCATACTTTGAAAACCTTGAAAATTTTAAAATTTTCGTATCTTTTATCTTGGGAGAGATCGAGGAAGTATCGTAATCATCCGTCTCGGAGTAGACATTGTTGGTAGTAGTCGAAGCAGAGCGAGATGATTACCCGGCTTCCTCCTATGATCCCATATTCTGGTTTCTATGATAACAGAAGCAATTCAATTCTACATCCTTGATTTGTTTATTATATTTTGATATCGTGAAATTGATCCTCTCTGATTGACCAATCGATTCTGGTTGTCTAGTTTATCGTGCCAAGGGGTCTTGATTGTTGATTAAACTTAAATGGTTTCGAATTCTATTGTGATGTGATTTCCTTCTTAGATGTTCGTGTCCAGACTTCGTTGATTCTGTTCTCTATCTTGCCCAAATTCTGATTTACTCAAAACTTGAATAATTTCAATCGTGCTGAGACTAAATTGTTTATTTTCATCATGATTGGACAATGCTATCATCACTCGTGCTTTAAACTTTCGATTTAATTCTGGCAAATGACTAAATTCTATTCCAATCACGATTAGGCTTCAGACTATCCTTGATTATGCCGGAGTCTCATTTTCTGAATCGTGTCCCAATGACTTAACTTATCTATAATCGTGCCTATATGATTCTGTTCATATTTTGATTCTATCGTGCCAAATCCCTCTTCGTGCCTGAACAGTTGTGAATCGATTATCTTAATCGTGCAAACTTGTCATTCTATGATCGTGCCCAAGTTTTTGCCTAAAACTTTCTATCTTGTTTTACCCCTACTACAACCTTAATTTCGAGGACGAAATTTTTATAAGGTGGGTAGGATGTAAGCCCCCAGAATTTCTGGAATTTTTTTCGAATTTCCTAAATGATTTATTCTCGATAATTAATTTTGATTTAATTAGTTATTATCATTTAATGCTCTTTACCGTGACTTGGAATTCTAGAGCATCAGGGATGCCAGTCTCTAGAAACTTCCTTCTTGGAGTTTGTAGTAGACGAGATTATCTTCATTTTGATATATCATGTCCCATCCAAACTCGTTCCCTTGTGCTCCATTTGTATCGCGCAAGTTCGGGTCAATTTAGACCATTTAAATTATTAATTGATTTCTCACTCTTTTTCTTGATCCCCATAAGCACGTTACCGTGGCTTTTAATTTAGGAGCACCAGACCAGTCGTTTTCTCAGAACCAACTTGTCATGCCTGATCTACTCGAGACGCTCTTCACCCATGACCATTGTGTCCCACTCAGACACTCCATTTTGTGCTCTATTTCCTTCGCACAACTTCCGGTTCAATTTAGGACAATTAATTATCTGCCGTAAAATCTGATTTAATTTCCCATTTAATTTCCGGGCCCGATATCGGTCCAATCCAGTCGACCCCAAATAGGAACATGGCCTACACGAAGCCTACTACCCACCTGCCACTTGTGTCCCATTTATTTGAATCCCCATATGTTATTTATTTGCCCATGATTATAAACACCTATTTTAATTCGAATATTGCACCTTGTCCGATTTTGGCCCGACCCGGCTCTACCGAACCCGAACCCAGCTCCATGTTGCCCTCCATCGTGATTGTCCATACCCCACTGATATTTTTCCTCTACCCTAAATATCTCTTTTTATGTAAATATCTAATTCCCTCATTGTATATATATACACATATATATACATAATATATATATATATATTACACTCATTCTCTCTCTACCTACACTCCACACCCCATCACCAGCACATTAACTCCTCCCTCCCCCCCATGTGGACCGACTACATCTTTTCCCCCTATTTCTCTAAATATCTCTTTCTCTCTTACTCTTTATATAAATATATGTACACCCACATATATTATATATACATAATATATACTCTCTCTCTCTCTCCATAACACCTCACACACCACATCACCCCCACCCCCTCACCTCTACAGCCGACCAGCCCACTCCCCCATCCCTCTCTTTATTCTCACTCTCTCAAATATCTTCTCTCTCTCCTCCCTATTATATTCACCTACACACATCATCTCTCTCTCCCACTCTTTATAATTTTACACACACACACCATCACCACAACAGCCATGCCATGGTCGACCCCCGCTTGGCCGGCCGACCACCAGCCCATGGCCGACAGCCCCCACTCTCCTTCTTCTCCTCCTTCTCCTTCTTCATGTTCTTCTTCTTCTATATCACCACCACCATCACCCTTACTATAACCACCAACACCATAACCATACCTTTATCATCATCAACCGCCACCACCACTACCAAACCGCCGCTTCCGCCACCCTCGCCGGACCTCCGCCGCCAACGTGTGCCGCCAGCAGCCGCCACCGCGCGCCGCGCGCAAGCGCAGCAGCTCGCAGCAGTAGCCGCAGCTGCAACAGCAGCTTGGGCGGCAGCAATGGTTGCCACCGCCGCCGGCCACGCGCCACCGCGCGGCCACCGGCCACAGCGAGACCCCCCCCCCCAAGCGCGCGCACCCTGGGCGACCACCCTGTGGCGGCCAACGTCCTCCGGGACGCGCCGTCTAGACGATTTCAGCGTTTTGCTCGGAATCCCGTCGACGCGCGCGCGGACGAAATTCAGAAAGTTCGCTTCGGAGCAGCAACTTCGCACCAATTTTTCGGACAATCCGACCGTTGGATCGACGATTTCTTCACTCCGTCTCAATCTCGGTATATACCCCTTCATCCCTCTCAAATTTGAACCGTTAATTTCGTCGTTTGATACATCAAAATCGGCCACCAAGTTGACGTTTTAATTTGTACTGTTTTTGGACAGCTTCGTGACGCCAACTTCGCGGGTTCGTATCTTCATCGTTGCAGCTCCGTTTTGCGCACCACCAGTTCCGGTGCACAGCTGGTATAACCCTCTTCCTGTCCCCTTTAGATTTCATTTCAGTTTGAGCTTGTTAGGTCGATCGAATTCGACGCCAAAGTTGGCCGTTCGAATTCTTAGTGTTGCACTTGTAAAAATTCCATTTTTGAACCCGGGACTCCGGATTCAAATTCTGACACCACCAGTAGACTCGTGGCGTCGTTCTGGCATGTTTTCATATAAAGTTTGCTTGATTTGGAGAACGTGGGCCCTGGCACGCATTTCGGTGCAAAGCGGGTCCCACTTTCTGAGTCAACGGGACTTTTTGACGCCGGCTCATCGGAATCCAATTCTGGATATACCGTTGAGTTCGTATCGTCATTCTGGACTCGTTGACATATAATTTGCTGAGTTTTGAGGACATTGGCTCCGACACGCTTTTCCGTGTAAATCGGAATTTCAATGTCCCGGTCAACGGACCAATTTGAGATCGGGTCAACGGAATCCAATTCTGGATATACCGTTGGGTTCGTATCTTCATTCTGGATTCGTGGACATATAATTTGTTAAATTTTGTGCACTTTTATTTCGGCACGTTTTTCGGTGCAAAGTGTGTCCAACGACGGACATCATTTTGGTCCAAAATTACCGTTTTGCCCCTGTGTCCAAATTGGACTTTTGGACAGGCAATCCTAGCTGATTTGACCATTCTGGACACGTTGGTGATGTTAGTTTCATCATCCGACAACATTTGTAGATTTTTTCCCTTTTTGTGTCATCCTATTATTATAATATTTTCTTCTTTTGATTGTTTTAGAGACCTGTCGATTTCAGTGATTTCTAAATCACTGAAATTCATAAGTTGACCTTGTAGATGGTTATAGAGACTAGCTTGACCATGGTTGACTACCTTGACTAGACGTCGAAGTAGAGTCAACAGTTGACCTAGGTTTGATCAGACTTGACCAACGTTGACTTTTGACCAAAGTCAACTGTAAGTCAACCATTGACCTATTTGACCTAGATTAGACTTAGAGTTGACCATAGTTGACCAGTTGACCAAAGTCAACTGTACGTCAACTTTGACCCAGTTTGTCTTAGTTTGACTTAGTTTGACCTAGATGTTAGTATATCTTTTGATCCTGATCAGCTCTTGCATTATTTCATCTTTAGGTCTGTGGCTTTACTCTGAACCCTGATTCATATTGACAGCAGGACCCCAGGCGAGTACATTCTCTGATAACTTATTCACAATTTATGATAACTGTTATGATTCATGTACTTAGTGTTGATATGCTTATTCCCGACACATGGTTCTCACGGATTGGTATTCTTGGATCCCGACGAGAGATGTCTCTCCTTCTTAGGTTGGGATGTATTGTGCAAGCACCCTTGTAGCTCTTGCTCGATATATGGTCACTGATTCTAGAGCAGGTTCGCGACCTTCTCATTAGAATCCCGTGCAGTGACGTGTCCTGTTTGGATCCATTCTACCAGTTGGGGTAGGGGGAGTAGTAGCGTATGCCTGTGATCATATCCCCTTGCTATCTTGAACAGTGTGAGTCATATACCGCACTTATGACTTGCCAGGCCGATTCTTGACAGTTTTCCAAGCCGATCACAAGTTGAAACTGCTACTCACACACATTGGATATATATAGCTTACCTTGATTCGTGTACATGCCATGATCCCGTTCTATTTTCTTGTTCTAGCTCTAGCTTTACAGCTTACCATGCCATGATACATATATGTACACTCCATGATTTCATTGTATATGCTCTATTTACAGTCTTATAGCTTTTATTCTATCTTGAGATCTGTTATGAGATATATGTACTCGTTCCGCTCCTGACTGGATACGTTATGAAAATTTAGGAGTAGTTGTGCCCTCATTATTGGACTTCATGATGTTGCTAGCTGAGGTGGATCTCACTATTCTTCTATGTGAGTTGCCTGGTAGTTATTCTTAGTTAGTCTTATTGTTCCTTCTTTATCTTTCATGTCTTATGATTAGTGTAGATTCTAGTTGTTCTAGTGATATAGTTATTATTTCTTGTCTTATCTTCCTTAGTTTTCGTGATGTGACATGAGTACATTTCTAGTTATGGATTCTTAGATGTTGTAGTTAGTATAGTATACTTGACAGCGTTCTACCGCCGATACCGCGGCGTAGGCTGGGCGTGGCCCACGTATTCGTACCCGTATATCCGGGTGCGGGTCGTGACACAAGAGATTCTCTTGGGTCAACACATGAACCTTTAAATGGTAGCTACATTCTTGTCACAAATCGTACCCAGACATGGATGGGCCCTGCTCAGACCATCACTGACAAAGTGAATCTATATATGACGTACCAAGTATCCGCTTGGGTTCGAGTTGGTTCCGTCACAAATGGTCCTCAGAATATCAATATGGCTCTGGGTGTGGATAGCCAGTGGGTCAATGGGGGCCAAGTTGAAGCTACTGATGTTAGATGGTATGAAATTGGAGGGTCGTTCAGAATTGAGAAGCAACCGACCAAGGTTCTGGTCTATATTCAAGGTCCCTCTGCAGGTGTTAAGAAATTAGCTATAAATTATAATGTTGATCGCTTGCCAACAGGAAAGCTAAGGTTTTCTTCTATAATCTTTTCTTGGTAATTTAGAATAGCTTTTTGTTTATGATCCTTAGAGATGTGCCATTTCTTGAAGGGCTTTGAGAATTCTAGAAATTCCTTTTGACTACATAATAGTATCAACTTGGTGGTAGTTCCATTTGGGGGTAGTAATTTTTTGGTTTTACTATTAATGTGTAATTTATGTTTGAATAAGCATATTTGTGGAGATGTTGCATCTATATAGGACTTGTTCATATGTTTCTATATGCCATGTATATACTTTTAGGAAATTTTATTTACCAGTTCAGTTTCCTGAAATGTAATTAGCATTATTAGCATGCACTTCGGTGTTAACTTGATGGCTCATCAATGTGCAGAAGTTGCTCTTACTTTTGAGTTGTAACCCTTTCAACAAAGTTTCAAGTAGCTACCTCGTCTTCTGTCATGCCTCACATTTGATTGCATTCTTTGAGTGGCCTGTTTCTTTCACTTTTTGAGTTGACTGTTTATTACTACAGGTAGGTATTTTAATGCATTCTTAGATTCAATGTATATAAAAGTATTTTATTACATTATCCTCAATTGCTAGTTTCTTGTTGGAAACTTGGTACCAACTCTTAAGACATGAGGTGGTCTTTTGGTAATATTTTTTTTATCTTTTTCAGGATTTTGCTACGTGATGCCGACAGTTTTGATGTGCTCAAAGTTGAAGCCAATGTACTAATAGTTTTGAGGGTCTACTTACTAGTAGTAGTTGTAAATATATGTATTTGGATGTCCTATTTTGAAAAAATGTAATGAAGATGGTGATATATATTATGTATATATTTGTAAATGGATTAAATGATACTCTATAACATTTAGATATTTTCTTGTGAATATGGTTCAAAATGAATGTTTTGAAATTGAATTGAGAAACATTGAGCATTGATTTATAATTTTTTGGAAAGTAATATATAAATGTGCATAATTGAGCGTTATAAATGTGCTGAATTGAGTCTATACAGATTATCTATTTATAATGCTTTCAAACTACGCTGAAAATAAGTGTAGCAGAAACTCATCATATTTATGACGTTTTTATTTATGACGCTTTTAAAAAACATTTATAACACCCGTTTTCATCACGCTTGCTTTGGAAAAAAAAGCGTCATGATTTGTCATTAATGACGGTTTTTAGCCGTCATTAAAAGATATTTTTGTTGTAGTGGTTTGTCTAGAGTCAACCCTACATATTTATTAATTTGGCCGAATTCCTTTGTGATATTTTGGAGTTAGTTAATACTCAGTTTAAACAAAATATGTTCAGTTTGGATATAGATTTTGGAGTTATTAGTGTCTATGTTTTTTTTTTGGATATTTGGATGCATATTTTCAATAGATTAATACATAAATTTTATTATGTTGATAATGTTCAATTTTGTCAAATTGAAATTCATGATTATGCTTTTGATTACTTTATTTGAGTAATAATCTTATGAATATGTATGAATATAAAGTTTTGGACATGATTCAGTTTTGTAAAATTTAGTCAACATTCAATTTTTTTGTGCCTTTTATGACTAGCAATAGTTGTCCAATATTCTAAGTAGACTCATTGAAACAAGATGTCGCCAAAGTGACCTCTCTTGCGTAGATAGTCTACGAGGGATGTCGGATGTTTGTGTGTGTATATTCATGCGGGTATTAGCAGACCCAAAAGAAGGTTAATACTTGGCCGAATTGCACACATACTTGTGGTGATAAATGTGTGACAATTATATGATTTACATGTGAATAATAACCCGATCCAAAGATAGGCTTATTATTTGACATAACTTATTGTCAACGTTTGATCACTACACCAAGAGTACCACTTGCAGTTAATATCACTGTCCAAAGACTTGATATTAATGTGTACTAGGTATCTTGAGATGGGGTTCACCATTATTTGAATTTGTTTGACTATATTTTACCCTTTGGTTATTAATTATAGCATATTTGTTTATTTATTTTTTGTTCTTTTTTCAGCTAGTGTTGCTTCAATATCTGCTAATCTGAACTCAATTCCAATGCTTAACGGGACAAACTTCAAGGACTGGAAAGAGAACATTTATATTATTCTCGGCTGCATGGATCTAGACCTTGCACTTAGGATTGAGCGTCCCACTACTCCTAAGGATGACGGTTCATCTGGTGACAGAGCGAACTTCGAGAAGTGGGAACGCTCAAACCGCATGAGTCTAATGATCATAAAGTACAGTATTCCAGAGGCATTCAGGGGTGCAGTATCTGATAAGGTTACTAATGCCAAACAATTCCTTGTTGAAATCGAGAAGCGATTTGCAAAGAATGATAAGGCAAAAATAAGCACACTTTTGTTGCGCTTGATTACCATGAAGTATAAAGGCAAAGGTAACATAAGGGAGTACATCTTGGAGATGTCTCATATTGCTTCAAAACTTAAGGAACTTAAGCTCGACTTGTCGGATGACTTGTTCGTTTATTTGGTATTGCTCTCACTTCCTACACAGTACAATCAGTTCAAGGTCAGTTACAATCAAAAGGAAAAATGGACTCTAAATGAGCTCATTTCGTACTGTGTACAAGAAGAAGAGAGATTGAAGCAAGATAAAACTGAAAGTGCTAATTTGGTTACCACCCCTAAAGACAAGTATAAGGGAACTAAGTGAAAGAATACAGAAGCTACTAAGGGTCCAGTGCAAAAGAAACAACAAACTGAGGCTAATGGTTGTTTCTTTTGTGGCAAGCCGGGACACGTAAAGAAGGAATGTACAAAGTACCACGCATGGCGTGTAAAGAAAGGATTGCCAGATCTACCAAAATCCAATTGATGGTGAAAAACACATCTATGTAGGAGATGGCAAGTCGATAGAAGTGGATGCAATAGGACAAATTTGGGATATTAGTTATTATTGAATTTGATAGACAATTTTATCTAAAGCTTTTATTGTACCGTCTTTTAGACGAAAGTTAGTTTCAGTTTTCTTGTTTGACAATCTTATTTATCATTGTTCATTTGGGAACAATAAAGTTTGATCTATCTTTAAATTCAAAATAATGTTGGTATTATTTTTTTTAAAATGTTCGTGACATGCTATTATCACTTGAAACTATTGCGTCCTATAAAAAAAAACCTTGCATATGGAACCATGTGGTACTAAACACAAAATTAAAGAATTTTTTTTAGACGAGAAGTGTAATATTTTTTTAAAGATGTTGAGTTTGGGAGAGAAATAAAGTCAATGGCATTGTCTTTGAGGAGGAATCGATTGCGATTCCTACTATTACTTTTCACAATGTGCAAGATTCTGCACCTGTCATTGATCAAGAAGTGAATTCGGAGCCTCAATAAGACAATGTCGAATTACCTCTATAAAGATGTTGAGCTACCTCAACAAGACAACATAAAGGCACCCCCCATTCAAGATAAGGTAATTGTTTCTGAGGAACAAACTCAACAACCTCAAGAAAAAGAGGAAGGGATTGTTTTTTTTAAAGAGACTTTCTCTTCGGTTTCTTTAAAAGACTCTTTTAAACCAATCATAGTACTTGTTGTACATTTTAATATTGAGTTACATCAAATGGATGTCAAAACGGTATTTCTCAATGGTAACATTGACGAAATAATTTATATGGTGCAACCAGAAAACTTTGTGTCAGAAGACCCAAAGAATATGGTTCGCAAACTGACAGAATCTATTTATGGACTCAGGTAGGCTTCTCGTCAAAGATACTTTAAGTTTTACCAAGTGATTATCTCTTTTGGTTTTGAGATAAACATTATTGAAGATTGTGTGCATTACAAGTTCAGTGGGAGTAGAAATATAATCTTCTGGTTTTGTATATCGGTTAAAGTATTTAATGCAATTTATGGTGACACATGTCGCTAAAGGAGACAAATTTAGTCTCAATCAGGTGCCCTAATGTTAGCCTTAAAATTAAGAAAATACAATAAATTTTTTTATGATCAGTTGTAGGGAGTCTGATGTATGCTCAAGTATGTACGCTTCAGGATATTGCGTACATATTAGAATGTTTGGCAGATATTTAAGCAAATATGGATGGATCATTGGGTAGCAGCCAAACTACTTAAGTAATTAATAGAGAACAAGGAATTATATGCTCTTTGTAGGAGATGGAATAATTCCGGAGATCATAAGGTATTCCGACTCTGATTTTGTTGGATGCCAACACAGCAGGAGATCCACATCAGATTATGTTGACTAATAGAGATATATTTTGGATGAGTGTCAAACATGCACTCATAATTTTTTCCACCATGACAGTAAAGTTTATAGCATGTTGTGAGACATCTATTCATGGAATATAGTTGCAAAATCTTGTCATAAGGCTGCGCCTACCGGAAAGGGTGTTGAAAGACCACTAAAATTACGGTGTGACAATGAATCAACAATACTGTATTCCAATAACAACAGAAACTTGTATAAGTCAAAGGATATTGACATAAAGTTTCTAGTTGTGAAGGAAAGAATTAAGTGTCCATATAGCACATTAGGACAACCTCCATGATTAGCGGATCCGCTCACAAAAAGTATTATCACCCATGATCTTTCATGAACATACTGCTCATATGGGTGTTATCTTAATTAAGAATATGGCAATACAGTGGGAGTTTGTATTTTATGTATTTGGGTGCTATTTTGTTTTGAGACATTTATGTATTAAAGTATTTTGGATATTTATCTGATCAGATATATGAAAATTCAGTTCATTCTGTTTTTATTATGTTAAAGTATTGATCTCATTAAAGTTAAGGAGGACCAGTTGGAAATAGACATGTATTGATCACACTACGTGTAATTTTCATGCTACGCATCCATGATTGATCTATGTCGTTCAGCTATATTGGTATATGTGACCATTGATAGTTTAGTTACGCTATATGTGACGAATGCTGCTTTGATCCTATGTTGATATGGTTAATGGACGAGATTGTCCGGATATACCCTAAGGATTAAGATAGCAATTTATGAGCTCACTAAGGTTAACACAATTATAAGGTTATATATGTAGCCCAGTGGGAGATTGTTGGATTATTCAATAATATGGGGCTACACATGTAAAACTAATTGTGTTGGGCTATCTAAATAATTAAGCCAAATTAAAGTGATCTATTTGAAAATTGGCTTAAGGGTATAATTGTCATGGAATTAATGTACAGATACCGAAGATAATTCTAATTTGATGAGGGGCCAAATTAGAAATATCAAAACACACACACACACACACACACACACACACACACACACACACACACACACACACACACACACACACACACACACACACATATACTAATGAACACACACACACACACACACACACACACACACACACACACACACACACACACACACACATATATATATGTGTGTGTGTGTGTGTGTGTGTGTTCATTAGGGTTATGGTCCCCAACTTCTACGGCCACCAAAAGAGAGATTTTTTCTTTTTCTCTTCTGCATCTCCATCAACAGAAAGAGAGGGACAAAGAATTTGGATTTCTCTTTGTCATTAAGGGTCGTGGCAAGTTGGAAGATCGAACCCAACAAAAGAGACGTTCGCTTCAAGATCCATCAAGTCTAGCAATGGATTCAGGTACGCTTCTGCCATTTAGTTTTGTTCTTCATCTCATGAATCAACAGACATTAAATCCTAACATTGAGTACTTATTATCTATGTTTACGATGAATACATATTTTTTCTTAAGTCTATTGTCTACGAGAGGTTGTGAATCATCGAATTTACAAAAAAATTATGTCAAATTTTTGGCATAAATTTTTAGAACCTTATAGTAAATATTAGCTAGCCCATCGTACTCTAAAATCCTGCTTCCGCCCCTGCACGTCACGTGGTTAGCTCGCCCCCACTGAATAACTTCTCCCAGTTCGGCTGCTAACAACAAGTAGAAATGAAAGGTTTCTAGCTGATAACCATAAAAAATAAAAAAAATGCTGCTAGCAGAAGAAAAAAAGAAAAAAGAAAAACAGGTAGATGAAGATCTCATAGTCAACATATGGAGGTGGGTTAAAAACCTCAACCACCACGATTACATTGATGACCTTCTTACTTATAAGAAATTTAGTAATAATAAAGATAGAACAAAATAATCTAAGATAACAATAATATAATCAAAAAATATCCTTCTAATCTATGATGATTGATATGGATGAGTTGGATGTTTGAATTAATAAGCTTGAATTTTGAACTTGTAATTCGTTTGATCCTTTAACATCTTTTCTCAAACTGTACGTGGTGGCAATGCATAGTTTGTCGTAATGATTCCAGAGCAGTTCATCAACCATCTTGGGCTTGTTTGAGATAGAGCATCTTGGAATTGTTTGAGAGTGTCATGCCCCAGAACTAGAACACTGGAGAGCGGGGGACATACACCGCCAGCTACGTACATTGAAGTGCAACCCACCTCACAATACGGTCACGACTGTCTAGATGCATGAGGGTTAAACTATAATCCATCAGTCTCTTATGGTCAAGAACAAGCCTAGTGTCTCAATCTCAAGCAAGCAAATAGTTGTTACAAGATGTTAGATCATCAGACATACAATGTAAGGCATCTCAAACATTACATATTCAGATGATCATGAAGCTAGTCATACAAAATACAAAGACTAGCAAGAGTTAAGTCATACATGATCAACCCTATGATTTGTCAATCATGTTACAGCCCCTAGGCAGACAGAATTAAAATTTCAACACGAGCTAACACTTTCTCGAAGGCTAAATGCCTCAAAAGAATAATTTACAATTGAGTGGAAGAGCAAAATAAGAAATCCATTCGTTGCCAGGGTTACGCCTGGTGTTCACCATCTGGCTGGAAGACGGGTAGATCCTCGGGTGCTACTCTGGGTCAGACCCCAGAAAGAGCAAGTGCCACAAGGGAGGCTCCACTTAGGAACTAAAACCAACATATAATTAAAAGAAGAACTGATTAAAGAGCATAGTTAAATAACATGAAAGATTGAGTTAACATAAGCTTGTAGTAGGAGGAACAAGAGGTGGAATATAATTTCCATGTTAATCATGAGACAATTCATTCAAGCACAGCCAATCAAGTCCTACGGCTTGCTATTGTTAGCTAACTAGGGTTATCATAAGCTTAGTTACTAACAAGATGCAATGAGATGTTTTTGCAGTTATAAGCCCTGCAGCTATCCATGTTATCCAGGCGAGGTGATTTACACGTGTTATAAGAGTTATCAAGATTACGGGTATACTTTCAGTACTTATGTTTTTAAGAAGTGCCCCACATGACAGTGAGCTGGAAATGTGTCCTACTCGTCGGTAGGCTACAAGTCCCTCAGGTGTGGCCGGGATAACGGGATCGCCTGTAACTGGGAAAATCTCTCTATATGGACTACTTGATCAATCTAGTCATTAACCTAGTCGGATTTATTATGAATTCCTGACCGTGGTAACCAGGAATCTTTCCTAGACATGATGCAAGACAAGACGGGTAGCTTGTACAGGCACAATAAAAAAAATCAACCACGGTGTCAAGACAAGAGTTACTTAGCAAGTCGGGGTAGCTGTCGCAACAGCCTTTCAAGATTATACATGTCATGTCAAGTTACTGGTCATGTCAAGAGTACTTGTCGGAAGTGCGCCTCGATGGGCCACTATCAAGTTTATACATGTCATATCAAGTTTATTTGTTACTTCTCAAGAGTGCGCCTCGACGGGCTACTATCAGGTCATGTCGAGACGGGGTCATGTTATCATCTTCAAGTCAAGTTCAAGCTTATCAAGTCGGGTTATCGCAATTTAGGCCAAGTACAGAAAAATATGCAAAGAAGATCAAGTACATTCATGGGTGATTGGAACTATCTGTAGTGCCCCATCCCTATATCGTTCACCGTCTCCGTCCACGGGGTGCGCGAGAAAGGAACACTGTCGCTATCGATTCGGTCGGGACCGATAGGTCAGAATCGGCCGAGTCGATCGAACGGAAACGGTTGAATTAAGATCAATTCCACGTTATGGAATGGCTTCTTCGGAACCAAGTTCCATATTCAGCGGGTTGCACCTCGAGGATTGGCTCTGCGGCTGAGTTGGGAGAGACCTTCCGTTGCTCTGGTTTCTATGCCGCACTTGATTTGGCTTTGGCTTTGGTTTTTCGTGAATACGTTTTTCGTGAATATTTTCGATGGGTTTTTGTGACGCATTTTCGAGCTTCGTATTCATATCGAATATCCTTGAATTATACAGTGTTCTAATCAGTTGTTTATGCGATTGCAAGTGATCGCGTAGGCGACGTTAGCGCAGCCAACCGGTCGCTCGCTTGAAGCAAGCCTAAGGCGAGTGGCTGACCTCCTTCGCCTCGTCCCTCTACTTCAAAGCTCAATATGTGAAATAAAATAAATGCTTGTCATAATAGTGTAGAATCCAAGAAATACTTGTTCTATGAAAAACAATGAATGAATCGATTAACATTTATCGCAACGATACGACTAAATGAGTAAATCAACTAAGTACAAAGGAAAACGGTCATTGGACAACTTGTCGACAAGGTGTAGTTTCCTCGAACGGTTACCCAGGCCAAGGGACCGATTCGGCCCGGGAGGAACGAGTGTATAGCAAGCGCCAACCCTTCATCAGCGCGAGTTACGCGGGAACTTTCGCACAGGGCTCGCTACCCGACGCGAAAGGGTCGCCGTCTAACTCAGCTATAGTCCGAGATGGCTTGACATTGCCAGTGGCCTTCACACCCCTTCTTCACTGCTTAACAAGTGTACGGGATACGGGATAAAATATGATAGTTGCTTAATGTTACCCAATTTTATATGCTTGCCTCAAAACATGTTAACATACAAATCGAGCAGGATGGTTAGAAAGATCATTGAAATAGCTAGCTAACATGTTTACAAAACTTCTTGAATCAAATACAGAGCTTGGATTTTAATTAGCCATTCGCCAGTACATGTGTTTTATGCTGATCCTCGCTCCTTGCAGGTCCTGCGAACCAGGAAGGACGCGCCAACTAGCTCGGCGACGTTCGTGACTTTTGAAGCTTTGGCCATGCGTCGAAGACTCTCTCTCTGCGACTCCCCTTTTGAAGGCTCTCGACAGTCCAAGGAAGATGACTCAGCGTCCCTCCCATCCAGGTCACTGGAGTACTTGTGTATATTGAGGGATGTGTACAATGTATGAAACGACTATCTTATCAGCACTCTTTTGTAATCGAGTCTTGTTGTAGCCCGCACGGCAATGAGTCTTGTACCGGAGTCTGTAAATGATGTTTTCTTTACTTATTGTGTGATTCAATTTGTCTGCGTACTCTCTTAGATCTCGTGTCTCGGATTGCCTTATGACTATGCCTTGTGCGATCGTAAATTAGGTTCGCACTGCATCACGCCCGGGGGACGACTATCGATTCGACCGGAATTGGAGCATGATATAATGGTATCAGAGCACGAATTTACGTCCTTGGCCTCCAGTGTCGAGTTTTAGTCTCCAACCGTTGACCTCGTGACGATGAGAAGAGTTGTTCCATACGATGAACCCAGGACATTTTTCGAAACTAACGAGAGTTGCCTTTCCTTTTTCCCTGCAGTTACGGGAGCTCAGGCGAAAGACGAGACGAGCGCTTCCAACGGCTCGAGTGCTTCTAGATCCGAGCATTCCGTCAACCCAACGGGAATGACGCCTACTGTAGCCGGACCTTCCGGCGACCCGATGGAACGTATGATGTAGATGTTTAAAATGCAGCAACGTCAAAGTGAGCTCCATCGTCTGCAAGCGGAGGCTCGTCAGACTCAATTTGAGAATCGGTTCGAGGCTCAATTCAAGCTGCAGCAGCAGTAGCTGAATGCCCTCCAGTAAATCGTACAGTCGATCGTGGGCAACAACAACAATTCAACGATGACGCCTGCCGTGACCCAGCCTGCGGTTCGTTCCAACGAAGCCGAACCAGAGGCGCCCGTGCTCTCACCTGCGGCACCGAGAAGTTCTAACTTCGACGTGTTAAAATTCACTAAAAGCTGCCGCACTTCCTTCAACGGCACAGAAGATCCTTCGGTGGCGATTGATTGGTTGGAGGAGCTGGAAGACAAGTTCGAGCTTCTGGGTGTCGAGGACTCGAAGAAAGTCTCATGTGCTCAACTTCTACTTCGAATGAACGCGCACGATTGGTGGGCTGTGCAGAAGCGGGCTATTCGATGTGAAGACGAGACGACGGCGATTTCCTGGGCTACATTTAAAAGTGCATTTGAGACAGAATATCTTTCAGCAGCCGTGCGACAGGAGAAAGAAAATGAGTTTATGCAATTGAGACAAGGGAATATGACTGTACGACAGTATGCGACCGAATTCAACAAACTGGCCAAGTTTGCTGGAGACTATTTACCAACCACTGCAAGTCGAGCTCGACGATTCGAAGTGGGCCTGCGTTCAACTATCCGTGCTCATATTTCGGTGCCCGAATACAAAACCATGGGCGAGGCACTCAACCATGCCCTCCGTCTGGAGTCCGAGTACCCTCCTACTACTACCGGCGCTGTTCACTTTAATAACAAATGCCATAGTAATGCGAGAGGCAACAACGCACACAAGCATCAAAATCGCGGCAACGGAGGCGGCAACCATACGAAGGATCGAGTAGTTTGCACTTTCTGCCACAAAGAGGGGCACTTGATCAGCGAGTGCCGATTGAAGAACGGTACGTGCCTCGGGTGCGGCCGAGCCGACCATATCGTACGCGACTTCCCGGAGAAGTCAAACCAGCGCCCACGACAACACCATCAGAACCGAGGCCAAGCACCTCGGGCTCCACCGACCGCACAACAGAATTGCCAAGACCGTCGCCCTAATGCTCAGGGCCGCGTCTACGCCATGACCCGAGACGAAGCATTCGTATCTGACACAGTCGTGACAGGTATACTGCAATTCAATAATAAACCTGTTCGTGTATTATTTGATTCAGGTGCCACGCACAGTTTCATATCGGCAGACTTTGCCGCCGATCACAAATTTCTCCTGATACCGTTGGGTCTCGAGCTCACTGTTAACATCCCGTCGGGCATGCCACTAGCTGCGAATTTAGTCTACGAAGACGAAATCATCTGTATAGGTGGTCAAAAGGTCAGTCTCGATGCGATATTTCTAAATATTAAGGACTACGATATCATTCTGGGGATGGATTGGCTCGGTCCGTGCAACGCAACCATAGACTGCACTGAAAAGAAGGTCATATTCCGCATACCTGGAGTGCCTGAATTCTGCTACTCGTGTGGAGAGGCGTCGCCGACCTGCATGGTGATCTCCGTAATATCTGCTCGACGGATGCTGCATTTCGGGTGCAAAGGCTATCTAGCTTCCGTTCGAGACATGCGACAGGATGGTGCAAACGCGGGTCAGATCGACGTTGTGGCAGAATTTCTCGATGTGTTCCCGGACGAGCTGCCCGGTATGCCGCCCGATCGAGAGATTGAGTTCACTATCGATACCTTCCCCTACACTCGACCGATCTCGAAAGCCCCGTACAGAATGGCCCCTGCAGAGCTTAAAGAACTCAAAGTGAAGTTACAATAATTGCTCGACAAGGGATTTATCCGACCCAGCGTCTCGCCCTGGGGATCGCCCGTGCTGTTTGTCAAGAAGAAGGATGGCTCTGTGCGTCTTTGTATCGACTACCGCGAGCTGAACAAAGCCACCGTCCGGAACAAATACCCTCTGTCCCGCATAGATGATCTGTTTGATCAGCTTCAAGGAGCCACGGTGTTCTCTAAAATTGATCTGCGTTTGGGTTACCATCAACTCAAGATCAAGCCGGACGATGTGCCGAAGTCTGCCTTCCGCACTCGATACGGCCATTACGAGTTCCTGGTAATGCCGTTCGGCCTAACGAATGCCCCTGCCGCTTTTATGGATTTAATGAATCGAGTGTTCCGACCATTCCTCGACAAGTTCGTAGTAGTCTTTATCGACGATATACGCGTCTACTCGAAGAATAGGCAGCAACATACTGAGCATCTGCGGACCGTGCTTCAGACCCTTCGAGAAAATCAACTATACGCGAAGCGAAGCAAATGTGAATTCTGGCTTAGCAGCGTCGCATTCCTCGGACACATCATTTCTGTTGAAGGCACTGCGGTCGACCCAAAGAAAGTTGAAGCCGTTGTCGATTGGAAACGGCCAGCGTACGTCGGCGAGATTCGAAGTTTCCTTGGCCTAGCGGGATACTACTGACGCTTTGTAAAAGATTTTGCGAAGATCGCATCGCCTCTGACTCGCCTGACCCAGAAAGGAGTCGTATTTGACTGGTCAGACGACTGCAAAGCTTCATTCAAAGAATTAAAGCAACAGCTCGTCTCGGCCCCGATACTCGCACTTCCAGAAGGTACTGAGGGTTTCCAGATAGTCAGCAATGCGTCCGGTCAGAGCTTGGGGTGTGTGCTGATGCAGCGGAACAAGGTGATATCTTTTGCTTTCCGACAGCTAAAGTCGCACGAGAAAAATTATCCCACGCACGACCTGGAGTTAAGGGCGATTATGTTTGCGTTAAAATTGTGGCATCACTACCTCTATGGCGTGGCGTTCACGATCTACACCGATCACAAGAGCCTCAAGTATCTATTCACGCAGAGGGAACTGAACTTGCGGCAGAGGCGCTGGCTTGAACTGATCAAGGATTACGACTTGACTATCGACTATACGCCGGGAAAGGAAAATGTTGTGGTGGACGCCTTGAGTCGGAAGTACATTACCTCGTTATCCATCGACCCCAGACTGCTACGTGACCTAGAAGAGATGGGCATCGAGCTTCGAGTCAGATTCTGGAATGTACAGTTGGCAAAGTTGCAGTTAGAGCCGAGCTTGCCTGATAAGATCAAGACCGCTCAGACGGACGATCCATACCTGAAGAAAGTGCGAGAGCTAATCTCGACGGGTAGGACGACCGACTTTGCGGAAGACGAAACCGGCGTGCTTCGATTGAAGGGTAGGCTATGCGTTCCGGACAATTCAGAACTCAGAAAGGAGATCCTGTCGGAGGCGCACTATGCAAAATATACTTTGCATCCCAGTAGCACGAAGATGTACAAGGACCTCCGTACAAACTTTTGGTGGCACGGGATGAAAAGAGATGTGGCACTCTTCGTGTCGCAAGGTATGGCCTGTCAGCAGGAGAAAGCTGAGCACCAGAGACCGGGCTGGTAGATACAGAATCTGGCGATTCCAGAATGGAAGTGTCTGCACGTGTGCATGGATTTCATTGTTGTTCTGCCGAAGACACCGCGGAGAAATAATGCTATCTGGGTCATCGTCGATCGATTAACCAAGTCAGCGTATTTTATTTCCATCAAAGTTACTTGGAGCGCTGATCGCCTGGCGCAGATATATCTTGATGAGATAGTACGGCTGCACGGAGTTCCAGTATCCATCGTCTCTGATCAGGATTCACGGTTCATGTCGCAATTCTGGAGTAGCCTTCAGTCGGTGCTGGGTACCAAGTTGCAGTTCAGCTCAGCTTACCATCCTCGGACCGACGGCCAAACGGAGCGCGTCAATCAGATTCTCGAAGACATGCTACGACTCTGCGCAATTGACTTCAAATCAAGCTGGGACAATCATCTATCGCTGTCCGAATTTGCATACAATAATAGCTATCAATCCAGCATTCAAATGGCGCCGTATGAAGCCTTGTACGGGCACAAGTGCCGATCACCCATTTGCTGGGACGAAGTCGGAGAGCGACAGATTCTAGGTCCGGAACTGGTTGAACAGACCGTGCAGAAGATTCGGCTCATTCGGAAAAGATTAAAGACCGCACAGAGTCGTCAGAAAAGCTATGCGGACGTTCATCGTCGCCCCCTCGAGTTTCAAGTAGGCGATCACGTATTTCTCAAAGTGTCGTCCATGCGGAGAGTTACTCGGTTCGGCACGAAGGGAAAATTGAGTCCGAGATTCGTTGGGCCGTTCGAAATACTCGAGCGGGTCACCCCAGTGGCCTATAAAATTACCTTACCGCCGGCGCTTGAAGGTGTACACAATGTCTTCCATGTCTCTCAACTGCGGAAGTACGTACATGACCCGAGCCACGTGGTAGATTTTGGCCAACTGGAGCTAAAGTCTGACTTATCCTACGTTGAAGAGCCAGTTCAAATAATAGAACGCAAGGATAAGCTGCTGCACAATCGAGCGATCCCTCTCGTCCGCGTCCTCTGGAGGAACCATTCGGTCGAAGAGTCGATGTGGGAGCTTGAATCAGAAATGAAGGAGAAATTTCCTTCCTTATTCTCGTAGAGGTAGGTTCTATCTTTAAGTTTTGAGGACGAAACTTTTTATTAGTTGGTTATGGTGTAGTGCCCCGTCCCTACATCGTGCCCCGTCTCCGTCCACGGGGTGCGCGAGAAAGGAACACTGTCGCTATCGATTCGGTCGGGACCGATAGGTCGGAATCGGCCGAGTCGATCAAACGGGAACGGTTGAATTAAGATCCATTCCACGTTATGGAATGGCTTCTTCGGAACCAAGTCCCATAT
This sequence comes from Iris pallida, assembly GCA_029216955.1. Classification (NCBI taxonomy): domain Eukaryota; kingdom Viridiplantae; phylum Streptophyta; class Magnoliopsida; order Asparagales; family Iridaceae; genus Iris; species Iris pallida. Next base: position 5,280,978 of record JANAVB010044420.1, read on the forward strand.
TCAGCGGGTTGCGCCTCAAGGATTGGCTCTGCGGCTGAGTCGGAAGAGACCTCCCGTTGCTCTGGTTTTCATGCCGCACTTGATTTGGCTTTGGCTTTGGTTTTTCATGAATACGTTTTTCGTGAATGTTTTCGATGGGTTTTCGTGACGCATTTTCGAGCTTCGCATTCATATCGAATATCCTTGAATTATACAGTGTTCTAATCAGTTGCTTATGCGATTGCAGGTGATCGCGTAGGCGACGTCAGCGCAGCCAACCGGTCACTCGCTTGAAGTAAGCCTAAGGCGAGTGGCTGACCTCCTTCGCCTCGTCCCTCTACTTCATAGCTCAATATATGAAGTAAAATGAATGCTTTTCATAATAGTGTAGAATCCAAGAAATACTTGGTCTATGCAAAACAATGAATGAATCGATTAACGTTTATCGCAATGATACAGCTAAATGAGTAAATCAACTAAGTACAAAGGAAAACGGTCATTGGACAACTTGTCGACAAGGTGTAGTTTTCTCGAACGGTTACCCAGGCCAAGGGACCGATTCGGCCCGGAAGGAACAAGTGTATAGCAAGCGCCAACCCTTCATCGGCGCGAGTTACGCGGGAACTTTCGTACATGGCTCGCTACTGTTTGCCATTAAAATTGTTTTGATTGAAATCTTAATACAAACAGAACAGTGATACAATATAGGACTTAGATGTAGTCCTAGGAGTACACTTTTGTTTAAGCTGGGTCCTTAGTGCCAATGGAGCGAGTGGTAATGCGTTGACTCCGTTGACCGGCTGACGGCGGTTATCGGTTCTCTGAAGGTGTTGATTGCTCTGGGTGCTGGAGCTTGCTGAGAGGAGTAAGACGTTGAGTGTCTAGAACTGCCTCTCTGGTGATTCTCTGTTGTGGATTCTTTTTGTGAGTCTTATGTTCTGAGTCTCTGTGTGTGTGAAGGAGATGATCCTTTTATTTATAGTTTTGCAGGCTGGCTGCTCATGCGCGCATGCAGGATGCGCCGGTGTGGGGACGCCACGTGGAGGTTGCTGATGGAGGCGCACGGATGCTGCGCCCTGATCAAGGGGGAGAACTCTTGATACTGCTGTTGTGAGCCGGCACGTAGCAGAGAGAAGATCTTTCCGTTGCTGAAATCTTGGATGAGTTGAGTCAAAAGACACGTGTCGTCGACTCATGGTTCGAAGATCTCGGATTTGGTGGAGAGAAGTGATCTGGTGAGCTGCGCCTTGGATTGGGCGCAGGAGGAGGCTGCGGCTCATAACCTTTAGGAGTTATAAACCATTTGGGGCGCATGGCTTTTGAGGCGCATGCAGGCGACTTTCCTTCTGTCTTTCGGGATCAGAGAGCAGCTTGGGGCGCATGGCTTTTGAGGCGCATGCTGATTTGGACGCATGGCCGTAGAGGCGCATGCGGTTGGTTGAGTGGCCACGTGGCAGTAGCCGTCGAAATAAAGTCATGATGATGCTGACGTTGTCGATGCTTCGTTTTCTGAAAAAGCTGTCAACTGTTCAGACTTTGGGAGGCGTGCTGCCAACTCTGTCAGTTCAGCATTTAATGTTGGTGACGTTTGATAGACAGCTGAGTGGGTTGGCGTCCCACTCAGTATGGGAATGTGTGGGGGCGCATCCTCTGTGATGCGTCTGGTACTGAAGGGCGCGTCTGTGTGATGCGCTGTCTGACCGGCGCGTCTGTTGCATGGCACATCTCCATTGGTCCGGCTATTGAGTTCTTCGGAGCTTTGATGGCTCTCCGACTTAGCGAGTTCATTCATCATAAATACAAGTTCATTGCACCGACTTCGGGAAGGTTGCCACTTGGCGTATGGGTTTGATTTGCCCTGGCCTATGAATAGCAACAGTTTGAGAGAGTTTTGTTGTCTCTCCCTTTGACTTCTCGACGAAGATGGATTCGACTGATCCTCCTCCTTGGCAAGACGTTGTACTGTGGATGATGATTTTCTTTGTTCGAAGAAGCTTTGACGGTGAACTCCTTCAGAAGACTGAGATTCGCCGAGTTGGAATGGACATAGATGTGCCTAAGCCTCATTATGATGGAAGAGCCCCAAGAAGTGATTCACTCTGACGGGGCGGAGTGATGCGCTGGAAGACAGGTACAGCATGTTGCAACTGTTTGAACACAGACTGTCTTGGTGGTGGAGCCACTGTCTTGCGGTAGCAGCAGTTGATGGCGACCGTAGCACAAGTGTGCCCTGTGAGGGGCGCATTATGCTTGTTGGTCGGCTCTCCTGATCGACGTTTGTGAGTGATCACGTTGCGCAGATCGTTGGAGGAGAGTGCCACCTTCACACCCCCTTCAGGCGCATGGCAAGGCCAAGCGTCGGGGTGGTCAAGTGAGAGTGCCACCTTTACACCCCCATCAGGCGCATGGCAAGGCCAAGCGTCGGGGTGGTCAAGTGAGTGCTGCGCCCCCTGATCTAATACCAAGCAGGCATCACGATCAGTAGTGGGGGAACCACAGCATTTGAAGTGACTTGAACGGACCTCAGACGCACAACCAGAGGAGGCGCGGGAGTTCAAGACCACTGGGTTTGCCTTGCTCGACTTGGTTGTGAACGCAATAGATGCGCCCAAGTGAGACAAGGACTTTGAAGGTCGGCTCGTTTCTGGCGCCGCAGCACCCGAGTCGACCTTATGCAGCTTACCATCAGCAGCGCGCATAATTGTGAGCGCATGCTTCTGGTTTGCCATTGGCATAGCACGTTTGCGGCGCATGGCCCGTGCCGCCTTGGACTTCTTCGTACCAGCCCGTGGGGCGCATAGTACTCAGAGTCCAAATTATCCTCGCCATGACAGCGAGTGAAGAGCTTGCAGCCGACCCAGAAGAAGAGAAGAACAACTGCAACTTGTGGCTCGAACGGGCTCCCTGGATAACGGGCTCCCTTTTCTTTATTTATTTTTGGTGCCTTTTTCAAAGGAGGCAAGAGGTCTCTATATATAGAGTGGAATGAGGCCTCCCTTCTTCTCCTTTCCGATGTGGGATTAAAAGAAAGATCCCTTCTTTTTCATGCTTCTACAAGACCCCCTTCAAAGTTTTTAAAACTTTTGGACAAGTTTTGAAATACTTTGAACAAGAAGCATGAATGGTAGAGCTGTTTAGGTGTGACAATCCTATCAGAGGTAGTATGGACGTGATAGGTTTGGGTACTTCCACTGGGGAATTTATGTGGACTTATCATCCATGGCGCACCTTGGTTTTAGGTGCAGATAATAAGTTGAGAGAGAGAGAGAACCAACATATTTACTCAAGTAATATGGACGTGGTAAATATGGGATTGATGGTAGAGCTTTCCTACTCAGAGGTGATATGAACGTGGTAGGAATGACTCTGGAGGGAGATACGCGGAACTACTCAGAGGTAATATGGACATAGAAATTCCGCTGGAGATGTTTAGGGATTGTAGTCTCTTCTTTTTGTGTTTTTGCAACTCTTGCTGGGGGATAGTGTAGTTCTGTACTCTCTTTTTTGAGAAAATAAAGAAATACATAATCTTTTTTGTGATGCGTTCATTTTTGATATCATGAACTTGATGATTTATGTGGACCTATTATCTTTTGCGCACCTTGGTTTTTAGGTACAGATAATAAGTTTGAAAGAACCAACATGTTTGCTCAGAGGTAATGTGGACATGGCAATCATTAGGTTCAAATGATAGAATTTTCCTACTCAGAGGTATTTATGGACGTGGTAGGAATGATCCTGGGGGATACGCTGAACAACTCAGAGGTAATGTGGACGTGGAAGTTCTGCGATCAATGTACGACAACACAGGAGTTGTTTGTACGGGATGTTTACTCAGAGGTAATGTGGACGTGGTAAACATGAAGGATAGCGTAAGCTCATAAAATGTAAGGTTCCGCTTTGTAGGATGTAGAGAGACAACTCAGAGGTAATGTGGACGTGGTTATCTTTCTACGGAAGGATGCCACGGAACAGCTGGGTTCCGGAAGCGATTGATTTTGTGAAAAGAGGTTATTTGGGGAAATACATGTCTTGGAGGATGTCAAGAGTAGTACTTCTTTAGGAACTTGCCGTTGATGGGCATCATGAACAAGTCCCCATTGGGTTTGGCGAGCCGGTAAGCACCGTTTGAGTATACCGTCTCGATGATGAAGGGTCCTTCCCATTTGGGCTCGAACTTCCCTGGTGTCTTGTGAGTTAACACCATTGGCCTTCTGACTGCTAAAACCAGGTCGCCAACTTGAAAAGTTCTTTGCTTGACCTTCTTGTTGAAAGCCTGTGATATACGGGCTTGGTAAAGTTCGATGCGTTGTTGAGCTAGGAGACGCTTTTCGTCAAGTGCCTCCAATTCCCGCAGACGACGACGTTGATTGTCTTCTTCTGTAAGATCGTTTGTGATGGCCACGCGGAGCGAAGGTATCTGTATAGACCAGGGAGAATGGAGTGTTGCCTGTTGGGGTCCGTACCGTTGTGCGGTAGGCCCAAAGGCATTCGCCAAGCTTTTCGTCCCAGTCGCGTTTGTTGGATGACACGACTTTTTTGAGTAGCCTGACGATAGTTTTGTTGAATGCCTCGGCCAATCCGTTTGCTGCCGGATTGTAGGCGGTTGAGGCCACGTTTTGAATGCGATTCTTGTCACAGAACCTGCTGAAAATGTGGCTGATAAACTGAGGACCATTGTCATGGATGATTCGCCGGGGTACCCCGAAACGGTAAATGACATGGTGTTTGATAAAGCTGACCACCCTGGAGCTTTTTACTTCTGCTAGTGGGACTGCTTTCGCCCATTTGGAGAAGTAATCGGTGATGGCCAGGATGAAGCGGTGTCCTCTCGATGAAGGAGGGGTGATTGGCCCTACAATGTCCATGCCCCAGGCTTCGAATGGCCAGGAGGCGACTGTAGGATGTAGAGGTTCAGATGGTGTATGTATGAAGTCTGCGTGAAGTTGGCATGCATGGCACTTCTTAGCATATTCCACTGCGTCGGCAACCATGGTTGGCCAGTAGTAGCCCATACGTCGCAGTCGATCTTGCAACTTAGGCTCTGGTTGGTGAGCTCCGCAAGTTCCGTCATGAGCTTCTCGAAGAGCTTCGGCCGCTTCTTCGTTAGACAGGCATCGAAGGAGAAGCCCGTCGAAGGAGCGTCGGTACAGCGTTTTAGTGGCTGTATCGTAGTAGAATCGAAGAGAGCGTCTCCTGACTGAGACGGCTTCCTTCGGGTCCTCTGGAAGGATTCCGTAGACAGCGAAGTCGATGAACGGGAACCTCCAATCTCGGACATTAACCCCAGTGTTTGTCGGCATGGCGTGAGCCATTTGCAAACATAGGTTGTTTCTGGGACAAATCAAGTCTCGGCCAGTTATCGTGACATAGTATTGAGTCCCAAGGGGCGCGGCCAATGAGGCTGCGAGGCCAGCTAGAGCGTCAGCCTCCAAGTTTTGTAGGCGGGGTACATGTTCGATGAAGAACCCAGTGAAGGTTGAAATGATGTTCAATGCAACTTCATGGTAAGGGATCAAATCTTCATGGCGAACCTCGTATTGCCCCCGAATCTGGTTTACGACGAGTTTCGAGTCGCCGTAGGCTTCCAGATGATCCACCCCCAGCTGTTGTGCTAGCTGGAGTCCCATGACGAGTGCATTGTACTCAGCAACATTGTTGGAGCACGGCTTCGAAAGGGAGTATGCGCGCTGGATGACCAGCTGATCGGGGGAGACTAAGACTACCCCCACTCCTGCGATGATTTGGCCATTGGAGCCCGTTCTTGAAGCGCCATCGAAGAAGATCCGCCAAACGGGGCTTCCTTCAGTGACGTTTGATTCTTGAACTTCATCCGGGATGTCTTCATAGAGTTTTGAAGATTCTGGGATGGGGTGTGCAGCTAAAAAGTCAGCCAGAGCCTGACCCTTGACTGCCTTCTGCGGGACAAACACCATGTTGTATGGTGTTAGTAGGATCGCCCATGTAGCCAGCCGGGAGTTTAATGACCCTGGCTTTGTCATGAGAACTCTGAGCGGATTGACTCGGGAGATGACGTGAATTGTCTGGCCCGAGACGTAATGACGAGTCTTCTGAATGGCAAACACCAAAGCCAAGCACTCCTTTTCAACGGGGTTGTACCGGTGTTCGGCCCCGATGTGTGTTCGACTGAGGTAGTAGATTGCTTGCTCGTAGCCTGCATCGCTGTTTTGAGCTAGCAAAGCGCCGAGGGAATGATCCATGGCACGGACGTAGAGGAGGAATGGTTTGCCGGCGACAGGTGCCACTAGGACTGGCGGGCTTGTTAAGTAAGCCTTGATGTCGTCGAAAGCCTTTTGGCACTCCTCTGACCAGACATAAGAGACTTCCTTCTTCATGAGCTGAGTAAAGGGTTGACATTTACTGGAGAGGTTTGCTATGAACCTCCGGATGTATGCCAAACGTCCCTGTAAGCCCCGAAGTTCTCGAAGGTTCTTCGGAGGGTCCATGTTAAGGATGGCTTTAGTCTTCTCGGGATCGACATGAATGCCTTTTGCCGTGATGACAAAGCCCAAGAATTTGCCGCTAGAAACCCCCAGGAAGGATTTAGCGGGGTTCATTTTGAGTTGATGTGCCCGCATGAGATCGAAGACCGTCTTTAGGTCCTGTAGGTGATCTCTTTTGAGGCGGCTCTTGACTGCGATGTCGTCAATATAGCACTCAACTGTCTTGCGAAGATGTTGACGGAAGATGGTGCTCATAGCTCGCTGATACGTTGTACCGGCGTTCTTCAAGCCGAAGGGCATTACGGTGTAGCAGAAAACACCCTTTGGAGTCCTGAATGACGTGTGTTTTGCGTCATCGGGGAACATCTTGATTTGATTGTAGCCTGAATACCCGTCCATGAAGGACATGCGTTCAAAGCCACATGTGTTGTCGATCATTACATCGGTGATTGGGAGCGGGAATTCATCCTTCGGGCAAGCAGAGTTGAGATCCCTGAAGTCGATACAGACTCGTATCTTCCCGTTCTTCTTGGTGACAGGGACGACGTTGGCTACCCAGTCCGGGTGTTGTTCCTCACGGATGAAGCCACTGGTCAAGAGTTTGTCCACCTCCTGATCGATGGCGTTCATGATGTCCGGGCGGAAGCGTCGCTGTTGTTGTTTGATAGGTTTGGCATCTGGTAAGATGTTCAACCTATGCATCGCGATCTGTGGATCGAGACCCGGCATGTCTTCGTAGCTCCAGGCGAAGACGTCGATATACTCCTTAGCGAGTTGGACTAAAGATTCTCGGTCTTCTCCTTCCAAGCTTTTGCTGATAAAGATGGGTTTAGAAGAAGACCCATCCCCGAGGTCGATTTGCTCGACTTCGTCTTCGGTGGGAGGTTCTCGTAACTCAAAACGAGACTCCCATTGTTCTCCTAGGCGTTGAGCCCAGGGTTCCTCTTCGAAGGGTTCCGGCGGTTGGCCTTCGCCTTCATCTTTCTGAGGTTGCGCCGATGTCATGTTAGCTGACAGCACTTTCCTGAAGACTGATCCGATACTGGTATCGGAATCCCACGTCGATGCTTCTGATGAGTGGGAATGTTATATGTCTTCTGCGTCTGAACTCTCTGGAGTTGATGGCGGCGTGACATAGCCTAACCCCCGTCGAGTCCGATTATAGTAATCCTGTGGCTTTCCATTGGGCATCGAAAGCCGGACAGGGAGATGCCGACCCTTGTCGTAGTTTAGGCCTTTGTTGCTTTTCAGGTCGTAGCCCATCTTTTGGATGATGTGCTTAGCCGCATCCGTGTATCGATATACTTGTACTCTGCCTGTATCAGGTTCGGGCTCGATCGATGGGAGGTTCCGACGACGCTCGATTTTGCCCGAGATGATGGTGCCCTCGTCTCGGCTTCGTGGAGGGACTATGAAGACTCCTTGAGACGGGACTATTTGATTATGGTAGACGGTCGTTACTTGTGTTTGCAACGACCGTAGAGCGTTGTCTAATGTATACATGGCATTCCAGTGTGGAAGACAAGAATAATTGAAAGACACTCTATTATTGATAAAGTACGAGATTTTATCCCGTGGGATTACATTGTCGAAGGAGGGTGCGTCTACATCGGCAGAGATATATTCGCCAAGCTCCTCGTCTGTAAGCACTGGGGCCGGATCAGGAGAGTCCTCCACCGCTCCGACTTTGGGGTCTGAGAGGGTTATGTGAGCCCTCTCCGGCATCTTGGATGACTGCGGCGGCTTGCCTTTAAGACGCACCTTGAGGGGTGCCTCGGTTGCGCCTTCGATGAGTGGCGCCTTCCCTTGTAATTTTACCACTAGGGGAGCCGCTGTTTGTGGTGGCTTCCCCTTGAGGCGTATCTTCAGGGGGGCTTCACGAGCTGGCGCTTTTCCTGATAGCTTGATGCTCATTGGAGGCGCCTTCTGGGGTGGTCTCCCTTTCAGACGGATTTTCAAGGGGGCGTCAGGAGTCGCTTCGGGTTCCAAGTCCGGCTCTGTTGCCGTCTCTGCTTCATCATCGGCGTCGTTGGCTTCCTCTTCGTCAAGTGGCTTGTACAAGTCGGAATCGGTGAAGTAGGCCTCAATCCCTTTGAAGGGATCGATATCCGCAAACTCCGTCCGGATGACGCCGTTGGTGGATACATATTTCATGCATTGGTGGAGCGTGGAGGGCACCACCATGTACTCATGTAACCATGGTCGTCCGAATAAGATGTTGTAGTTGACCTCGACATCCACCACATAACAAGTCATCTCAGTTTTGAGGCTGCCGATGTGACACTTCAGCCGGATCTTGCCCAGTGGCTCGCTCTTGCTGGCGTTGAAGCCGCTGATGGTCGTATTGGAGGGCGCTAGCCGGTACATTGGGATCCCCAACTTTGATAGCAGCGCCTTTGGAATGATGCTTAGGGAAGACCCCGGATCGATCTGAATCCTGCTCACCTTTACCGAACCGATGTATCCTGTGTAATACAACGGTCGGTTATGTCGGTGATGCTTGAGCAGCATGTCTTGTTGGGTGAAGGTTATGTTTGGGATAACTTCATCCGCACAATGACAGTGTGCACAAGTAGTTGGGAGGTCTTCAGGCTGCTTGACCTGACTGAGAAAGGATTCGGCATCCTTCAGAGCTTCGCAAAGAGCTTCTCGGGAGTCCTTGGAGAGATGCAGGAGCTCGAACAGAGACAAGCGTGCAGGAGTACTGGCCAGTTGTGCCAGGATGTCAAAATTGTGGGGCTTGGCTAGCCCCGAAGCATTTTCTTTCCGCAGAGGTCTGTCGAAGCGGGCCTCCACTTGCTTTTGTTTATTGGCTGCTGAGGGCTTGGATGGACCCTCCTCAGGGATGGTGCCAGGAGGCACCACTTCGACGGCAGCTTCACCGGGCTGGGAGTTCTGTTGTGCATGCGTCTGCACAGGAAGCGCCTCTTCCGTTGAAGAAGAGACCGTGCGGCAAGACTTGATCTTCCTGCCTTTTGCTTTGGAGGTAGGGCGTACCTCCGGTTGAGTTACCTCGGAGACGAGGTCGGGGTGAACCCAGAGGACCTCTCCTCGAGATGTGGTGAGTGGGACAAGTCCACTCACATTATCACGGGTGGGTGGCAAATTCACCACCTCCATTGTCGCCTTAGGGATGGGGACGACGCCATCTTGTGTGGTAGTCGGCGGCAAGGTGCCGAACTGAAGTGACACCACATTAGCTGACACCGTCTTCTCTTCGTAATCGACGAAAATTACATCCGCATTGATCATGCGCTGGATGTAATTTTTGAGGACGTAGCAGTCCTTAGTCGGGTGTCCGACAAACCGATGGTAGTGACAGTACCTTGGGTTGTCCACCTTCCCGACTTCATCGGGCCGCTTCGGGTCCGGAAGCTTGATCTTGTCACCCTGCTTCAGTATCTCAAAGAGTTGCAGGGTGTCGTCATCATTGAATGAATAAACCTCCTTGGGTCTCGGTGCCAATGGAGGCTTTTGAGTAGGCGCAGATGCGCCCTTCGAGGCATTAACTGTCAATGCCTGTTTCCCCTTTGTTTCTCGTCCGGAATTGTTGGTTGCGGACTTTTTCCCCTTATCGTCAAAGGCGGGGAAGCTAACACCCAGAAGACGTGCATTGGCCGCCTTCTTCTCTGCAGCTTCAGCTTCAATGATTAGGGAGCTCCAATCGGGAGGGGGAGTAGAGTTAAGCCAGAGCTTTACTGCAGGCAGCATGTTCATACTGCAAGCGGAGAGAAGCGCATGTTCTGGCATGCCTGGAGGTAACCTGAAGCAGGCCTGACGGAAGCGTTCGATGAATGCCCGAACCGTTTCCTTGTCCTTCTGGCGTATCTCAATGAGAGACGCCATCGTCATGTCCTTCCCACCGTCGTAGAAGCGGTCGAGGAAGAGGCGTGTCAGGTCGTCGAAGGACGATATGGAATTATCGGGGAGGCTGCAGTACCAGTCATACGCCACCCCTTTCAGGGCCCCAACAAAGATGCTGGTGAGGAGCGCGTCCTCCTTCGGAAGATGCCCTGTCTGCGACTGGAAGTACGTCAAGTACCGTCGTGGAGAGTCCTTCCCGTCATACGGCGTGAGTGTCTGTGGTTTATACTTTGGGGGATAAACCACCTTATTCCACTCAAGGGGATAAGGCTGGGGAATGCCCATCTTCTGGCGTTCCTCCTGCCTGTTCTTGGACTCGAAGCACTCCCGCAGATCTTTGATCATTTCGACCACGTCCTCCGTGGAGCTAGGAGCCGGGGAAGGAGGTACCACCTGGAGTGGAGCGTTTGAGGGCTCCGATGTCCGGGGTGCTTCTGTGTCTGAGGGTGTCCGCTGGAGGGGCACACTCGACTCTCCATTAGCTCCTGGGTCGGGACCATTTGAAGGTGTCCTGATCAAGGCCGACCGCATCTCAAACACTGCTTGAGTCAGTGCTTGCATTGAGGCAGAGAGGGTTTTGAGTCCTCCCTCTAACGAGTCTATGCGCTGGACAATGTCCTGTGGCGGCGCATCAGCCTCAAGATCACCCCCGGTCATGTATACTGTCATGACACGGCCGGAAGTGGATGGATTAGTTGAGGCTTCGCTCTCAGCCTCACTCTCATGTGGGGGAGTTACTTCTCCTGGTGTTTGGCCACCCCCAGCCACATTCTGGAGTTCGTCTTCGACAGGCGCATCTACAAGGGCCTGACTGCCCTCAGCTCTGTCTTGAAGGGCCTCTTCATTTTCAGCACTACCCCCGGCGGTGTCTTGGAGGACATCGTCATTTTGAGGGGCTTCAGGGAGGCCATCTTCGCTTTGATGAAGATCCGCCGCAGCTGTGCTTTGGACATCTTCGTCTTCGGAAGGAGGCTCAACAAGGGTCTGGCTACCCCCAGCTTCCTCCAAGGACTTCTTCCTCGACCGAGTGCCTTCGAACACTCCAGAGGTCGTGACAGCTGCCTTGGTTTTCCTCGACTGGCTTTTAGATGAAGACGAGGAATTGGCAGTCGTCTTCCGGACAGATGAGGAATTGGAGATCACGTTGCATAACGCAATCTTTAGTTCCTCTTCTGCTGACACCTTTGTCCCAAGGCGATTGCGGAGGGGTGTCGATGATTGTAGCCGTTGGAAGACCGACTGCTTTGGCGGTACTGCCGTCTTGCAACAGCAGTTGATGGTGACCACTGCACAAGTGTGCCCCGTGAGAGGCGCATCGTGCTTGTTGGTCAACTCTCCTGACCGGCGCTTGTGAGTGATCACGTTGCGCAAGTCGTTGGAGGAGAGTGCTACCCTCACACCCCTCTCAGGCGCATGGCAGGGCCAAGCGTCGGGGTGGTCGGGTGAGTGCTGCGCCCCCTGATCTAATACCAAGCAGGCATCACGATCAGTAGTGGGGGAACCACAGCATTTGAAGTGACTTGAACGGACCTCAAACGCACAACCAGAGGAGGCGCGGGAGTTCAAGACCACTGAGTTTGCCTCTCTCGGCTTGGTTGTGCACGCAGTGAATGCGCCCAAGTGAGATGAGGACTTTGAAGGTCGACTCGTTGTCAGTGCGGGAGCACTTGAGTCAACCTTGTACAGCTTGCCATCGGCAGCACGCGTGATTGTAAGCGCGTGTCTCTGGTCGGCTGCTGGCATAGCACGTTTGTGGCACGTGGCCCGTGCCGCCTTGGATTTCTTCGTACCAGCCCGCTGGGGCGCATAGTACTCAGCATCCAAATTCTCCTCGCCATTACAGCGAGTGAGTCTGTCGAAGACAGAGGCTCGTTGTGGCGCATCAGAAGTAATGCGCGGGGCAATGGCTGCGCCCCTGCTCCGTCGACGTATCTTCCTCGCCTGAGAGGAAGATGGCTGGGGAACGTGGTCAGCCGTACGCTTCCCCGAGAGATGCGCTGCATCAGCGGGCGCACCTTGACTGCTGAGGACGTCAGCAGGATGGGAAGGCTGGATGGGCGCATCCCCTTCAACGGTGGTGCCCGAGGCGTCGACTTTGCGCACCCAGACTGCGCGGGTCTTCTTCGGCTTCGACAGCCGCTTCGAAGGACTCGCACTTCCTTCAGAAATGAACTCCTCGTACGCCTGTTGATTGAGGCGCACTACCAGCGTCTTGTGGGAGGAGCCCACCTTCACGTCGTCGGCCTGTGACACGACTTTCTCGGTAGAGGAGAAAGAGGTCCCCAGCAGAGTCGCCAGCTTGTTTGCCATTAAAATTGTTTTGATTGAAATCTTAATACAAACAGAACAGTGATACAATATAGGACTTAGATGTAGTCCTAGGAGTACACTTTTGTTTAAGCTGGGTCCTTAGTGCCAATGGAGCGAGTGGTAATGCGTTGACTCCGTTGACCGGCTGACGGCGGTTATCGGTTCTCTGAAGGTGTTGATTGCTCTGGGTGCTGGAGCTTGCTGAGAGGAGTAAGACGTTGAGTGTCTAGAACTGCCTCTCTGGTGATTCTCTGTTGTGGATTCTTTTTGTGAGTCTTATGTTCTGAGTCTCTGTGTGTGTGAAGGAGATGATCCTTTTATTTATAGTTTTGCAGGCTGGCTGCTCATGCGCGCATGCAGGATGCGCCGGTGTGGGGACGCCACGTGGAGGTTGCTGATGGAGGCGCACGGATGCTGTGCCCTGATCAAGGGGGAGAACTCTTGATACTGCTGTTGTGAGCCGGCACGTAGCAGAGAGAAGATCTTTCCGTTGCTGAAATCTTGGATGAGTTGAGTCAAAAGACACGTGTCGTCGACTCATGGTTCGAAGATCTCGGATTTGGTGGAGAGAAGTGATCTGGTGAGCTGCGCCTTGGATTGGGCGCAGGAGGAGGCTGCGGCTCATAACCTTTAGGAGTTATAAACCATTTGGGGCGCATGGCTTTTGAGGCGCATGCAGGCGACTTTCCTTCTGTCTTTCGGGATCAGAGAGCAGCTTGGGGCGCATGGCTTTTAAGGCGCATGCTGATTTGGACGCATGGCCGTAGAGGCGTATGCGGTTGGTTGAGTGGCCACGTGGCAGTAGCCGTCGAAATAAAGTCATGATGATGCTGACGTTGTCGACGCTTCGTTTTCTGAAAAAGCTGTCAACTGTTCAGACTTTGGGAGGCGTGCTGCCAACTCTGTCAGTTCAGCATTTAATGTTGGTGACGTTCGATAGACAGCTGAGTGGGTTGGCGTCCCACTCAGTATGGGAATGTGTGGGGGCGCATCCTCTGTGATGCGTCTGGTACTGAAGGGCGCGTCTGTGTGATGCGCTGTCTGACCGGCGCGTCTGTTGCATGGCGCATCTCCATTGGTCCGGCTATTGAGTTCTTCGGAGCTTTGATGGCTCTCCGACTTAGCGAGTTCATTCATCATAAATACAAGTTCATTGCACCGACTTCGGGAAGGTTGCCACTTGGCGCATGGGTTTGATTTGCCCTGGCCTATGAATAGCAACAGTTTGAGAGAGTTTTGTTGTCTCTCCCTTTGACTTCTCGACGAAGATGGATTCGACTGATCCTCCTCCTTGGCAAGACGTTGTACTGTGGATGATGATTTTCTTTGTTCGAAGAAGCTTTGACGGTGAACTCCTTCAGAAGACTGAGATTCGCCGAGTTGAAATGGACATAGATGTGCCTAAGCCTCATTATGATGGAAGAGCCCCAGGAAGTGATTCACTCTGACGGGGCGGAGTGATGCGCTGGAAGACAGGTACAGCATGTTGCAACTGTTTGAACACAGACTGTCTTGGTGGTGGAGCCACTGTCTTGCGGTAGCAGCAGTTGATGGCGACCGTAGCACAAGTGTGCCCTGTGAGGGGCGCATTATGCTTGTTGGTCGGCTCTCCTGATCGACGTTTGTGAGTGATCACGTTGCGCAGATCGTTGGAGGAGAGTGCCACCTTCACACCCCCTTCAGGCGCATGGCAAGGCCAAGCGTCGGGGTGGTCAAGTGAGAGTGCCACCTTTACACCCCCATCAGGCGCATGACAAGGCCAAGCGTCGGGGTGGTCAAGTGAGTGCTGCGCCCCCTGATCTAATACCAAGCAGGCATCACGATCAGTAGTGGGGGAACCACAGCATTTGAAGTGACTTGAACGGACCTCAGACGCACAACCAGAGGAGGCGCGGGAGTTCAAGACCACTGGGTTTGCCTTGCTCGACTTGGTTGTGAACGTAATAGATGCGCCCAAGTGAGACAAGGACTTTGAAGGTCGGCTCGTTTCTGGCGCCGCAGCACCCGAGTCGACCTTATGCAGCTTACCATCAGCAGCGCGCATGATTGTGAGCGCATGCTTCTGGTTTGCCATTGGCATAGCACGTTTGCGGCGCATGGCCCGTGCCGCCTTGGACTTCTTCGTACCAGCCCGTGGGGCGCATAGTACTCAGAGTCCAAATTATCCTCGCCATGACAGCGAGTGAAGAGCTTGCAGCCGACCCAGAAGAAGAGAAGAACAACTGCAACTTGTGGCTCGAACGGGCTCCCTGGATAACGGGCTCCCTTTTCTTTATTTATTTTTGGTGCCTTTTTCAAAGGAGGCAAGAGGTCTCTATATATAGAGTGGAATGAGGCCTCCCTTCTTCTCCTTTCCGATGTGGGATTAAAAGAAAGATCCCTTCTTTTTCATGCTTCTACAGCTACCTGACGCGAAAGGGTCGCCGTTTAACTCAGCTATAGTCCGAGATGGCTTGACATTGCCAGTGGCCTTCACACCCCTTCTTTACTGCTTAACAAGTACACGGGATACGGGATAAAATGTGATAGTTGCTTAATGTTACACAATTTCATATGCTTGCCTCAAAACATGTTAACATGCAAATCGAGCAGGATGGTTAGAAAGATCATTGAAATAGCTAGCTAACATATTTACGAAACTTCTTGAATCAAATGCAGAGCTTGGATTTTAATTAGCCATTCGCCAGTACATGTGTTTTGTGCTGATCCTCGCTCCTTACAGGTCCCGCGAACCAGGAAGGACGTGCCAACTAGCTTGGCGACGTTCGTGACTTTTAAAACTTCGGCCGTGCGTCGAAGACTCTCTCTCTCTGCGACTTCCCTTTTGAAGGCTCTCGACAGTCCAAGGAAGATGACTCAGCGTCCCTCCCATCTAGGTCACTAGAGTACTTGTGTATATTGAGGGATGTGTGCAATGTATGGAACGACTATCTCATCGGCACTCTTTTGTAATCGAGTCTTGTTGTAGCCCGCGCGGCAATGAGTCTTGTACCGGAGTCTGTAAATGATGTTCATTATCAATAAAGAATCAACTTCCTTTACTTATTGTGTGATTCAATTTGTCTGCGTACTCTCTTAGATCTCGTGTCTCGAATTACCTTATGACTATGCCTTGTGCGATCGTAAATTAGGTTCGTACGGCATCACGCCCGGGGGACGACTATCGATTCGACCGAAATCGGGGCGTGACACTATCAATCACATGTAAAATACAATTAAAGTGAGACAAGAAGATTCTTGAAGCCAAGACAATGATCTACAACTTTTATGTTTTAAGTTTTACAAGATTCTAGCTACAAAACAACTTAAACAGGCAAAAACGGTGAAATAGAGCAAATCCGACGCATGGTCAACTCCGGACAGTTCCGACGCATGGGAATTCTGGATAATTTCGGCGCACGGGAATTCCTTCATATCCGTGCATGGGAAATTCATGCACATCCGCGTATGAAAAATTCCTGTACATCCGCACATGGGAATTCCTGCACATCCGTGCATAGGAAATTTTTGCACATCCGCGTATGGAAATTCCTGCAGAGAGAGCATCAAGTTCATCCGCCATCTTTTTTGTCCTTTATTTTGTCTGATATTGCTTTTGATAGCTTCCCATACAGCATGGAGTATTCCGATTCAACCCACGAAGAGGACGATCAGATCTTCGCCAAGTAATGAAATCATCTATTAGTTTTCGTGTGAAATTTTCTATATCAATGTGATTATTGATGTGTAGGATTTTTTGAATTTGGGGTATTGAGTTGTTTGAATTTGGTGTGATGTATCAGTGGAATGTTTTGGATTTGGTGTGTAGGATTGTTTGGATTTGATTTTGGTACGAAATTTCATGTTCAGTAGAATTTGGGATTTTTGAATTTGGTGTGTGAAATTATTTATATTTGGTGTGGTGCATCAGTGTTTGAATTGAATTTTGTGTGTAGGATTGTTTGGATTTGGTGTGATATATTTGGAGGAAAACAATGTTGTGTCGAGTGATCACAACCTGCTCTGTACCAAGAAGAAAAAAAGAAAAAAAACATGTAGATATAAATCTCTTAATCAACATATGGAGGTGGGTTAAAAACCTCAACCACCCCGATTACATTGTTGGACTTCTTATTTATAAGAAATTTAGTAACAATAAAGATATATATGACAAAATAATCTAAGATAACAATAATATAATAAAATAATATCCTCCTTATACATGATGATTGATATGGATGAATTGGAGGTTTGAATTGATAAGCTTGAAGCTTGAACTTGTAATTCGTTTGATCCTCTAGCACAACCCCTAGCGTACTATGTGTGCTATTTTCTGAGTCTGGTTCAAGAAGACTGATTCAAGGCGTAGTCCATCAAGCTCTTCTTCAGACAAAGACAATAGTCATTACGTGAGATTCAAGGCTGTAGTCCATCTCATTTATACATAGTATTCAACTGCCCAGAAATTCTCTTACTTTTCTTATCTCTTGTTTCTTTCCTTCTACTACCTTGGAACTTGACCTTTGTGGGGGGGATTGTTGGCAACATATGTTGTTTTGAGCAAAAGCTCAAGTCCAATTTTCATTTACTCCCACATCCTCCTCATTTATTTTTGACCGTTATAAACCCAATAAATTGGTAACGTTTGACATCTTAAATCCTGTCCAGATACATTGTATCACATATTTTTTATTTGAATTATTTGTAACGTTTAATTCTTTATTGGCTGGATTAAATTGCTTTCAATCTTCATTACTCCATGACCGTTAGAGAAAAACCTATATATTGAGGCATATCTCAATACTTTGGTTAACACGGAAAATTCCTACAATACTCCCTCTCTCTCGATCTCGAATTCTTGTCGCTCCGAAACACTGTTGCTTTTCGTGTGTTGCTCTGGGCAGAGCTAAGTCGAGGGTCACTCTCTCTACGTCGTGTGCGGCAAGGAGATTCTGGTGGAGCGAGGATTTTACTACTAGGAGCGTTCGGATATAGTCTGCACATAGACCCGGACTAACTCTTAGGGCAGTGCTACGTGTGCGACTTCCCTGGAGGCCAGTAACAATTTATTTATTTATTTTGTTTGCAGATTTTAATCGAAGAATATTGAAGAATGTCCAACAATCTAAGAGTTATCTTTCAATCTCTATAAAATTGTACTTTTAACAATTCCAATTTATACCAAAGCAAACAATTTAACATATATTTTAGCAAATTCTTTGAGAACAAAGTGCATCTGTTAAAATTTTGCTGTTAGCAAACTTTTGCTATTAACAAAGTATACTCTCTGACAATTTTTTGCCTCTGACATATATTTTGTAAAAGTTTATAAAAGTATAGTCTCTGACAATTTTTTGTCTCTGACAATTCTTTTGCTGTTAGCAAATTTTTGCTATTAACATGGACATATATTTTGTAAAAGTTTATTATATTGCTATACCCTCTGGAAATTTATTATATTGCTATTACAAATTTATACCCTCTGTAACAACATAAAAAAATTGTTATTTCTTGCCAAATTGTTGTTATTCATAGTAAGTTAATTGTTACCTTTCAAACATTTATCATATTACTAACAAATTGTTAATTCCCTAATTACAAGCACTTTGAAAATTTTGTTTGTCAACAATTTGCTGTTGTCACATACCATTTGCTTAGCATTGAAAAGGCCAACATTCATAAATATATTTATTTGCCTACCATTCAATTGCTAGTGGATATATTTATTTTTCTAGCATTCAATTACTAGTGAATACAATTAATCGTAATATTTGTTGGTGGATATATTTATTTGCCTAGCATTGAATTATTGTTAACATAAAAAATATTTGTACACAAACTATTTTGTACACAATTATTTGTACTGGTTACACTTAAACAAGTATTTTATTTACTTCAAATATTTGTACACAAAAAATTCAATGCTTAGTGATATGCATTAATTGCACTAATTTGCCTAGCATTTAATTGCCTACCACTGAATTGTCCATATTTGTCATTTATTGTGTCGTAATGTTAACCAGTTATTTGTTACTTATCTAATAATCGTCATATCAGTAACATACACCCTGTTATCAGTTATATAAGAACTGTTGCCTTATAAGATTGTTCTAGAGATTGACAATTTTCATAAGAAATACTGTACTAGTTTTTTTTTCCTTACTCAATATTTTAAATTTAAGCTAAAATAAACAGTCTATTGATCTAGTAAATTTCTTTAAATTTTAAAGTTCTAAAGTAGAGATTTGTTTGGGAAGAAACCGAAAGGGTCCTTCTGCCAACAAGACGAAACATCGTCTAAGCAACGGTACTTAAGTGTTCCTAGTGAACCTCCGCTTGCTGGGATCCGGCCCCTACAGCTAACCCAAACTTATCAAAACTTGAAAAACAAAAAATTTAAAGGTCTATTACTAAAATTATTTTAATTGTTAATTTTTAGCTTAAACCACCTTTATTGAGTGAATAAATTTTTATAGCCTTTTGGAATCATATTCTCAAGTTCTAAAGAGACTTGGAACAGAAAACAGATTAGGTTAAAGTCCATAGCTAGATCTGATTTTAGAACCAGGGTAAACCTGATGGAAATTTATGGCAAACCTAAGCCTTCTCACCAAGGAGACCTCCTTCAAAGGGAAAGGCTCTAAGAAGCCAGAGGCTAACATGATTCTGAATGGATCATCTAGTCCCTTCAGGTTTGTAAGCTATCAACCTATAAAAAATATTTCTTACCATTCTGATGATTGGTGGTTGGACTCTGGAGTAAATGTTCATGTTTCTTTTGATCGCTCTAGTTTTTCAAACTATCTGGAATCGGGTGGAAGAGGTGTGACTGTCACGCCCCGACCCGGAATCACCCGAATCTTCGTCCTAGCATGGGGCGTGATGCCGCACGAGCCTGGAGTTGCGCTCGTGCAAGGCAAGATGACAAGTTCTCAAATGGTTATCTTTGAGTTGAATATTAACAACGAAAGGAAAACAGAGTATACGAAACGATTCTCTTTATTCATATTCGAAATCAGATTACAAAGGCTTTCGATAGCCTAACAAAATTTGCCAGATTGGCTACAACACTCAGGTTCTCTCTTGCCCACAAAGGATTTTACCGTTCCATACATCATGCCTTCTATATCTCGGCCGCATCAATCCTGTCGCGAGTCCGAGCGTCAATACGCTTCGACATTCCAAGCCTCAACGTGTTCAAGCGAAGCTCCGCCGCGAGCAGACCAATCCCTGAATCTGCTAGCAAACTAGTGGGAGATTAGTACTTTCGTCCTCGCTGTACTGATCAAAAACCCACTTAACATACCGACATTTAGTATTGTATTGATTCATGCAAACATACAATTTAGTTCTCTTTCTATGTTCTCCTTAGGATAATTTTATGGCATATTCGAAGACTGTAAAGCATGGCAAGCATGTTATTCAATTCGCGTAAGTAAACAAGCAAGCAATCTCGTGTTTGATTCGTGGCACAACTTAGCAATATCGACGCACTCGCCCTTGCACCGACGCAAGGTGAATACGCCTATCCGTTTTCCCTGTCATGTTATAAGTGCTCGCTATTCAGGATCCATCCATGCAGGATATATGCATATCTTGTACTTCCAAACCCGTCGCCCTTAACTATATGAAGGTCACTAGCTTTTCGGGCTAGAATGGACTTATATTATCGAATCAAAACATAAGACGATGTTAACTCTGTGCGGTTGCTAACCAACATCAGAGGCCATCGAAATAATTGCAGCAAGTGGCTTATCACATTCACCAGACGGTCGCTACCCATCTAAATAAAGTGTACCAACAATACCGTAAACGAATCCCTCCAAGGCCGAACGGTCCCAACGCCCTGGCGCGCCGCGTTCGAGGGAATACCCATGCACGGGCTTTTATATCTTTAAGACCATTTGACCATGCAACGAATCTTATCTTTCATACAACCAAGCAAGTTCGCTTATCTCTATTTCAATTGGCACAACGCCCGAATGTCCTCAACGAACGCCCGAAGGCCCCGAACATTTCGAAGGGCACCATGCCGTATTATCGTCTCGTATTTCTTTCGTTAACTTTCTATGTTCTTTATGCTTCATACTTCGTTTCAATGTTCAATGGCATCATGCCTCAACTCAATGCTCGTCAACCGAACGACCCGAAGGTCCCGAACACCTTTCGAGGCATTATGTCATATCCGAAAGTTTCGCCACATTCATGCCTGTAAAACCCCTAAATTTCTACTATTTTTTATTATTAAATATAGTACTGATTTAAAATTTTTGTAATATACGTCGCGTAGTCGTATTATACGTCGCGCACGACTTTTATTTCTTTTTCAAATTTGCTCGACGAGTGCGAATATGTGCGAGCGTACATATTTTTGAAAAACAATATTTTTATTATTTTTATGGTTTCAAAATAATATAGGTAATAATTATTTCTAGCTATCATTTCAAGTTTATGGTTTTAATTATGAAAAGCCTTTTATTTATGCAGTTATAATTATAAAGTATTTCCCATAAAATGGTATATTAGAAAGTATATTTATGTAAAGAATATTTGTGCATACATATAGCTCATAGATATTTATTAGTTTATTTTAAATAAAAATGTAATTTTCGAAATTAATATTATTAGTATTTTTGGAAAGCATATTTTGAATTTATTGTGGAGATTTAAATCTTGATTTGAATCTATGTATTTATTTAAATAGTTAATTAATTGAAATTTGATTTATTGATTTGATTTTAAACTAAGATAATTTAATTTGATTTAAATTAGATTTGGATTTGGATTTTGATTTGATTGCTTTTAAACTAAATATGAAAATATCCAAATTGGATTTTAAATATCCTAATCCTTATCTTATTGGAAATTCTCACATCCTATAAATAGGCAGGTACTCCTCCAATTTATTTTTATCATCCACCAAATTGTCTCCACAAATTATTCCACAAACCAATGGTGCGTGCCTCGTGTCCGTGTCCTCTTCCGACCAAAATTCTTATTCCACTATAATTACAGATACATTGCTCCTCCTCCGTGCCGACAACCCCGGCACGATACATCAAATCCCAATTCCAAACCCTAGCCCTAATCCTAACCCTACCCCCCTACCGTAGCAGCCTCCCCATGGCCGTCACCCCCGCCATCTTCCGACACCGACCAGCCTCCTCCTGCCTCGCCAAATCTCCGACGACACCCGTCACCATCACAACCACAGGCTCACCACCACCATAACCGTCACCACCGCTCGTCGTCACCGCCATTACCAAACCAGTCCGTCACCACCGCCCGTCGCCGCCGACCACACAAAGAAAAGAAAATCCTAACCTAAGCTTACCTCCTCCTCGCCGGACCCGACGAGGCAGCGCCGCACGCATCTCCTCCGCGCCACCGTTGGAACCCTAGCGCCCGTCCGCCAAAGACTTCGCCAAGCCGTGCCCTAGCTCCGCCGACCTCCTTTCCGACTTCCTTCCCTCCGCCCGTTAGATCGGCCGCTGGCGAAACCCGATCACCAAACCCTCGCCGCCCTGCGCTCAACGTTGAGTCGCCTCGACTGGGCGCCTACGACCCTCCGCCCGTCGACCTTCCTCCACTCTTCTACCGCATCCCAGCCGCCGGAGCGCCGCGCCGAGGCGAACCCCCTTTTCCGGCCACCGCAGCTCTCCGCCGCCCTCTTTCTGACCCTCCGGCCGCTCCGCTAGCCACGTCTCCGGTTCCCCTCTCTGAATGTCTCCCCCACTCGCTCGTCAGAACCGCGACCCTCCGCCGGACCACCACTCCGGCTCCCCTCTCTCGCGCCCACAGCTCCTCTTCCTCACACTTCCTTTCTTTTTTTCTCTGTTGAAGAGTTTCCAATCTCTCTCCTCTATCTGTCTAAAGAAGAGGACAGTACAGCAGCATGTTTTGGTTATCGGTTATTATTTTTTTTTATTTTGCTTTGGGTTTGAGTTTTCTTTTATTTTGATCTCATTATTATTATTATTATTATTATTATCTTTTTCTTTTTACCAAATTTGCTTTCTCTCTCTCTTATTTAATGTTACTTTTGAAGAAAGTCCTGTGGAGCAGTACAACACCTTCTTTTAATTGTTATTTTGAACTTTCTCTTGTTTAATGTTAACTTTCTTTTGAACTTTTACTTTGTTAACTTTCTTTTGAAGAGTATTCACCTCTAAAGAGGATAACAGCAGCAGTATTGATTGCTTGTATTTTATCATTTATTTCATTTTCTTATTATCATTTTTATTTTTATTATTTAATGTTATCCATACATTACCTTAGTTTGTGATTTCTAATGCTATTAATTAATTTCCTATACCTATTGTTATGATTATTATTATTTAAAATATTACCTTTGAGAATTATATATTATTTTAAACTATATGTGTAGTGTAGGGGATAGAACTATTTAGGCAATTTCAAATTTAGGTTCTCACCCTGAAAACATTTTTTTTTTTTTGACTAAAATTTTTCAAATTATCATATATATTTTCAAGTAGTTATATAAAATATTTTACTGAGAATAGTTTTTTTTGACCTTAAACAATTTTTATATATAACTACCTAAAAATATTTTTGGGATATAAAATATATTTTTCCAGGATTTTAAGTATTTTCTAAAAAATGTATATATATTATTTATCAAATTTTCTTCGGTATCCTTCTGTCCATGCCTAGACCTTTTCTCATATTCCCTCACCAAATTCGTACCACCTTATGTCCACCTTAACTAAATTGACCCTTCTGGACCCAATGGAACTGTCCGTACCACCATCCGAGGTCACTATGCATAGTTGTTGCACCGAAGCCGCAGTTCATGCCACATTGATTATCACAGCACACCAGGCGCTCTATCAGGCAAGACACCTTGCCATTTGCTGTTTAATTATTTTAGCTCATATTTCATGCATGTTCATTATTTTCTTTATGCAAAATAAACTGTGATACATGGCATAACCTGTTAGAACTTACTGTTCATTTATATTCTGCTATGTATTATTTTTATTACACATTAAACCTAGATTTAAGTGACCACCTTTGTGTGTTGCATTCATGGCCTTGACACTGTCACGAACCGTAATTGTTGGGTCGGGCCGAGTCATGTCCAGCCTACGCTTGAGATAAAACGTAGTAAGCTGTTCTAAAGACAACAGGATAAAACTAAATGTGCTAACAGTTCTATAAGTGAATAAAAGTCATAAATGCTCCAAACACAAAAGTCGTCATATATAGTAAAATGTCCAAGTACAAGTCTGAAATGTAAAACTGGATACATGTCCAGTTACAAAAATACGTAGTCTAAATACATGACTACTCTCAAAAGTCTAAAAAAAAAGACAACTAGACGAGGTTCCCCGCAGGAACATCCTCGTAAAGCAAAGCCGGGTCCTCGGCAGTATCTCCATAATATGTGTCGCAGATTAACTACTCCTCAGTAAGGACACCTATAACGTTATCCTGTCAGGACGAGAGCAAGTACTGATTCTAGCAAACTAAATATACGAAGCATGAACAAGAATGTAATAAACTGGAATCATGGCATATCATGGTTTAATTGGTTATTTTTATAAATAACCACATGTAGTTTAAAAGTTTAAAACTGTAGCATGTACGTGAATCGGTCAATAGGTGAACAGGATGTACTGTGGTACATATCAAGTTTTCTGGTATGCACATACGTGCACGAACGGTATCGGTGTATATCCATACACAAACGCGATATTAGAACATACGGCAAGGTCACATATAGAATGTCACCGAGCGCGGTAAATACATACGGAAAAGGGGGTCATGTTCACGTACAATACTAACAGTTTTCTCTTAACCCGTTATTTAAACATGTGAGAGATATGAGATACTGTATAAACATGGTGGCGGCTAAAAGTAATACAACATGTAAAGTTCTAACTTGCTACCCCAAGGATCAGCATTTAACATGGTGGATAAATCACAGTTTATTGTTATAGCAGTATGTAAAGTTTGTAGAAAGTACTTGCCTCTAGCAAAGCAAAGCAAAGCAAGCTACGATAAAAGTGCTATAGATGTCCGGTAACTCGTCACTGTAGAAATAAATACATAAACTTAGTTTTTACACTAAGCTAAAATACTAGGACACTAATTGGTGCAACACAACTTGTGACGGGGCACCTAGCCAAAATGATGACTTTAGCATAGGAGACCAATGTGGGGTGACACACTACTTTAACTAACTTTCTAGGGTCTTTACACTAGTGAGGGGTGAGGTTCAATACGGCTAAAACTCAAAATAACACAAAAAATTACAAGTCGTAATTAATCAATAAATAAATCAAATGATCATTGTGTTTTAACAATTTTTGAGATAGACAAAAAGCTTATTTTTACATAAAATAAAGTACCAAAAAGATCCTTGTTAATTATAGAAATTTATTATAATTTTTCTGGAATTTATTAACCAGTACAAGTATTTTATAAAAATCAGTTTTCCTAAGTATACAGAAAATGAGTTTTGGTTTCATATGCCAAACTAGTGGGAAAACTATAAATTAAATACTATAAAAATTATACTAAATTAGCTAAATTAACGTAGTATCTAAATACTATTTTTTCAGAATTTTAGCAGTACTTTAAGTATTTATAGAAATCCAAAAACAGCATTGCACACAATTGAAATTAAATAATTAATTATCTGCGTATTTTGTCCATGTACATAATTTGAACCAAAGTTCAAATACAGGATCCAAGGCCATGAATCAAGTCCAATATGACTTGTACAGGTCTTGAATGTGTGAAAACACATTTGGGCCCAAAAACCCATGCTAGGCTTGGACACCAAATGGTTGCAGTAATTTAAATATACTAAAATACAAATTGGTAAAAAAAAGTGCAAATTAAATATTAATATTTTAATAAGGTAAAATTATACATAGTGAATATATACATACATATGTTTAAAAGTATATATATATATAAAAGAAAAATACTTAATTATAAAGTATATATATATACACAAATATTGTATACATATATACAATAGTATATATATAATAATATATACACACATGAAAATATATACATATATACCTATATGTACATAAATACAAATATATATTTATATATAAAAAAATACAGCATATATATATACAGTATAATAATACATATATATATACAAATATATGTATATACATATATATATAAATATATATATATAACAGAAAAAAGAAAAAGAAAAAGGAAAAGAAAAAGAAATGAAATAAGTGCAGTAAGGGGGGCTCGAACCCGAGCCAGAGAGCGCGCGCGGGGGGGGGGGGAGGGGGGGGGGTGGTTAGGCTAGGTCGGGCTGGCCAGGGGGTCAGTCCGAGGGTTGTGTTAGGATTAGGATTAGATTAGTTTTATTTAGGTTTTAAGCATTTAAATAATAAAAAAAATATAAACACAGTCCTGTGTCCTGACAGTTAGGGACACAGGTGTCGCGTGTCCGTGCTAAGCACGACACGCACAGGTCGAATTCATTGTGTCCAGACTTACCCCTAGATCGCTCGTGTCCAGGCGAACGTCGTACGTGAAAATGAGACACGCACGACACGTATTTGACGCTGCCACTTACGTGTCCGACTTCTCGATGGGTTTCGAGGGTGCTCGACGGCGGCTGAGGCGACGTGGTCGCGGCGGAGTGGTGGCGATCGACTCAGCTCGCTGCGACGAACTCGTCGACGGCGGTGGTTGGCGGTGATGGTCGCTGTGGAGGCTGGACGAGTCTCGCCGGAGTTAGGGTTTGGGTCTATGCTCGTCGGGGAAGAAAGGGGGCTGCGGAGCGTCGGTGGTGGTCGTGGGGTTGTTCTAGGGTTAGGGCTGAGTCTAGGGTTTGTTTTATAGGAAAGGGAGGTCGGTTGGGGTCGTCGTGCTGGCCGAAAATGGCGGGGGCAGGTCGACGTCGAGTCGTCGGTCAGTCGTCGGGCAGGGATGGGTAGATTTTAGGTTTTACACTTTGGTCCTTAGACTTTAGGATATTACGAATGGGTCCCTAATAAGACTAAATGTAAATAGAAATTTACAAACCCGAATTAAAATAATTCATTTTAATTACAAACTAACTTCTAAATAAATCTAAATATTACAAACAACTTTTAAAATGTTTTAATAAATTGCAAAACTATATTAAAACAATTCTAAATATTATAAAATGATATTAAAACATTTTAATTAATTGCAAAATGATATTTTAGTGTTTAAAACTCATTTAAAAATCATTTAAAAATTGTAAAAAAATTCCTAAAATTATATTAAATTATTTTAAGGCTAAAAATGACATTAACAACTAATTATCACTAATTAAATAATTTTTGAAAAACAGGGGCTTACAAGTCTTTCCTCCTTGAAAAATTTCGTCCTCGAAATTCACAAGGATTAAAGACCCTACAATATTCTAACATAGCAAGTAATGCAATAAAATGACTAAGGCTGCGAACGAAACTAACCTCTAAGGTATCAAGCGGAAATGGGTGGTTTCCTCGCAGCGGTTGGATCGAACAAGTAAGGGTATCTCTCCCTCATGTCCGACTCCCTCTCCCAAGTAGATTCACCTGGAGAGTGACGGCTCCAAGCTACTCGTACTAAGGGTATAACCTTGTTCCTCAGCCTCTTCTCTCTCCTGTCTAATATCTCCACTGGCTGCTCAGAAACTGTAAGGCTCGGTCCGACCTCCAACTCTGAATGATCTAGCACATGACTGGGGTCTGGAACATATCTCCTCAGCTGAGATACGTGAACTCATGCTAGGTTGGGTGGAAGTGCAACCCGGTAAGCTACCTCTCCGATCCTGCCAAGTACCTCGAACGGCCCGATGTATCTGGGGCTCAGCTTCCCTCCTCATCCGAACCGGATCGTCCCTCTAGTAGGTGATATCTTCACTAGCACCATATCACCGTCTGCGAACTCTATCGGCCTGCGACTAGCATCAGCCCAGTGTTTCTGCCTATCCTGAGCTACTCTGAGCCTGTCTCTGATCATCCCGACTTTCTCTGCTGCATCCGTGATCATCTCTGGCCCAAGCATAACTCTGTCTCCAACATCATCCCAAAAGAGCGGTGTGCGGCATCGTCGTCCATATAGCACCTCGAAAGGAGACATACCGATACTGGCTTGGTAGCTGTTGTTGTACGAAAACTCTACCAAGTGCAGATGGCTCTCCCATGATCCTCCGAAGTCCAGCACGCATGTCCTCTACATATCCTCCAGTGTCTGTATTGTTCTCTCGGACTGCCCATCTGTCTGCGGGTGGTACATCGTACTGAACTTGAGCATACTGCCCAACTCCTCCTGCAAGCTCCTCCAGTAGTGGGATGCGAATCTGCTGTCTCTGTCTGACACGTTGCTCACCGGCACTCCGTGTAGGCGAACTATCTGCTGCATGTATAGCTCTGCCAACTTTTCGGTAGAAAGCCCCACCTTGAAGGGTATGAAGTGCGCACACTTCGTCAGCCTGTCCACGATGACCCAAATGGCATCCTTCCCTCCTTGGGAACGAGGAAGCCCTGAGACGAAGTCCATCGTAATATGTTCTCACTTCCACTCGGGAATGGGTAACGGCTGCAACAAACCAGCTGGCCTCTGGCGCTCCGCCTTGACCTGCTGGCAAACTAGGCATCTCGAGATGAAACGTGATACATCCCTCTTCATCCCGTGCCACCAAAGATGTTCCCGTAAGTCACGGTACATCTTGTTAGCACCAGGGTGAATAGAATATCTCGATCAGTGTGCCTCCTGCAAGACTGTCTCTACCAGCTCTCCCTTCGGCACGCACAATCGGCTGCCATGTCTCAAGGATCCATCCTCTGCTATAGTGAAGTCATCCAGCAATCCAGCTAAAGCCTGGGCTCGAAGTCTGCGAAGGCTCTCATCTGTAGACTGTGCCTCCCGGATCTGCTCCATCAAACCTGACTGAATGTCAAGTGCCATCATCTGTATCACTGATCCTGGCCGAACTAGCTCGATGCCGAGCTTCTCCAGGTCTTCCCGCAAATGTCAATCAATCATCAGGTACCATGCCATCGGATGCCTGCTCAGCACATCCGCCACCACATTGGCCTTCCCGGGGTGATACTGTAAATTGATGTCGAAGTCTTTCATCAACTCCAACCATCGTCTTTGCCTCATGTTCAGCTCTTTCTGCGTGAACACATACTTCAAGCTTTTGTGGTCAGTAAAAATTTCCACACGCTCTCCGTATAAGTAATATTTCCATAACTTGAGTGCAAAGATCACCGCAGCTAACTCTAGGTCATGGGTAGGATAATTCCTCTCATGAGTTCGCAATTGCCTAGATGCATAAGTAATCACTTTTCCATGCTGCTGTAGGACACATCCTAGCCCTTTCCCAGAAGCATCGCTGTATATGGTGAAACCTCCAGAACCTGAAGGTAAAGTCAGAACTGGAGCGGTCGTCAGCCTCCTCTTCAGCTCCTCAAACGCTGTCTGGCAGTCCTCTGACCAGATGTACTCTGCGTCCTTCCGCGTCAGCTTCATCATAGGTTCAGCTATCCTAGCAAAGTCCTGGACGAACTTTCTATAATAGCCTGCTAAACCCAGAAAGCTCCTGATCTCTGAAACTGACGTCGGAGCCTTCCATGTCTCAACTGCAGCAATCTTCCTGGGATCCACCGAGATTCCATCTCCAGTGACTACATGGCCGAGAAACTCTACTCGGTCTAAAAAGAACTCGCACTTCGGCAATTTGGCAAACAATCTCTCCCGCCTCAGAATCCCTAAAACTATCCGCAAGTGCTCTGCATGCTCCTCTGGCATCTTCGAGTATATCAGAATGTCGTCGATAAACACTACGATGAACTTATCCAGATACTGGTGAAATGTCTTATTCATCAAGTTCATAAAGACAGCTGGCGCATTTGTGAGACCAAATGGCATCACCAGAAACTCGTACTGCCCGTACTTCGTGTTGAACGCCGTCTTCTGGATGTCTGCTGCCCTAACCTTCACCTAGTGGTACCCGGATCTCAAGTCTATCCTGGAAAATACCTTCGCCCCGCTCAACTGGTCGAACAAATCATCTATCCTGGGCAAAAGATATTTGTTCTTGATGGTGATGGCATTCAAGGCCCGGTAGTCATTACACAACCGGACTGTACCATCCTTCTTAGACACAAAGAGCACTGGCGCTCCCCATGGAGAAGCACTGGATCGAATGAAACCCTTTTTCAACTGGTCATCAATCTGCTCTTTTATTTCTACGGCCTCCTTGGGATTCACTCTATAGCAAGCCCGGGATACTGGTGATGAACCCGACACTAAATCTATAGTGAACTCCACATCTCTGTCAGGTGGAAGCCCTGGAAGATCCTCTGGGAATACATCCATAAACTCCCTAATGATAGGGTGTGGCGGTGCTACGTCCCCAACTGTCGCACAACAGTTCGGCTCTAGGCTGATCTCCGGCCCTGTCCTCCTGACACTGAATGGTGCTGTGCCTGGGGGACTGAACAAAATACTACCCTTATGACAGTCTATAGATGCATGGGCATAGCTAAGCCAGTCCATCCCTAATATGATATCATAACCGGGGAGTGACATCACAAAGAATCGTCCCCTGAACTCTCTCCCGACTATAAAAATAGAACATCTATAGATAGATCTAATAGGCACTGGTCCTCCTCCCATCATCACTCTAGTAATCTTCGCAGTAGGTGTAGCTACTAGGTGGTGTTTATGCATAAACTCTAATGATAGGAAGCTATGAGATGTACCAGAATCAAACAAATATACAGCTAGAAAAGTATGCAAATAAACATGACCTGTGATGACGTCAGCTAAGTAATCTGGCTCCGAAACCTGCTCCGGCTCCGACTCAAGAGCTAGACTATAAACCTTCCCCTGAGGTCCCTTCTGCTGCTGCAGATGCTGCCCAAACATCTGCTGCTGAGTCGGAAGCGGTCCTCTAGTCTTCGCTACTGGGCACTCTCGAAGCTGATGGGTGGGAGACCCACAAGCCAAACACTGACCCAACCTCTTCCTACAGACGAGAGAGTCATGGCCTGGCCTCTTGCAGTATACACAAAAAGCTCCCTTCGGCTGCTGCTGCTGATGTCGGGGTCCCGGGGCTCTAACTGGCGGGGTCTGATGATGTGGTGTAGGGGACGGTAAGTCTGCTGGTGCGGCGTTGGTGCTTTCTGCTGGAAAGCCTGACGCTTGGACGGTCCATCATGATGTACAGAAGCCGGCCTCTTGCTAGACAGAAGACGCTCCTCGATGCTCCGGGCCAACTCTAGGCTCTGGTAGTAGTCAGTCGTACCGTTCGCCACTATAAGAATATCGATGTCTGGAACTAGACCATGGCAAAACCTACGGGTCATCTCCTCTGGATCTGCAACCAGACAAGGAGCGAAACGGCTCAGGCGACTAAACTCTGCCGCATACTCATCAACAGAATGGTTCCCCTGCTGGATGTTCTAGAATCGTAGCCCCATGGCTACTCTAGCAGTGGTCGAGAAGAATTTCTTCTTAAACTGGGTCTTGAACTGATCCCAAGTGGCTCTCCCTCTCGTAAACAACGGCTCATTCCGGAACCAGATTCCTGCCAAGTCTACCAGCAGAAATCCTGCTGCCTCGACCTGGAGGTCACCCGGCATCCTAACTCCAAGGAGCTTTCTCTCCACCGAGTCTAGCCAGTCATCTGCTACTACTATGCCCTCAGTCCCTGAGAACTCCTTGGGATTCAGACCCATGAAGTCCTTGATCGTCCCCGCTCTCTGCCGTGGCTCTACAGGTGGTGGGACCACGGGACGTTCCTCATAACGCTCCATGCTCTGGCGGAGTAGGGCAGTCTGCTCCTGATGGGTTGTTAGGAACCCCTGGATCATAGTGAACAGCTGGTTTCCGTCGAGTGTGATGGAAGCCTGGGTATGTATGATGATAGGGGGTAGTGGAAGTATCGGGGCCTGCTGGGACTGAGATGTGGAAGGTGGTGGAGGCATCTGGGTCTGTGGATCTGTGGAGTGGGGGAGTGTGGTAGGTGGAGGTGGGGGTGTATCAGTCAACTGGTCAGCTGACTGAATAGGGAGTGCACCATTCTCAGGTGTAACATACTGGGACGAACGAGAAAGCACCATCTAATTACAATAAAAATGACTTATAAGGACTTGTTAAAGTAAGCAATCATAGGCAAGAAAATCTAATTATAATAGCAAGCACGTGATGTATTTTCTATGTTGCAATCCTAGCATTCCTCTAGGTGTTCTAAGCATCATTCCTAATGTTTTCTAATTACCTTAAGTTTCTAATTGCAGGCATGCTTGGTACAATAACGTAACCAAACAATTTAGTCAGGACCTGCATGGACTACCACTAAAAACATGTCACGACCCGTTACCCAAATTGTTGGGCCGGGCCGAGTCATGTCCAGCCTACGCTTGAGATAAAACGTAATAAGCTGTTCTAAAGACAACAGGATAAAACTAAATGTGCTAACAGTTCTATAAGTGAATAAAAGTCATAAATGCTCCAAACACAAAAGTCGTCATATATAGTAAAATGTCCAAGTACAAGTCTGAAATGTAAAACTGGATACATGTCCAGTTACAAAAATACGTAGTCTAAATACATGACTACTCTCAAAAGTCTAAAAACAAAAGACAACTAGGAGAGGTTCCCGGCAGGAACATCCTCGTAAAGCAAAGCCGGGTCCTCGGCAGTATCTCCATAATATGTGTCGCAGAGTAACTCCTCCTCAGTAAGGACACCTACAACGTTATCCTGTCAGGACGGGAGCAAGTACTGATTCTAGCAAACTAAATATACGAAGCATGAACAAGAATGTAATAAACTGGAATCATGGTATATCATGGTTTAATTGGTTATTTTTATAAATAACCACAAGTAGTTTAAAAGTTTAAAACTGTAACATGTACGTGAATCGGTCAATAGGTGAACAGGATGTACTGTGGTAAATATCAAGTTTTCTGGTATGCACATACGTGCATGAACGGCATCGGTGTATATCCATACACAAACGCGATATCAGAACATACGGCAAGGTCACATATAGAATGTCACCGAGCGCGGTAAATACATACGGAGAAGGAGGTCATGTTCACGTACAATACTAACAGTTTTCCCTTAACCCGTTATTTAAACATGTGAGAGATATGAGATACTGTATAAACATGGTGGAGACTAAAAGTAATACAACATGTAAAGTTCTAATTTGCTACCCCAAGGATCAGCATTTAACATGGTGGGTAAATCACAGTTTATTGTTATAGCAGTATGTAAAGTTTGTAGAAACTACCTACCTCTAGCAAAGCAAAGCAAAGCAAGCTGCGATAAATGTGCTATAGATGTCCGGTAACTCGTCACTATAGAAATAAATACATAAACTTAGTTTTTGCACTAAGCTAAAATACTAGGACACTAATTGGTGCAACACGACTTGTGACTGGGCACCTAGCCAAAATGATGACTTTAGCATAGAAGACCAATGTAGGGTGACACACTACTTTAACTAACTTTCTAGGGTCTTTACACTAGTGAGGGGTGAGGTTCAATACGGCTAAAACTCAAAATAACACAAAAAGTTACAAGTCGTAATTAATCAATAAATAAATAAAATGATTATTGTGTTTTAACAATTTTTGAGATAAACAAAAAGCTTATTTTTACATAAAATAAAGTACCAAAAAGATCCTTGTTAATTATAGAAATTTATTATAATTTTTTGGAATTTATTAACCAGTACAAGTATTTTATAAAAATCAGTTTTCCTAAGTATACAGAAAATGAGTTTTGGTTTCATATGCCAAACTAGTGGCAAAACTGTAAATTAAATACTATAAAAATTATAATAAATTAGCTAAATTAACGTAGTATCTAAATACTATTTTTCCAGAATTTTAACAGTACTTTAAGTATTTATAGAAATCCAAAAACAGCATTGCACACAATTAAAATTAAATAATTAATTATCTGCGTATTTTGTCCATGTACATAATTTGAACCAAAGTTCAAATACAGGACCCAAGGCCATGAATCAAGTCCAATATGACTTGTACATGTCTTGAATGTGTGAAAACACATTTGGGCCCAAAAACCCATGCTAGGCTTGGACACCAAATGGTTGCAGTAATTTAAATATACTAAAATACAAATTGGTAAAAAAAAGTGCAAATTAAATATTTATATTTTAATAAGGTAAAATTATAAATAGTGAATATATACATACATATGTTTCAAAGTACATATATATATATATATATATATATATATATATATATATATATATATATATATATATATATATATATATATATATATATATATATATATATATATTTATATATATATATAAGAAAAATACTTAATTATAAAGTATATGTATACACAAATATTGTATACATATATACAATAGTATATATATAATAATATATACACACATGAAAATATATACATATATACCTATATGTACATAAATACAAATATATATTTATATATAAAAAAATACAGCATATATATATAAATACAATATAATAATACATATATATATATATATATATATATATATATATATATATATATATATATATATATATATATATATTTATATATATATATATATATATATATATATATATATATATATATATACAAATATATGTATATACATATATATATAAATATATATATATATATATATATATATATATAAATATATATATATATATATATATATATCTATATATATATATATATATATATATATATAACAGAAAAAAATATATATAAAAATATATATATATATATAACAGAAAAACGATAAAGAAAAAGGAAAAGAAAAAGAAATAAAATAAGTGCAGTAAGGGGGGCTCGAACCCGAGCCAGAGAGCGCGTGGGGGGGGAGGGGGGTTTAGGCTAGGTCGAGCTGGCCAGGGGGTCAGCCCGAGGGTTGTGTTAGGATTAGGATTAGATTAGTCTTATTTAGGTTTTAAGCATTTAAATAATAATAAAAATATAAACACAGTCCTGTGTCCTGACAGTTAGGGACACAGGTGTCGCGTGTCCGTGCTAAGCACGACACGCACAGGTCGAATTCATTGTGTCCAGACTTACCCCTAGGTCGCTCGTGTCCAGGCGAACGTCGTACGTAAAAACGAGACACGCACGACACGTATTTGACGCCGCCACTTACGTGTCCGACTTCTCGATGGGTTTCGAGGGTGCTCGACGGCGGTTGAGGCGACGTGGTCGCGGCGGAGTGGTGGCGATCGACTCAGCTCGCTGCGGCGAACTCGTCGACGGCGGTGGTTGTCGGTGAAGGTCGCTGTGGAGGCTGGACGAGTCTCACCGGAGTTAGGGTTTGGGTCTATGCTCGTCGGGAAAGAAAGGGGGCTGCGGAGCGTCGGTGGAGGTCGTGGGGTTGTTCTAGGGTTAGGGCTGAGTCTAGGGTTTGTTTTATAGGGAAGGGAGGTCGATTGGGGTCGTCGTGCTGGCCGGAATTGGCGGGGGCAGGTCGACGTCGAGTCGTCGATCAGTCGTCGGGCAGGGATGGGTAGATTTTAGGTTTTACACTTTGGTCCTTAGACTTTAGGATATTACGAATGGGTCCCTAATAAGACTAAATGTAAATAGAAATTTACAAACCCGAATTAAAACAATTCATTTTAATTACAAACTGACTTCTAAACAAATCTAAATATTACAAACAGCTTTTAAAATGTTTTAATAAATTACAAAACTATATTAAAATAATTCTAAATATTATAAAATGATATTAAAACATTTTAATTAATTGCAAAATAATATTTTAGTGTTTAAAACTCATTTAAAAATCATTTAAAAATTGTAAAAAAATTCCTAAAATCATATTAAATTATTTTAAGGCTAAAAATGACATTAACAACTAATTATCACTAATTAAATAATTTTTGAAAAATAGGGGCTTACAGACACGTTGTGCCACGGAGTTGTGTGTCGCATGTAGAATACGGAAGTGCGTGATTGGCTGGCCACCAGTACGTACAAGCCGTACGATAGAAATAACCGCTAATAGAGGTTGCATGCTAGTTTGACTTAGCGGTTATAGAGTTAGCATTGGGCGGGAAGAACATGATTGGAAGTTGACTACCACCCTATCTATCGTAGACTCGCTCGCTACTCAGGAACGATAGGTAGACTGTATGCTATAGACTCGCTCGATACTGAGGAATAGTATATGGTGTTGTGACTCGCTACTGAGGTACTGCATTGGTATTTTCTCGACTTGACTGGGTAGTCATGCGACCATGAACTGTTCTTAAACTGCATTCACCTAGATTTGGTTAGGCGCCCTTATCCGTTAGGTACGAGTACTTTTGGTTTGAGTACTTGTATCTGACCGTAGCTTGGAACAATAACTTGTTACAGATTAGTTTGTCACATCTTGTTCTTGTTTGGTTGTAGGTGTGACTTACTACTTCGATGAGAAGGTATTGAACCTTGTTGGGGTCCGAAACCATATTGGATTCATAGCATGGAAAGATACGTTATTGTGAATTTGTTTACCATCTCCTGTCCTTGTTTGGTTGGGGAGATGGTACGCTCGTTCAGTAGGTGCGTATTGGAACATGTTATAATTCGATTTACTTATTTATTTGAGCAATATTTATTCAGTTTATATGGCATGCTATTATGTGTCTTGTTACGTTCCTCTGAGGACCTGGTTATCTCTCCAGGTGTGTGTGCTATTGTCTTTCGCAGGTGTTCTAGCTCTAGCCGTGATCCGCTCTATTTTTTCGAGGATGATTGCACTTGGATCGTCTTTGCTTCGCTTGCTAAATTTATTTCTTTACTCATGTATTTTCCTTTCACTTGTTGGTAGTGGATTTGTCTCCGCCCAACATATTATATCAAGGCATTTCATTATCTTTATATGATGTCTTTTATTCATTTATTTTGCGTGGATGAGATTAGTTATGGTTTTACTGTATTTTACAGCTTATGTATTCATACGAGGATTCCATATATAGGAGTGTACTTCGTATAAATACAGCTGGCATGTCTACGTTCCTAGTCCTACGTATTTTAGGACTGGGGCGTTATATATTTTTGTGGTGGCCCATGCAGGTCAACATAAATTGTTTGGTTACTTTACCATACCAAGCAAGCCTGCGTATAGGATTAGAAGTCTAGGATCTCATTTACATACTTGACCTCTTTCCTTGATTTTATCTACCGTTTGACTCATCAATTGCATCTTGCTTGCTTCCTTCCATCCCTATTCTTATATTCCCTTCGTGCTTGCTAGAGATTGACCCTACTAGTTAGTTGTCCCAAAACACCATTAGTTTAATTCTTTAAGTTGGGTAGAATACCTTATGAACTAGCAACCCCTTTGACCTAGTGACCTATATTAGCAAGCTTAATTAGATCCTAGAATCTAGAGGATCTAACCCGTCTAGCCAACCAAGGACTTGGACAAGAAGACTATAGGACGACTGTATGACTTAGAATCATTCTACCTTCTTTAAATCCTAGTCTCCCGTACCTATGTTTTTACCAACTTGACTAATGTTGCTACTATAATCTAGTTTTGCAAACTCATCCATTTATCGATTTTGTTCATGACTTATGCTATTGAGCGCGCTCACTAACATATTGTCTAATCAGAACCGGTGCATGATGGTCTGATCAACCGAGTGCACTTTGGTTCGCCTTTGTCTATTATTCTACGTAGATGGAACATAATTAAACTTGCCCTCTAGAAATCCATCCACGACTGCCTTGACAATTCCTTTGAAATTATTCGATCGTTCTTGAATCACGTATTCGTATTCGATAACGCCTCCTTTGAACTCTACATTGCTTTGCCCTCACCTATTTTAGGAGGACGAAGGCGTTATACTAGAACTTCCTCTAGCCTTCCTATCGACTATGACCATTCTCGCTCGATATTGCTATATCTTTATCCTAGACTCCTCGCCCTCCTTCTCGGTCCTATAATTACTGTCATGACCTTCTAATCGACTCAATCTAATTCATTCTCTAAAATCGTGCCCTCAACCTACTCTCAAGAGACCATAACTTTAAGGTCTCTAAATTATTTTATTTTACTTGAACCCATACTATTCTTTATTACGCGTCATCTTAAACATTTCCTTCTTGCGTTAATCCATGACTATCTTCGCCTTATTGAAATCACGACTCTAATGCAAGTTTTCATTAGACGTCGATCCCTTGTCTTGATTTGACTATGCTTCCTTATCGATACCCCCTTGTGCCTTTCAGCCCCCTCCTAATTCTTAATTTCGAGGACGAAATTCTTTTAAGTTGGGTAGGATGTAAAACCCCTAAATTTCTACTATTTTTATTATTAAATATAGTACTGATTTAAATTTTTTGTAATATACGTCGCGTAGTCGTATTATACGTCGCGCACGACTTTTATTTCTTTTTCGAATTTGCTCGACGAGTGCGAATATGTGCGAGCGTACATATTTTTGAAAACATTATTTTTATTATTTTTATGGTTTCAAAATAATATAGGTAATAATTATTTCTAGCTATCATTTCAAGTTTATGGTTTTAATTATGAAAAGCCTTTTATTTATGCAGTTATAATTATAAAGTATTTTCCCATAAAATGGTATATTAGAAAGTATATTTATGTAAAGAATATTTGTGCATACATATAGCTCATAGATATTTATTAGTTTATTTTAAATAAAAATACAATTTTCAAAATTAATATTACTAGTATTTTTGGACAGCATATTTTGAATTTATTGTGGAGATTTAAATCTTGATTTGAATCTATATATTTATTTAAATATTTAAATAATTGAAATTTGATTTATTGATTTGATTTTAAACTAAGAGAATTTAATTTGATTTAAATTAGATTTGGATTTGGATTTTGATTTGATTGCTTTTAAACTAAATATGGAAATATCCAAATTGGGTTTTAAATATCCTAATCCTTATCTTATTGGAAATTCCCACATCCTATAAATAGGCAGGTACTCCTCCAATTTATTTTTATCATCTACCAAATTGTCTCCACAAATTATTCCACAAACCAATGGTGCGTGCCTCGTGTCCGAGTCCACTTCCGACCAAAATTCTTATTCCACTATTATTACAGATACATTGCTCCTCCTCCGTGCCGACAACCCCGGCACGATACATCAAATCCCAATTCCAAACCCTAGCCCTAATCCTAACCCT
This sequence comes from Iris pallida, assembly GCA_029216955.1. Lineage (NCBI taxonomy): Eukaryota > Viridiplantae > Streptophyta > Magnoliopsida > Asparagales > Iridaceae > Iris > Iris pallida. Next base: position 5,319,755 of record JANAVB010044420.1, read on the forward strand.
ACCCCCCTATCGTAGCAGCCTCCCCATGGCCGTCACCCCCGCCATCTCCCGACACCGACCAGCCTCCTCATGCCTCGCCAAATCTCCGACGACACCCGTCACCATCACAACCACAGGCTCACCGCCACCATAACCGTCACCACCGCTCGTCGTCACCGCCATTACCAAACCAGCCCGTCACCACCGCCCGTCGCCGCCGACCACACAAAGAAAAGAAAACCCTAACCTAAGCTTACCTCCTCCTCGCCGGACCCGACGAGGCAGCGCCGCACGCATCTCCTCCGTGCCGCCGTTGGAACCCTAGCGCCCGTCCGCCAAAGACTCTGCCGAGCCGTGCCCTAGCTCCGCCGACCTCCTTCCCTCCTCCGCCTGTTAGATCGGCCGCCGGCAAAACCCGATCACCAAACCCTCGCCGCCCTGCGCTCAACGTTGAGTCGCCTCGACTGGGCGCCTACGACCCTCCGCCCGTCGACCTTCCTCCACTCTTCCACCGCATCCCAGTCGCCGGAGCGTCGCACCGAGGCGAACCCCCTTTCCCGGCCACCGCAGCTCCGCCGCCCTCTTTCTGACCCTCCGGCCGCTCCGCTAGCCCCGTCTCTGGTTCCCCTCTCTGAATGTCTCCCCCGCTCGCTCGTCGGAACCGCGACCCTCCGCCGGACCACCACACCGACTCCCCCCTCTCGTGTCCACAGCTCCTCTTCCTCACACTTCCTTTCTTTTTTTTTCTCTGTTGAAGAGTTTCCAATCTCTCTCCTCTCTCTGTCTAAAGAAGAGGACAGTACAGCAGCAGGTTTTGGTTATCGGTTATTATTTATTTTTTTATTTTGCTTTGGGTTTGAGTTTTCTTTTATTTTGATCTCATTATTATAATAATAATAATTATTATTATTATTATTATCTTTTTCTTTTTACCAAATTTGCTTTCTCTCTCTCTCTCTCTTATTTAATGTTACTTTTGAAGAAAGTCCTGTGGAGCAGTACAGCACCTTCTTTTAATTGTTATTTTGAACTTTCTCTTGTTCAATGTTAACTTTCTTTTGAACTTTTACTTTGTTAACTTTCTTTTGAAGAGTATTCACCTCTAAAGAGGATAACAGCAGCAGTATTGATTGCTTGTATTTTATCATTTATTTCATTTTCTTATTATCATTTTTATTTTTATTATTTACTGTTATCCATACATTACCTTAGTTTATGATTTCTAATGCTATTAATTAATTTCCTATACCTATTGTTATGATTATTATTATTTAAAATATTACCTTTGAGAATTATATATTATTTTAAACTATATGTGTAGTATAGGGGATAGAACTATTTAGGCAATTTCAAATTTAGGTTCTCACCCTGAAAACATATATTTTTTTTTTGACTAAAAATTTTCAAATTATCATATATATTTTCAAGTAGTTATATAAAATATTTTACTGAGAATAGTTTTTTTTGACCTTAAACAATTTTTATATATAACTACCTAAAAATATTTTTGGGATATAAAATATATTTTTCCAGGATTTTAAGTATTTTCTAAAAATTGTATATATATTATTTATCAAATTTTCTTCGGTACCTTCTGTCCATGCCTAGACCTTTTCTCATATTCCCTCACCAAATTCGTACCACCTTATGTCCACCTTAACTAAATTGACCCTTCTGGACCCAATGGAACTGTCCGTACCACCATCCGAGGTCACTATGCATAGTGGTTGCACCGAAGTCGCAGTTCATGCCACATTGATTATCACAGCACACCAGACGCTCTATCAGGCAAGACACCTTACCATTTGCTGTTTAATTATTTTAGCTCATATTTTATGCATGTTCATTATTTTCTTTATGCAAAATAAACTGTGATACATGGCATAACCTGTTAGAACTTACTGTTTATTTATATTCTGCTATGTATTATTTTTCTTACACATTAAACCTAGATTTAAGGGACCACCTTTGTGTGTTGCATTCATGGCCTTGACACGTTGTGCCACGGAGTTATGTATCGCATGTAGAACACGGAAGTGCGTGATTGGCTGGCCACTAGTACGTACAAGCCGTGCGATAGGAATAACCGCTAATAGAGGTTGTATGCTAGTTTGACTTAGCGGTTATAGAGTTAGCATTGGGCGGGAAGAACATGATTGGAAGTTGACTACCACCCTATCTATCGTAGACTCGCTCGCTACTGAGGAACGATAGGTAGACTGCATGCTATAGACTCGCTCGATACTGAGGAATAGTATATGGTGTTGTGACTCGCTACTGAGGTACTGCATTGGTATTTTCTCGACTTGACTGGGTAGTCATGCGACCATGAACTGTTCTTAAACTGCATTCACCTAGATTTGGTTAGGCGCCCTTATCCGTTAGGTACGAGTACTTTTGGTTTGAGTACTTGTATCTGACCGTGGCTTAGAACAATAACTTATCGCGGATTAGTTTGTCACATCTTGTCCTTGTTTGGTTGTAGGTGTGACTTACTACTTCGATGAGAAGGTATTGAACCTTGTTGGGGTCCGGATACCATATTGGATTCATAGCATGGGAAGATACGTTATTGTGAATTTGTTTACCATCTCCTATCCTTGTTTGGTTGGGGGGATGGTACGCTCGTTCAGTAGGTGCGTATTGGAACATGTTATAATTCGATTTACTTATTTATTTGAGCAATATTTATTCAGTTTATATGGCATACTATTATGTGTCTTGTTACGTCCCTCTGAGGACCTGGTTATCTCTCCAGGTGTGTGTGCTATTGTCTTTCGTAGGTGTTCTAGCTCTAGCCGTGATTCGCTCTATTTCTTCGAGGATGATTGCACTTAGATCGTCTTTGCTTCGCTCGCTAAATTTATTTCTTTACTCATGTATTTTTCTTTCACTTGTTCGTAGTGGATTTGTCTCCGCCTAACATATTGTATCAAGACATTTCATTATCTTTATATGATGTCTTTTATTCATTTATTTTACGTGGATGAGATTAGTTATGGTTTTACTACATTTTACAGCTTATGTATTCATACGAGGATTCCATATATAGGAGTGTACTTCGTATGAATACAGCTGGCATATCTACGTTCCTAGTTCTACGTATTTTGGGACTGGGTCGTTACAATACCACAACTGTATTATTTCACAACGAAGCTATCTTTTATTATCTCGTGCACGTAGGCACGTTTTGGCCATATTTTCGATGTTCTATGACTTAGCATTCAATGTCCGTGGCTTGCGCGCTAGGGCGCTCGCCTATTGTCTTTCAATGTTCTAGTCGTTCTAACTCGTGCACGAAGGCACGGTATGGTTCGTGCGATAAGGCACTCGCCGAGTACAGTTATCCCATGTTCTTGCGGCTTGCGCACCGAGGCACTCGCCTTTGCGATATCAAATGTTCCATAGCGACTCGTACGTCTGCCGTACGATTCATTTCAATTGTTCTATCTAGTGTTCGACATGCACTACGTTTATCTCTCTATCGAGCCACGCCCGTGGCGTTGATAGGTTAACTCAGCATTCAATGATATGTATTTTATTTAAGCATGACGGAGTAGGAAAGAGAGTTAATGTCCCCCCCACCTTGAGTCGATACGCCTTTGTCGTTTCGCCGAGCCGATATGGCTCGATTCCATAACTTGGTTGCACGGCCACTCTCCTGACTTATCCATTCGAGCACTTCGTGCTTATTGAATCATACGTCCGATTTGGGCTTACCACGCCAATGCCTCAGTCCGTCGTGAGGCGACGATTTTCTTTCGCAGACCCCTTACTGAATAAGGCAAAAGATCGACCTCTAACATTTCAGCGTAAATGTATAGCCTACATATAAAACCAACTAAAATCAATACTTGCATCGATTCGGACTTGCACCTTGGTCGATTCGATTTCTTAGAATCTTTGAGCCGTCTCAACGCACTTATCCTTCGAGGCAACGTGGCGCTTCGCATCGATTCACTTGATGCATTCTTTGGGATAAGGCAACTCTTCGCATCGACTTAGTTCGATGCATTGCTCGGGACAACTTAACACTTGCATCGTTATTACTCGATGCGTTCCTCGGGTCGATACATTTCTCAGGACAACGTAACTATCGATTCGTATCGAAACGTAATCGGGTCAACGCTACTCTTCGAGTCAACGACTCAGTATAATGCACCGTGCGGAGCGGGGCATTACATAATATACCACTCAAAACAAGGTTCGTCCCGAACCGAAACCAATTCTAAATTTCCAAGGGTTTTATTAGATCGTTCCATGATCTCGTCTCACTATAGTTTGGATCGTACAACTTAGTTTGGAATCATACACATATTTTAGGCGTCCCACCAATATATGCATTTCAACCAAGCTCAGTTGTAAGATATCGGAACAACACAAACACGTAGCTCTTATTCTCAATAGCTTGCCATCTCGTATTCTCGATCGGACTTGGCTCTATTACTTGTTCTCGTAATTCTAGCGCATATGCATATTGATACATACGCGATCGTCCAACATAAGTCAAGCACACGATGCGATTCAAAAATCGCATTTCTCACTTCGTATGTTTCATCGGGACTATCATTTCTACGCGTCGCGTCAAGCCGTCGCGCATCTGATTGCAACGATCCTTCGCAACGCCTTGCGTTCGGCGTCACTATCCAACGATTTCTGATATTTCACTTCGTATCCTATCTCGACATGATTCTCTTTTGTTGACTTGCAAAAGCATCAATATTCAGGACTACGTCCGCTAGGTGACTTACCTAGACACCGTGCTCAATTCCTTCCGACGTAAGTTTAAATTGATATTGCACAAAGGCCACAATCTATCCGACACAAGTTTAATTCAAGTCGACAATGCTCAAGGCAACGATCGCCTTAGCACGAAAATCTTTACGACGCATCTTACATTCGATTCCTAATGAGTAGGAATTCACTAGCCAAATTCCCAACTTATCCGTCTTGCAACATCGAATGTAAGTTTCGATTCACGCAAGCTCAATTGCGAGGTGACTCCGAATCTAATGGTACAACTCGTAAGTCATTTTCTTATCGTTCTCTCTCGTACATAGCATGACTCTCACAATCGCCTATCCGAATCACCAAGTTCGTTGGTAAAATTTCTAGTTTGTTCGTCGACCAACATAACCATTCAAATATTCATCCGACGAATACTCAAATCTAACTATATCATTCTCAATCGAAAGTTATTCCAACAATTCTCGATCGCCTAGACTTATCGTCAACATGCACCACATTGTATTTGTTATCGATGCAATCTCATATGCGATATCGTATGGGTCATCTTACGGTCTGCAACATTCAATTTGATTTGACGGTCAAGTCTTCTAGGGTCAGCTGTCCCGAAGCTACGCTTGATAATTGTGGATCATCACCGAAGGACAGTTTACTACGAACCATGCTATATCTTATTTCGGAGCCAAATCATGTTCCGACGATTTCAATGCGACTACCCAAATCCGTACATAACCATTTCTATCGGCGCAACTGATGCGCAACTATCCTCCGAGTATAGTCATGCACGGCCGTCAATGATTCCGCAATTTACGAAACTTCTACTCGTATCAAGTTCGAGTCTATCTTATTTCGCGGTCGACACACGAGATGCTATACGCCTCGAGCAATCGTCGCTGACTTATAGTCTCATCCTTGATCAATCACAAAATTTACGATTAACCAAGTTCGTTTCATTCTCGTATCGTTACTTACAAAATTTTATAGCGCGAGGCACACTCTATTTTGTATTCTCAATTCGTGCTTACGTTTCTTTACGTATCGATCTCGATACGTCGTATCTATTTCGATAACGTAAGGTTCAACTTGAATCCATTTCAAACGTCAACTTAACTCGTATCGCATACATCCAAGTTCACAACGAACATTTCCATATGCATCGACTCGTTCTCCGATTTTTCGCATCCCGCTATACTTTGATCACGTAATTGAGTTACCGATTATCCAACATCGAACCCTCAAGTCATACGATCTAGCCCTCTAAGTTTCGCGCATTTTCAGTCGTACTCAAATGAGTTTCGCCGTAACATAACCAACTATTTCTTAGGCACGATTACTCACGTCAACTTACTCTTCACCGAAGTCACACATCGTGCGATTCGATTACAATTCGCATCGTCCAACATTTCTATTGAAATTGCAAGTCGTGCGATTCGATTCGCCTCGCTCAATATTTCAATCGGGATCGCAAGTCGTGCGATTCGATTATGATTTGTATCGCCCAACATTTTCATCGAGCTCACAAGTCGTGCGGTTCGATTTCAACGTTTCGAGTTTTCTATCCCGTCGATCCGATTGTTGCCTCAAGGCATAATCGTTTCGCTAGTAATCGTCATTCGACCGACACATAAATTTTCCAATCGACATATGATTCAATGTTACAAGTCCCGCCTTACCATTCTAACCGATCATCGAAGAACACTTGCATCATCATACCGTTATACAAATTCTCATTCGAGACTCGGTGCTATCCCGTCCGTTGCGGACAAATCTTCTGCAATTCTTACAATACGTCGATGCAATTCATCGCACAAATGGTATTACATATACCACTCGGAATCGAGCCATTCATTGCATCAGTGGTATGCCATATACCACCCAGAAATCAAGTTACTTCCGTCGTAACGTACTCTTTAAGAACCAACGATCTCTTCCGACTCACGATTTTCGCAGTGATCGTGCTTGATCACAACCGTAACTCTGATTAATCAAAATCCGACGCAAGTCGGCTAATGCATTTATTTGCCAACACAAGCTCGGTGTGCAACCGAACCGATTCCGTTTCTCGATTTATAAATTTTTGTTTTCTTCCGTTGCATCTTGTACAAAAATTCATTCTCGATATCCGTTGCACTTCGTGCATCAATTACTTTGATACGCGTTGCACCACGTGCAATAATTTTACTTTCGACATGCGTTGCACCACGTGTAACATTTTACTTTCAATACGCATTGCACATCGTACAACAATTTATTTTCGATATTTATCGCACCTCGTACATCGATTTATTTTCGACATCTGTTACACCTCGTACAACATTTTATCTCCGACATTCAAAGTCAATGCTCAAATCCGTTCAACATATTCGATATTGACTTATCGCTTTTCATCGCAACGTACATTCAAAATCGATATGTAAATCCGTTCGACACATTCAATATCAACTTTCATTTTCTTTTCAACGCATCATTTACAATCAACGCGTGGCAATTGCTGCAGCAACATTCCACGACTTTCATTGTATCGATGCAACCAACATTTCTCGTATCGTTCGTTGCAAACAACGAATATCTCAAATTACAATTCACGACATGTTGCATCCGCGGCAACAAATCCTTGAATTCACATCTCGCAACTTGTTGCACTTGCAGCAACAAACATTTCCCGACTTTTCCAGCAACACCATATAATTTCCAAAACAACACGCATCAAAATTACATGATTTGTATTGGACTTATTGTATGGAACATCCAGTGTGGCATCGAGTAGAGTCAAGAGTGATTTCGATTGGGGTGGGCAAATTTTAGAACTGAAATGAAGCAAGCGTCCAGAGAAAATTGAGCCTAGAGCTCTTATACTAATTTGTCATGCTCCGACCCGGAATCACCCGAATCTTCGTCCTCGCATGGGGCGTGATGCCGCAAGAGCCTGGAGTTGCGCTCGTGCAAGGCAAGATGACAAGTTCTCAAATGGTTATCTTTGAGTTGAATATTAACAACGAAAGGAAAATAGAGTATACGAAATGATTCTCTTTATTCATATTCGAAATCAGATTACAAAGGCTTTCGATAGCCCAACGGAATTTTCCAGATTGGCTACAACACTCAGGTTCTCTCTTGCCCACAAAGGATTTTACCGTTCCATATATCATGCCTTCTATATCTCGGCCGCATCAATCCTGTCGCGAGTCCGAGCGTCAATGCGATCGCACGCTTCAATACGCTTCGACATTTCAAGCCTCAACACGTTTAAGCGAAGCTCCGCCGCGAGCAGACCAATCCCTGAACCTGCTAGCAAACTAGTGGGGGATTAGTACTTTCGTCCTCGCTGTACTGATCAAAAACCCACTTAACAAACCGACATTTAGTATTGTATTGATTCATACAAACATACAATTTAGTTCTCTTTCTATGTTCTCCTTAGGATGAGTTCATGGCATATTCGAAGACTGTAAAGCTTGACAAGCATGTTATTCAATTCGCGTAAGTAAACAAGCAAGCAATCTCGTGTTTGATTCGTGGCGCAACTTAGCAATATCGACGCACTCGCCCTTGTACCGATGCAAGGTGAATACGCCTATCCGTTTTCCCTGTCATGTTATAAGTGCTCGCTATTCAGGATCCATCCATGCAGGATATATGCATACCTTGTACTTCCAAACCTGTCGCCCTTAACTATATGAAGGTCACTAGCTTTTCGGGCTAGAATGGACTTATATTATCGAATCAAAATATAAGACGATGTTAACTCTGTGCGATTGCTAACCAACATCAGAGGCCATCGAAATAATTGCAGCAAGTGGCTTATCACATTCACCAGACGGTCGCTACCCATCTAAATGAAGTGCACCAACAATACCGTAAACGAATCGCTCCTAGGCCGAACGGTCCCAGCGTCCTGGCGCGCCGCGTTCGAGGGAATACCCATACACGGGCTTTTATATCTTTAAGTCCATTTGACCATGCAACGAATCTTATCTTTCATACAACCAAGCAAGTTTGCTTATCTCTATTTCAATTGGCACAACGCCCGAATGTCCTCAATGAACGCCCGAAGGCCCCGAACATTTCGAAGGGCACCATGCCGTATTATCATCTCGTATATCTTCCGTTAACTTTCTATGTTCTTTATGCTTCATACTTCATTTCAATGTTCAATGGCATCATGCCTCAACTCAATGCTCGTCAACCGAACGACCCGAAGGTCCCGAACACCTTTCGAGGCATTATGTCATATCCGACAGTTCCGCCACATTCATGCCACAACTGTATTGTTTTGCAACGAAGCCATCTTTTATTATCTCGTACACATAGCCACGTTTCGACCATATTTTCAATGTTCTATGACTTAGCATTTAATGTCCGTGGCTTGCGCGCTAGGACGCTCGCCTATTGTCTTTCAATGTTCTAGCCGTTCTAACTCGTGCACGAAGGCACGGTATGGTTCATGCACTAAGGCACTCGCCGAGTACAGTTATCCCATGTTCTTGCGGCTTGCGCACCGAGGCACTCCCCTTTGCGATATCAAATGTTCCATAGCGACTCGTACGTCTGCCGTACGATTTATTTTAATTATTCTATCTAGTGTTCGACACGCACTACGTTTATCTCTCTATCGAGCCACGCCCGTGGCGTTGATAGGTTAACTCAGCATTCAATGATATGTATTTTATTTAAGCATGACAGAGTAGGAAAGAGAGTTAATGTCCCACCCCCCACCTTGAGTCGATACACCTTTGTCGTTTTGCCGAGCCGATACGGCTCGATTCCATAACTTGGTTGCACGGCCACTCTCCTGACTTAGCCATTCGAGCACTTCGTGCTTATTGAATCATACGTCCGATTTGGGCTTACCACGCCAACGCCTCAGTCCGTCGCGAGGCAACGATTTGCTTTCGCGGACCCCTTACTGAATAAGGCAAAAGATCGACCTCTAACATTTCAGCGTAAACGTATAGCCTGCATATGAAACCAACTAAAATTAATACTTGCATCGATTCGAACTTACGCCTTGGTCGATTCGATTTCTTAGAATCTTCGAGCCGTCTCAACGCACTTATCCTTCGAGGCAACGCGGGGCTTCGCATCGATTCACTCGATGCATTCTTTGGGACAAGGCAACTCTTCGCATCGACTTAGTTCGATGCGTTGCTCGGGACAACTTAACACTTGCATCGTTATTACTCGATGCGTTCCTCGGGTCGATACATTTCTTGGGACAACGTAACTATCGATTTGCATCGATACGCAATCGGATCAACGCTACTCTTCGAGTCAACGACTCAGTTAATGCACCGTGCGGAGCGGGGCATTACAGTGACCCTAGGAGATGGCTCAACGGCACAAATTGTTGGAAGAGGAAGAATAGATCTGAAGATAACATCAAAAAAAATTCTACCTCTCCATGATGTGCTTTATGTGCCATCAGTTAGAAAAAACTTAGTTAGTGGATCTATTCTTGTAACCTCAAGATATAAGATTGTAATGGAGACTAATACAGTAGTTTTTCTAAGATTGAACTTTTGTGGAAAAATAATTTGTAAAAGATGGACTCTTTATTTTGAGCACTATGAATATAATTTCAAATCCTTCTTTGGTTATTTCTAATGTTGAATCTTCAAATGCTTGGCATGGCAGATTAGGTCATATAATTTTAGTATCTATTAAAAGGATGATGAACTTAGACCTTATTCCTAAGACTCCTATAGATGATGAGCACAAATACGAGATTTATGTTCAAGCCAAACATGTAAGATTGTCTTTCAGATCTGTCCATAGGGATTTCGAACTCCTAGAACTTATCCATAGTGATATTTGTGATTCCAATAGGATTTTAACCCGAGGTGGTAGAAAATACTTTGTTACTTTCATAGATGATCATTCAAAGTATTGTTACACCAACCTTCTTAAAACCAAAGATGAAGTTCTAGACAGATTTAAGGTTTATAAGTCTGAAGCTGAGAACCAGTTAAATAGAAAGATTAAGATCCTTAGATCAGATCGTGGTAGAGAGTATACCTCAAATGAAATGACTAACTTCTGTGAAGAACATTGAATTATTCATGAGGTAACCGCTCCTTATTCACCATAGTCCAATGGAGTTGCTGAGAGGAAAAATCGTACTCTGTTAGACATGGTAAATACCATGCTTCTTAGCTCAGGAGCCCCTGATAATCTTTGGGAAGAAGCACTTTTATCAGCCTGTTATATCCTTAGTAGGATACCCAATAAGACTAATGATAAAACCCCATATGAGTTATGGAAATGTCGAACCCCTAGGATTAATTACCTCAATGTTTGGGGATGTCTAGCTAAGGTAGGGATTCGAGAACCCAAAAAGAGGGATATAGGACCTAAGACTGTAGATGTTGTGTTCATAGGTTATGCCCTAGATAGTAATCCTAATAGATTTTTTGTAACCCATTCTGAAGTAAATGAAATCTCTAATAACACAATTATAGAAGCTTGAGATGCAGTTTACTTTGAGAATATATTTTCTTTTAAGGATAGAACCCCTTCATCTTCCTCCAATCCTTCTCTTATTCCATCTACTAGTTCTCATAATCAAATACCTAGTTCTCAACCTAAACAAGTCATAGAATCTAGAAGGATAAAAGAGAAAGGATTGAAAAGAATTTAGGAGAAGGATTCTTCATATTTTTTATAGAGGATGATCCCTCAACTTATGAAGAAGCAATATCATCTCCTGATGCCCCTTTCTGGAAAGAAGCTATTAACAATAAGTACAACTCCATCATGGAGAACAATACTTGGTTTTTAGCAGACCTCCCTTTAGGTAGCAAACCCATAGGTTGTAAGTGGATTTTTAAAAAGAAACTTAGAGCTGATGGTACCATAGAAAATACAAAGCTAGGCTGGTAGCCAAAGGATTTATCCAGAAGAAAGGATTAGATTATTTTGATACCTACTCACCTATTGCTAGAATCACTTCTATTAGAACCCTACTAGCCTTACCCTCCATTCATGATGCTGATCCATCAAATGGATGTAAAGACAACATTTCTAAATGGAGATTTAGATAAAGAGATTTATATGGAGCAACATGAAGGATTTATTACCAAAGGTCAAGAAAAGAAGGTTTGTAGATTAATAAAACCTCTTTACGGCCTAAAACAAGCTCCAAACAATAGTACAACAAATTTGACAAAGTTATTTTAGAATTTGGTTTTGTGCCAAACGAATATGATAAATATTTGTATTCTAAAAATACAAATGGAAGTTGTATCATCTTATGCTTGTATGTTGATGATATCCTTATTCTAGGATCTTTACTGGAATTGATAAATAACAACAAGAAATATTTGTTTAACCAGTTTGGCATGAAAGACCTAGGTGAAGCAAACCTTATCCTAAGAATGCAAGTGTCAAAATGCAAAGAGGGCTATACTCTATCCCTAGCACATTCAAATGAGAAAATGCTAATAAAGTTTGAGTATTTTGATAAAAAAAACTACCATTACTCCTTATGACAGTAATGTTGTTCTCAAGAAGAATAAAGGATCACCTACAGAACAACATAGATATTCACAAATGATAGGGTCTCTTATGTACATAACAAATAGGACCAGACCCGATATTGCATTTGTTGTTGGAAGACTAAGTAGATACACTGGTAACCCAAATCAGTCACATTGGACTACATTGGACAGAGTATTTAGATATCTTAAGGGAACTCTAGATTATAAACTTTATTATACTAGACACCCTGATATCATAGAAGGTTACTCAGATGCAAATTGGGTAACTGATTCACATGATTTGAAATTCACTACTGGATATGTTTTTATCCTAGCAGGAGCTGCGATCTCCTGGGGATCATGTAAACTAACTATCATAGCCAAGAGTACAATAGATTCTGAAATGATAACTTTGGACACTACTTGTACAGAAGCCGAAAGGCTTAGAAATCTTTTTATCCATATATATGATATACATATTTCTGTACCTATTTTTTTAATTATGCTAAAGAACTCATAAAAGCATGATCTTGTGAATTCTAAAATGAACAGGTACATGCAGCTGCTGTAATACCTGTGGTTCGTATTACGTATTTTTGGAATACGTACACGTATTTATTCTTGTATTGCATGATTTCTTTGCTTAATTTCCTTCCTGGGCTTGGTTTATTCTTGGTTTGGGTTGGCTTGGTTCGGTTTGGGATTGCTCTTGGTTCATCATGAACCAAGGGGTGAATCCCCTACCTACCACCACCACTCATATTTATTACCTATTCTTCTTCTCTCTCTTCATTAATCTCTTCTTCTTCTTCTTCCATTTACTCCCTTCACCTACCAGAGAGAGAAGAGAGAGGTCTAGGTAAGTGCAACTTGCTTCCACAAGAGCCCATTTTTATTGTTCTATTAGCTTCTCCTCATGTTTCTAAGACACATTAGAACTTGTCATTTTCCATTTTGAGGCTTTAATTTTTGTAGATCTAGAAATTAGTTATTTTTGAATTTTGGTGGTTTTGATCTATCAAACTTCTTTTTTTTTCAAGTTTTGATGGTTCCATGTTGTAGAGAATTTTATTCTGCCCAATTTTGACCTTTGAAAAGTTAGATTTGGACTTATTTTGACCAAGTTATGGACTTTTGAAGCTTTGGGTTCAAACCATGGAGTTCTTGCTGATTTGGAGAAGACAGTGAGCAGTGTGCGCGCTCTTTAGCGCAGCGCAGTCTGACTCATACGCTGCCTTGAAAAGGAGTCGTATGGAGTCCATACGCTGCCTTTTGGATGCGTATGTCTTGCATACGCTGCCTTGACAAGGAGTCGTATGGACCTCATACGTTGCCTTGAAGAGGAGTCGTATGGAGTACATATGCTGCCTTTTTGGAGGCGTATGTCTTGCATACGCTGCCTTGACAAGGAGTCATATGGACCTCATACGCTGCCTTGAAGAGGAGTCGTATGGAGTACATACGCTGTCTTTTTGGAGACGTATGTCTTGCATACGCTGACTTGGGTGACAAGGAGTCGTATGGACCTCATACGCTGCCAGGATGAGGAGTCGTATGGAGTACATACGCTGCCTTGAAGAGGAGTCGTATGGAGTCCATACGCTGTCTTTTGGAGATGTATGTCTTGCATACGCTGACTTGAGCGCAGCCTGACTTGAGCGCAGTCTGACTCAGGCGCAACCTGATGTTTAGGCGCAATTGGACCTGACCCTACTTACCCTGGATCTTCTATAGCCCTGTATATTGATATTTTATTAGATATTTAACGTCCATTTTATATCCTTACGCCTTTTGTCCTGAGCTTGATAATCACGAATTTACTTGATATGTTTGGAATTGATAATTGAGCATGACGTGATAGTGACCCGTAGTGGTGCACTCCTGACATAATAACCTGACATGACCTGATAGTGACCCGTCGTGGCGCACTCCTGACAAGTACACTTGGCATGATAACCTGACATGATTATCTCGAATAGCTGTTGCGACGGCTACCTGACATGACATGACCTGTATAATTAATCTGGACACCGTGGGCAATTGTGTTTGTATAAATAAACCAGTCATGTCTTGCATCATGTCTAGGACAGGGACTCCTGAGTACCACGGTCAGGAGTACATACAAAAATAGACTAAGGCTAATAACTAGATTAATACATTAGTCATGACGAGATTTCCCAGCTACAGGTAATCCCGTTACCTGGGCACGCCTTGGGATCTGTAGCCTGCCGTCGAGTAGGGCACATTTCCAGCACACTGTCATGTGTTGCACCCTTCAAGCTACCTAAGGGTACATTCATTTTCTGGATGATGTACCCACCTGAATTCAACTCTAATCTTTTAATCCGGGAAACCTGGATGGTCTGCAGGGCTTGTGGCTGTAGAATAATCTTACTGCATCTTGTTAGTAATTAGGCTTGTGACAACCCTAGTTATTTAAAGTATCAAGCCGTAATTCTTGCTTGGCCGTGAAGTGATTGGACGGAGTCTAACCAGTCTAGTCTTGTCCTGATCTTGTTCCAGATTATTGAATAACCAGAATGCTTGTATTTATTTTACCGATAAATGGTGAGAATTCCAAGTTCTGTTCAGACGAAGGGTTACAACCCCGGTCCTTGTTTGGTTTACGGGTTGTAACCTGGTTATCTGAATAGTTCTATGGTTATCTCGTCGTATATCATCCTGGTGTATTTTCTTTATTTCCAGTTCTTACTTTTATTTATATCTTGTGCTGATTGCTGGTTTTAGTTCTTAAGTGAAGCCCCATTTATGGCACTTGCTCTTTCTGGTGTCTGACCCAGCTGGTTTTGTATGGCCCGATTTCGGAACAGCTATCGAGGATCTCCCAACCTTTCTGCCAGATGGTGAACACTAGAAGGAATTCCGACAACGAGTGGATTTTATTTTGCTCTCCCACTCCCTTGTAAAAAATATTCTTTTGAGGCGTTTAGCCGCCGAGCAAGTGTTAGCTCGTTTACAACTTTACTTACTGTCTGCCTACGGGCTGTAACATGATTGACAACCTAGGGTTGATCATGTATGACTGAAACTCTTGCTAGTCCTCACATTTTGTAACGACTAGCTTCATGATCAGCCGAATATGTAATGTTTGGGACGCCTTACTATTGTATATTTGGTGATCTTACCTCTTGTAATATTTATTTGCTTTCATGTGATTGAGACACTAGGCTTGTTCTTGACCTTAAGAGACTGATGGCTTGTAGATAAACCCTCATATATCTAGACAGTCGTGACCGTATGGTGAGATGGATTCCATTTTGTCACTCCCCGTTTCCGGAATACGTAAATTTTTGATTTTTCAGGTATATGGTATCTGGCACCTGTATCTTTATTGTATTTATCCTGTATTTGTAACTGGCCATGGCATGGAACAGTATCTCGTCGCGGATTAGTGTGCCACCCCTTGTCCTTGTCTGGTTGTAGGCGTGGTTCACTGTTTCGATGATAAGATTTCTGAACCGTGTTGTGGTTAGGATTTTATTTAATTAATTTAATTAGTTGTATTATGTAGCAATTAACATGTCATTAGTCACATGGTTAAGAGCATGCTTAAGCTTAGGGTTTCTTGAGTCAACCCAACCCCTATATATATTCTTTTCCACACTCTCTCTCTTCATTCACTCTTTTATTTATTTTCCTCAAGCAAACTTTTAGGCAAGTACATCTTGCACCAAATGGAGAGATTTTTACATTTTCATTTCTTGATTCTTCTTTGATATTATTTGTCTATATTGTTCTTTTCTTCATTCTCTACAAGTTTAGTTCTTGGAGTTTTTGATTTTAATGGCTAGTTTGGTGTAGATCTAAGTTTCTAAAACTAGGGTTCTATGGGTTTCCATGGTTTTGATCTATCAAACTTGGTTGTTTTCGAAAACTAATGGTCCTATGTTGTAGGAAATTCAATTCTATCCAATTTTGGCCTTTGAAAAGTTAGATTTCGACTTGTTTTGAGGAAGTTATGGCTAAAACAATTTTGGTCAAACTTCTATGTTCATCTGTCCTGATTCTTGCAGGGACGATGAATAGTGCCGAACCGCATAAGGATGATGCATAGTGCTGCATAGTGCCGAGCCGCATAAGGATGCTGTATAGTGCTGCATAGTGCCGAGCCGCATAAGGATGATGCATAGTGCTGCATAGTGCTGCATAGTGCCGAGCCGCATAAGGATGCTGCATAGTGCCGAGCCTCATAAGAATGTTGCATAGTGCTGCATAGTGCCGAGCCGCATAAGGATGATGCATAGTGCTGCATAGTGCTGCATAGTGCCGAGCCGCATAAGGATGATGCATAGTGCTGTATAGTGCTGCATAGTGCCGAGCCGCATAAGGATGCTGCATAGTGCCTAGCCGCATGAGGATGCTGCATAGTGCCGAGCCGCATAAGGATGCTGCATAGTGCTGCATAGTGCCGCATAGTGCCGAGCCGCATGAGGATGCTGCATAGTGCCGCATAGTGCCGAGCAGCATAAGGATGCTGCATAGTACTGCATAGTGCCGAACCGCATAAGGATGCTGCATAGTGCCGCATAGTGCCTAGCCGCATAAGGATGCTGCATAGTACTGCATAGTGCTGAATAGTGCCGCATAGTGTCTATTTTGGCTGTTTTTTGCTATTTTAAGTCCTATTTGGCTGAATTGTGGCCAGAATTTCTCCTAACTCCCAACATAAAAGTTGTAGATCTTTGTCTTGGCTTCAAGGACCTTCATGTCTCACTTTAACCTGAATTCATATGTGACTTTTATGTCACGAGGAGTCCGAGTGACTTCTTGACTTGACCGTGTTCCTGACCTGATTACCTGTATACGTGCTGGTACCTATTCTAAGTGTGTATTGAGATACAATATTAGTATGCACTGCGGTGCCATATAATGAGTGCACTGAGGTGTGACTCTACATGCTAAGTGATCATTCGTGTTATATGTCAATACATGTGTACCGTCCAGCACAGTCATGATAATTGATCAGTAATAGTATCGTGGTAAAATGATTATTGTTTGATGTATTACACTAAGCATGGATCTAGATTGAGCCGATGTGGATTCATACTTAGGGTACACATACTATGGTACGACATATAGGAGGATGACCATGTGACCACGACATGTAATTCCAATATCGAGATAGGGTTAATCTAAGCAACTTAAATTGGTAGAAGCATTGGGAGGGAACAGAATCTCGAGATCGTACGTCACCAGCCGCCCTGGGTCCCGTCCTGGCGCGTCGGGTTGGCTGCCTCGGATACTGTATAGTCATCCGCACTAGTGGAGTGCAGTATCTGATTTGTGACTGCCGAGCCAGCTCTTCCTATAGGAGAGCTGGAACCGTTACTGCTTATTCAAGCGCGGTGGCCTTTCGAGGGACCGGTGCATTTCGTGCTTGCTTGTATATAATGGTTTGGCTAGCCCTGCTGGAATGCGATATGATCTGAGGATTCCTATATATATATATATATATATATATATTGCATTACTGGAATAATCCAGACAAATCATAGAAAGCCGTAGGATTGATTGGCCGATTGTAAGCTGACTTGTTTGTGATATGTTTTCTTCTGTTAGCTACCGAGGAACATGGACTATCGTGGTGTATGGTCCAACCCATGTCCTTGTTTGGTTGTTGGATTGGGCTATTGTGCTGCGATAGGCTATGGACCGAAGTCGCGATCAGAAGCCCTTTTACCTGCCCATGGTTATAGGATATATCTTATCTCGGTACGATATTAGCACCGTTTGTCCTTGTTTGGTTGTAAGGGTGTCGTATTGTCTCGATGATATGGTATAAGCCTATAACTCATGAATCAGGTCTTATTTAACTTATTGGATTTATCTCACTCTTTTGTGCTCCCTTGTGGTACTTGCTATTCGGGGCCTGACCCCGCTGGTTTTGTTTGGCCAGATCTCGTAGCAGCTCCAGAGGATCCAGCCTTTCACCCGAACAATGGTGCACACCAGGAGTATGGGCGCCAGGGACCATGAGTGAGTTTTTTCTTCACCGCTCTGATATCTTCTATTTTGTACTTGGCGTTTAGCCACCGGCACTTGTTTAGCCGGCAGTTCTGGACACTAGTTTCCTTTGCATAATTGTAATTAAATCAGACTGCAGCTGACTATAGTTATGTACTATTGACTCTCTGAACTAGCTCATCATTTTGTATAGCTAGACTCATGAATCATTTTGATGAAGCATCGGGGACGCCTTACTGCTTTGTCTTATATGATCATTATTTACTGCTTCTTGTTTTGATTGATTGAGACATAGATGCTCTATGGGACCATAGGAGACCTGATTGTAGCATGCACCCCCTAGTCTCTTGACAGCCACGATCGCCGTATGACGTTTATATACCTCATACGGTGTAGCTGGCCTAGTCCGTCTCAGTATTCCGGTACTGGGGCGTGACAAGGTTTTAGTGGTGGCCCATGCAAGGTCTGTTTTTCAGACTTACGGGGTGTTGCGATTATAGGAGTCTCAATCAAAACATGTTCCCCTTAATCTCCTGATTCGTTTTCTCTTTCTCCCACCTTGATTGCTAACTTGATTGTCATCCTCGATTCCTTTCCGTCCTGTCTTTTGATACCTTGTATCCTTTTCTTTAGGGGCACATCATTCTCGGCTATTGGAGGAGCCGACATGGGAGAGAATCCTGTAGATCAGGGACCAGTTGGAGATCAGCAAGGGGTAGCCCCTCTACCTGGACAGATTCCCATCGAGAATGTTATCGAGCATGAGCCAGTTGAGCCGCAGAGGCCAGAGGATCCCGTACCTCCAGTGATGCCGGTAGTACCAGTAGTACTAGATACACCGACACTATTGCAGATTATTAGAGGGTTATTGGAGACCCAGCAACGCCAGATGGCAGCCCAACAGCAACAACAAACCCGACAACAAGAACAGAATGTGCTACAGAATCAGGGGTTGCAATTAGCCCTTGAGAGAAGTGTCAGGAATGATTCAGGAGCGTCCGGAAGGTTTTGTCGACTTAACCCAAAATATTTTGACGGCACGGAAGATGCCATCACGGCGGATGCTTGGCTTCAGGATACAGAGGCCATATTAACCGCAGCAAAGGTTCCAGCAGAAGAGAAGGTTGACCAGGTCAGACTTTTACTTCAGGATCTCGCCCGCGATTGGTAGGCATCAGAAGAGGTTGGAATGAGGCGTCCTGTTCCCTGGGATAGCTTCAGTACCAGATTCAAGGCCAAGTACTTTGGCGTGGTAGCGCGATATGAGCTACAGCAGAGGTTTATCAGTCTCAAGCAGGCTGGTAAGACGGTGGATGGTTATGCAGCGGAGTTCTGCAGGTTAAGTAGGTTTGCTCGGATGATGGTGGCGACAGAGCCAGAGAGAGCAATGAGGTTCCAGCAGGGACTTCACCTAGAGATTTTGCAGCTGGTCGAGGGGCACGACTACCAGACATTCGATGCAGTATTGACGGCGGCTCGGAGGCACGAGCTTACTATTCAAAGGTTATCAGCAAGGACTGGGGGCCAGAAGAGGTCTCATACGCAGAGTGCTGGGGGAGGAGCAGTACCTCGGACGTCAGCACCAGCTCCTGGCGTCCAAATTCGTGATGCAGCACCAGTCACGACAATTGTGACTGCACCAGTTCGACAGCAGCAACAGAGGAACCAACAGCAGCGTCAGGAAGCACCAGTAGGTTGCACTTACTGTGGTAAGGGAGGGCACACTAGGGATGTGTGTCGTTCAGCTAATGGATTATGCTTGAGGTGTGGCAGTCCAGACCATAGGATTGCTAATTGTCCTCTGATGCAGAGGCCAGGAGGGCCAGCTCAACGGTTTCCGGCGTTGCCAGCTCCAGAGGTAGCACCGTATCAAGGGCCAGCACTAGCAGTGAGGCCACTAGCCCAGCGCCCATTACTGACGCAAGCTCAGATGTACCGACAAGCGCAACATCAGGTTGGACAGCAGGGCCAGGGAAGGCAGGGACAAAGGCAAGAAGAATTTGGAGTATTAGAGCAGAGGTTGGCCGAAGGCGGTCAGATTATGGGTAAGTTTTGAGTATTATTCATTATAATTCCTTGAGTTCTATATTTGAAGAGTGAATGCGACTTTCTTGTCTCACTCATCTGCTCTCGTATCATGTGATACATGATATTCATCATGTGTCTTGATTACGAGAGTACGTCCTGGGCAGAGTTTCGTTCTTGATTTAGTCATTGGTACCGACTTATCTCAAGCGTTGACCCTTGTCCACTTTGGGAGTCAGTGTAGGACATCGATGATGAATTCCTACCTGACATGAGAGGCATATTTTATTCGTATGTCTCCGATCACTTTCTTTCTATGGTATGATTATTGTTTGTGCTTTTACTTAATAGTTCTTTCTTTCGTAATCTGTTCATATGTCATGTGTTGTTTGATAATTGTGCTTGCATTATGTCATGAGTGTATTTCGTGATCTGAGAGCGCGCTCGACTAGCCTTATCGAAATTCCGAGGACGGAATTTTTTTAAGGAGGGTAGAGATGTCACTCCCCGTTTCCGGAATACGTAAATTTTTGATTTTTCAGGTATATGGTATCTGGCACCTGTATCTTTATTGTATTTATCCTGTATTTGTAACTGGCCATGGCATGGAACAGTATCTCGTCGCGGATTAGTGTGCCACCCCTTGTCCTTGTCTGGTTGTAGGCGTGGTTCACTGTTTCGATAATAAGATTTCTGAACCGTGTTGTGGTTAGGATTTTATTTAATTAATTTAATTAGTTGTATTATGTAGCAATTAACATGTCATTAGTCACATGGTTAAGAGCATGCTTAAGCTTAGGGTTTCTTGAGTCAACCCAACCCCTATATATATTCTTTTCCACACTCTCTCTCTTCATTCACTCTTTTATTTATTTTCCTCAAGCAAACTTTTAGGCAAGTACATCTTGCACCAAATGGAGAGATTTTTACATTTTCATTTCTTGATTCTTCTTTGATATTATTTGTCTATATTGTTCTTCTCTTCATTCTCTACAAGTTTAGTTCTTGGAGTTTTTGATTTTAATGGCTAGTTTGGTGTAGATCTAAGTTTCTAAAACTAGGGTTCTATGGGTTTCCATGGTTTTGATCTATCAAACTTGGTTATTTTCGAAAACTAATGGTCCTATGTTGTAGGAAATTCAATTCTATCCAATTTTGGCCTTTAAAAAGTTAGATTTCGACTTGTTTTGAGGAAGTTATGGCCAAAACAATTTTGGTCAAACTTCTATGTTCATCTGTCCTGATTCTTGCAGGGACGATGAATAGTGTCGAACCGCATAAGGATGATGCATAGTGCTGCATAGTGCCGAGCCGCATAAGGATGCTGTATAGTGCTGCATAGTGCCGAGCCGCATAAGGATGATGCATAGTGCTGCATAGTGCTGCATAGTGCCGAGCCGCATAAGGATGCTGCATAGTGCCGAGCCGCATAAGAATGCTGCATAGTGCTGCATAGTGCCGAGCCGCATAAGGATGATGCATAGTGCTGCATAGTGCCGAGTCGCATAAGGATGATGCATAGTGCTGTATAGTGCTGCATAGTGCCGAGCCGCATAAGGATGCTGTATAGTGCCTAGCCGCATGAGGATGCTGCATAGTGCCGCATAGTGCCGAGCCGCATAAGGATGCTACATAGTGCTGCATAGTACCGCATAGTGCCGAGCCGCATGAGGATGCTGCATAGTGCCGCATAGTGCCGAGCCGCATAAGGATGCTGCATAGTACTGCATAGTGCCGAGCCGCATAAGGATGCTGCATAGTGCCGCATAGTGCCTAGCCGTATAAGGATGCTGCATAGTGCTGCATAGTGCTGAATAGTGCCGCATAGTGTCTATTTTGGCTGTTTTTGGCTATTTTAAGTCCTATTTGGCTGAATTGTGGCCAGAATTTCTCCTAACTCCCAACATAAAAGTTGTAGATCTTTGTCTTGGCTTCAAGGACCTTCATGTCTCACTTTAACCTAAATTCATATGTGACTTTTATGTCACGAGGAGTCCGAGTGACTTCTTGACTTGACCGTGTTCCTGACCTGATTACCTGTATACGTGCTGGTACCTATTCTAAGTGTGTATTGAGATACAATATTAGTATGCACTGCGGTGCCATATAATGAGTGCACTGAGGTGTGACTCTACATGCTAAGTGATCATTCGTGTTATATGTCAATACATGTGTACCGTCCAGCACAGTCATGATAATTGATCAGTAATAGTATCGTGGTAAAATGATTATTGTTTGATGCATTACACTAAGCATGGATCTAGATTGAGCCGATGTGGATTCATACTTAGGGTACACATACTATGGTACGACATATAGGAGGATGACCATGTGACCACGACATGTAATTCCAATATCGAGATAGGGTTAATCTAAGCAACTTAAATTGGTAGAAGCATTGGGAGGGAACAGAATCTCGAGATCGTACGTCACCAGCCGCCCTGGGTCCCGTCCTGGCGCGTCGGGTTGGCTGCCTCGGATACTGTATAGTCATCCACACTAGTAGAGTGCAGTATCTGATTTGTGACTGCCGAGCCAGCTCTTCCTATAGGAGAGCTGGAACCGTTACTGCTTATTCAAGCGCGGTGGCCTTTCGAGGGACCGGTGCATTTCGTGCTTGCTTGTATATAATGGTTTGGCTAGCCCTGCTGGAATGCGATATGATCTGAGGATTCCTATATATATATATATATATATATATATATTGCATTACTGGAATAATCCAGACAAATCATAGAAAGCCATAGGATTGATTGGCCGATTGTAAGCTGACTTGTTTGTGATATGTTTTTTTCTGTTAACTACCGAGGAACATGGACTATCGTGGTGCATGGTCCAACCCATGTCCTTGTTTGGTTGTTGGATTGGGCTATTGTGCTGCGATAGGCTATGGACCGAAGTCGCGATCAGAAGCCCTTTTACCTGTCCATGGTTATAGGATATATCTTATCTCGGTACGATATTAGCACCGTTTGTCCTTGTTTGGTTGTAAGGGTGTCGTATTGTCTCGATGATATGGTATAAGCCTATAACTCATGAATCAGGTCTTATTTAACTTATTGGATTTATCTCACTCTTTTGTGCTCCCTTGTGGTACTTGCTATTCGGGGCCTGACCCCGCTGGTTTTGTTTGGCCAGATCTCGTAGCAGCTCCAGAGGATCCAGCCTTTCACCCGAACAATGGTGCACACCAGGAGTATGGGCGCCAGGGACCATGAGTGGGTTTCTTCTTCACCGCTCTGATATCTTCTATTTTGTACTTGGCGTTTAGCCACCGGCACTTGTTTAGCCGGCAGTTCTGGACACTAGTTTCCTTTGCATAATTGTAATTAAATCAGACTGCAGCTGACTATAGTTATGTACTATTGACTCTCTGAACTAGCTCATCATTTTGTATAGCTAGACTCATGAATCATTTTGATGAAGCGTCGGGGATGCCTTACTGCTTTGTCTTATATGATCATTATTTACTGCTTCTTGTTTTGATTGATTGAGACATAGATGCTCTATGGGACCATAGGAGACCTGATTGTAGCATGCACCCCCTAGTCTTTTGACAGCCACGATCGCCGTATGACGTTTATATACCTCATACGGTGTAGCTGGCCTAGTCCGTCTCAGTATTCCGGTACTGGGGCGTGACACATTTTATTATACGTAGCTGGCTATGTCTGCCCCCGCTCTCCAGTATTCTAGTTCTGGGGCGTGACAGCTGCGTTTCAAGACATTAAAAGAGCATAAAAGGCAAAAAAAAAATGTTGTTCTTGACTATAAAAGTCATAAAAGAACTTACATATCTCTTGACAAAAGAGTCTGTTTACTCTTGATGAAGAGTTTGTCTAGGACATTGATCCTAGAATCATCGAGGGGGGTGGGTTAAGCCCATAGTATAGTCACCAGCAGTGGTAACCCAACCGAGTCTGACTGGATATCCCAAGAAGCCGGTTCAATGGGTAGAAACAAGCTGGACTAGGTGATTATTATGGAATACTGACCCTGAGATTAAGTTCTCTTTAAAATAAAAGTCCAAGAGGTTGTACATGTGTACATTGATGCCCCATCCCTATGGTGGCAGTGTTCCTTGTGTGATATGGATAGGGTGAGTTCAAACTCTTAATAAGTCCAAGCTGATATAAAGGGTTGATTCCTATCACCAACCCTTGAGAACTTACCTATATGAGAGGTAGTGAGGGCCGCGACTATAGGACAGGACGATCCTAGACAACTCTCATGAATGTGTAAAAGTGCACATGGCCAATCAAACGCGCCACCCAATAGACCCAAGTACCTCTAGCGTACTATGTGTGCTATTTTCTGAGTCTGGTTCAAGAAGACTGATTCAAGGCGTAGTCCATCAAGCTCTTCTTCAGACAAAGACAATAGTCACTACGTGAGATTCAAGGCTGTAGTCCATCTCATTTATACATAGTATTCAACTGCCCAGAAATTCTCTTATTTTTCTTATCTCTTGTTTCTTTCCTTCTACTACCTTGGAACTTGACCTTTTTTTTGGGGGGGGGGTGATTGTTGGCAACATATGTTGTTTTGAGCAAAAGCTCAAGTCCAATTTTCATTTAATCTCACATCCTTCCCATTTATTTTTCACCGTTATAAATCCAATAAATTGGTAACGTTTGACATCTTAAATCCTGTCTAGATACATTGTATCACATATTTTTTATTTGAATTATTTGTAACGTTTAATTCTTTATTGGCTGGATTAAATTGCTTTCAATCTCCATTACTCCATGACCGTTAGAGAAAAGCCTATATATTGAGGCCTATCTCAATACTTTGGTTAACACGAAAATTTCCTACAATACTCCCTCTCTCTCGATCTCGAATTCTTGTCGCTCCGAAACACTGTTGTTTTTCGTGTGTTGCTCTGGACAGAGCTAAGTCGAGGGTCACTCTCTCTACGTCGTGTGCGGCAAGGGAATTCCGGTGGAGCGGGAATTTTACCACTATGAGAGTTCGGATACAGTCTGCACGTAGATCTGGACTAACTCTTAGGGCAGTGCTACATGCGCGACTTCCTCGGAGGCCGGTAACAATTTATTTGTTTATTTTGTTTGCAGATTTTAATCGAAGAATATTGAAGAATGTCCAACATATATCACTAAATTTCAAACGTATACATCACTGATATATAGATATATTGGATGGATGAAGGTGATATATATAATAAATTAAATAAATCAGTAATATATCTCCGCTGCATGCCAAATAATGAATGGTCGCAATAGTAGATTGGAAGCTGCTCATGGTGTTATCTGGGCCGGTCTAGCCCGGGCCCGCCCGTGGACCGGACCGGCCCGCCCCCATAATAGCCCGGACCGGCCCGCTGTTGGCCCGAACCGGCCCGGCCCCCCCTCCCATCCGGTTCGGGTCGGGCCCCCCCCCCCTCCAGCCCGAGCCCGGCCCGTTCTTTTTTTTTTTTTTATAAAAAAGGAGGCCCGGCCCGCTAAGGCCCGGTTGGACCGGCCCGGCCCGGCCCGCTGGGGCCGGTCCAGCTCCAGCCGACCGTTGGAGGTATTTTTTTTTTCACTCATTTGACCGTTGGGGGGGGGTTTCTTTAACCAAAATACCCCTCCCATATAGCCGTTATTAAAACGTTGGGAGGGATATTTTGGTTATTTTGGGCCTAAAATTACCAAAATAACCCCAAAAAATTCCTATAAATAGCCCAAAAATCCCATTTTTCAAACACAACTCATTCCTCACAAATTCTCTACATTTCTCTACGGTGCTCTGGTGCTCTACTGCTTTCCTTTCCCGGTGCTCTGGTGTTCTACGACTTTTCCTCCCCGGTGCTCTACGGCTTCCCGATCTCCCTCCCAACTCCATTCCGGCTCTACGGCTTCCCGATCTTCCTCTCAACCCCTTACTTTCTTCTAGCGTAGTTTACTTTATTTTATTTTATATATGGCTGGTGAAGGTTCAAATCACCCTGATCTTGCTGGACAGACTTTCCAATATTTTAATAATTTTTTTGACGGTACTGAAATTCTACCTGAGCAAGTAGCCACTAATCCGATTCCGGAGGGGTGCCAACCATCTCCTCCGGAAGTAGCTAGTACAACCCAACGTCCTGAAAAGAAAAAAAGGTCTAAGTATTGGGATTATTTTACTTTGATTTTTGAAACTAATCCTGATGGTTCGCTTGTTTTAGATGCCAAGGGTGAACCGAAACCGTACAAGGCGCAATACAAGAAATGGTGCAACCAGTACGCATGGAAGAAGGGCGGTGGCACCGGGACTATATCCAGACACTACGACACTTGCTACGGGAAGGACACACTTCAAGCGTCCCAAACCCAAATAAGCTTCGGCGCCACCGGTTCTTCAATTGGTAACTTTACTTATTCAGCTGCTAGGCATAAAACCTAATTAACTAAACATATTATTCGTGACGAACTTCCTTTCACGACGGGTGAAAGCGAATCTTTACGAGATTATGTATCACTTTCTCTAAACCCCTCCTTTACTAAAGTGAGTAGGCAACAAGCTCGAAAGGAGGCCATTCGTCTCTTTAACGAGCAGAAAGCCGCTTTGAAAGCGGATTTTGAAAATATTAGTAAGTTAGCTATTACTTCTGATATTTGGACTACTAAATGGAGTTATGCTTATATTTGTATTACTGCACACTATATAGATGCACAATGGATGTTGCAAAAACGCATCATCTGTCTTAAACTTATAGAATGTCCACACACGGGAGCTATAATTTGAAGTGAGATTTCAAGACACGTGCGTGAATATGATATTCACGCTAAAAAAATTTCTGTCTCTTTGGACAATGCATCAAACAACAATGCTGCTATGTCTTCTTTGTCAGTAATTTTTAAGCCTATTTTAGAAGGTAGACTTATGCATGTTAGGTGTGCTTGCCATATAATTAACTTAGTTGTTAAAGAATGTTTAAAATTTTTTGAACCCCATTTAGACACTCTGCGATAATGCTTGCTCCACCTAAACTCGTCTCCAAGTAGACAACAAAGTTTTGCATGCACTTGCGCACATTTTGGTATGACTTTTAAAAGATTTGTGAAGGATATACCAACTAGGTGGAACTCCACCTACTTGATGTTGAAATCTGCAATTCCTTTTAAGAGTGCTATTACATATTATTGTACTTCGGATGCCACCTTTGACTATCAGGTTACTGATGATGATTGGGTAGCAGCTGAAAGTGTTTGTGAATTTTTAGAAGTTTTTTACAATGCTATATTAACTCTTTCTGGTGTTTATTATCCCACATCTTGCTTAGCTTTACGTGAACTTTGTAACATGTCTTATTTATTTTCTAAATATAGAGATTATCCAAATTTTGAAATTGCGGTGAGAAATATGGAAGCCAAATTCAGGAAATATTGGGGTGAAGTACCTCTTTTATATTGTTTGGCTTCCATATTTGATCCTACAATCAAATTGGATGGCGTAGAGGTTTTATTAGAAGGATATGGAGAATATATGGGTATAGACGTTACTGACATGAAGGCAGAAGTTAAAGTGGCTTTGGACAGGTTAGTTATACTGTACGAAGAAGGAGCAACGTCGACCCGACCAACTCAGGGGGGAGGCTAGTAGTAGCTCCGGCTTGGCGTCTAAGCTATCAGCAGCCGGTCGCATACTACAAAGGAAGAAACAAAAGCAATCTTCCCAACCTACTCAAGAGTTGTCTGCTTACCTTAACTCTTATCAAGACGAAGATGAGACTCCAGATCACTTCGTCGTTTTAGAATGGTGGAAGAGACACGACAAGAGATTTCCTGTGCTTTCTAACATAGCACGTGATCTATTGATGGTTCCGCTGTCGACGGTAGCATCGGAGTCCTGTTTTAGTGCAAGTTCGAGGATGTTGAGCGATAGGAGGAGCCGCTTGAAGCCCGATATTTTGGAAGCAATCGTGTGCGTACAAGATTGGATGGCTGCCGATAAAAGAACACAAAACCAGAAAGATGAAGAAGATCATGACATCCACGAGCTGGATTTGGAATCGCTTTCATTGCATGAAGGCGAACAACAATGAGGCTACGGTGCAAGGTATTAGGTATGTACATTTAAACTTATACATTTCAATTTTAAATTTTAACTTATACTTTCAAAAACTATTTTTTTTTTTTTTACTTATACTATTCAAAATTTTAATTTTTACTTATACTATTCAAAATGTTTAAGTAAAAAAAAACTGTAAAAAAAAAAAAAAAAATTCAAAAACCGGGCCGGTCCGGTTAACCCGGCCCGAACCGGCCCGAACCGCCCAAGCCCGGACCGGCCCGACCCTATTTCTGTCCGGTCCACTGGGCCGGGCTGGGCCCATCGTAGCAAAACCGGGCCGTGCTTAGCCCGGACCGCAAAACACAGTGGGCCGGTCCTGGACCGGCCCGAACCCGGTCAGGCCCGCAGCCTTTGGACCGTGGGCCGGACCGGACCGCCCGAAAACACCACGAGAAGCTGCCGGCCGGCAACGTACAAGAAAGTGATTGGTGCTTTTATGTCATCAGAGGAGATCGATCACAGACATGATTGCTTTTAGTTTTTTTTTTCTTTAACTATTTATTTCCTATATATGATGCTCTCTTTGTTTGCTTTATTGGTTTATATTCCCGTTCTGTTCACATCCGCTGCCTGCACAAGATGGGTTTCGCACACATATATGACTTTGGTCAAATATGAGTCAGTCGGCCGTTTTGCGTCACAAACACAGACACTCGCCTGCAGTTAACAACATTGCTGCAGCCAAATGGACGACAAATGGACTCTGGATCCCTCATTTGCTTCAGCTGGTAGCAATATTCACACAGTACCGATCTCTATGTATATATACACACACATACGCTTTCAGTGAAAATCCTGAAAAAAAAAAACACCAGTGAAAATCCTGAAAAAGAAAAACACTTCCTTCCATCAGTAACTAACTGTGTCGACTGCAACAACGATGGGAATTAAAGACACCACAGGTTCTTATAGCTAGCCTTTATTTTCCCGATTTTTTATTTTATTTTTGGTTTTACTTCTAATTCTTTGGGTGTAGTTCTTCTTCTAATAAGAGTAATATTGATAGATGCAGCGGACACAATTGGTAAAGGAGAATATAGTAATGGTAGCAAAAACCTGTGGCTGGCCACGGACCGGAGCAAGAGGTGGGGGGAGATGTTCATTCTGTTGTGCACTCCATTTTGGATAACCCTCATGCTGGGAGTCATAGTTCCATTCAAGCTCTACGAGGTTCTTTCTTCTATGTTGCCGTAACTCTTTCATCAAGTTATGGTAGTATGCCATTTTTGTATTTTTTTTCCTCCTTTCCTTTTATTAAATATAGCAATATATTTTTGGTGACAGAATTTCGCTGAGCTCGAGTATCTGCTTGTGGGGCTAGTTTCGGCACTTCCTTTTGTATTAATACCACTTGTACTGGTTGGAAAGGTGAGATACATGTATTTAAGGCTTAATTACAACTTAATACGTTCGACTATTTATTTTTTTCTTCTTAATTTGATACCCTTAACTTAGATTCGCATCAACTTGATTTCCTAGAAAAAGAATATGACGAAACTATTCATATTTTCCACCCAAAACCCAACCTCCCCTCGCTCCCACCCCCACTTCCCGCTGCACCCCCCCCCCCCCCCCCCCCCCCCCCGTGCCACGTCCCCAACCCCGTCCCCTCTCTCTCTCTTTCTTTCCCCTGTGCTGCCGCTACTAGCGTCGCTGCGGAGTGAGAGGGGGTGGGGTAGTGGTGTGAGGGCGGGGGGCACGGGGGTGGTGCAGCCAGGAGGAGGACAGATGGGTGGGGTGGTGCAACCGAGAGAGAGAGAGAGAGAGAGAGAGGGGACGGGATAGTTTTGTCATTTTTGTTTTTTATGGTATCAAGTTAATACCTATCAAAGTTAAGGGTATCAAGTTGAGAAATTAAAAAAATTGATGGTATGAAATTGTAATTTAGCCTATATTTTATTTTGTTTTTAGAGAGAAAATTTAGTGAAACAAAGAAAACAATTTACCTAAGAGGTTATGTGGTTGATCACAATTCATGAGCTAAGCCGCGAACCTGATTACGAGATTACTACAATACATAATAATAATAATAATAATAATAATAATAATAATAATAATAATAATGGAGTACAAAACAAATAGAGGCAATTCCATTTCCAATACACTTACAAGACTCACAAAAGCCACGTAAGACATAATAATTAAATTGAAAACTTTTTGGAAGTTGCTCAGGCTACTCTGTTTTTAATATTTGTTGGTATTCGTTTAGCTTTATTCTCAAAGACCTCTAGCCTAGTGGTTAAGAGAGATGCATACAGTCCAAGTGGTCGGAATTCGAGCTCCAGTAGAGACAAGTTCGCTACAATTATCCATTGCTTCAATATATATATATATATATATATATATATATATATATATATATATATATATATATAACAAACAGGTCATGATATGTGATAAAAGAAGAATTTAGATTTATTTGAATTTGATTATTAGTGATTTGGTCTTACAGTTTCGTGTTGAGGCAAATCGGAGTGTATGTTTTTAATATTTAAGCTATCATTTATTATATTATACACACGAAGTGCGTTATATGATGGAGTTCTTTCTGTAGTCAAGATTTAAATTCCACAAAAACTATTTGGTTTGTCACCAAGCTTCGAAGGTCAGTGTAAAGTTGTCCGTTGATGCCGCACTTTGCACTTTGTTCGTAACGCACAGATGATACACTCTTACACCCCGGGGCTTCAGTGGCGCGATTCAGTGAGGCTTTAGTGTTGTGGTTCCGCGGAGCTATTCAGATAGCGCTGAGGAACTGGTGTTATGTCTTATTGTCACGATCTTGCTGTAGCTGGGACACAAATTTTGTACTTGTCCTATTTATATAGAGTTAATGTTGGTAACCGTCCCACTTAATATAAAGTTACTCTATAGTCTTCCACTTACGTCTTTGGTGGACGGTTATATAGCTATTCTTTATAACACTTTGTTTCCTTGTGAAAGAAGAATAGAATTCTAAGAAAGTCAGAAGAGAGGAGAATAAGAGAGTTTCTGTCTCTAGAAGCAGTGTTTTTTCGAGTAATTTGTTCAACACGTCAGTACTTTGTTCAAGACGAGGGAGGTAATTTACAACCAGGGTAAGAATTATAATCCTAATCTTGTTTCAACATTCTTGATCCTAATTTTGTTTCAACACTCTAGAGTTTTGGAGTTTTGGTACGTAAAACCGGATATAATTCCAAAATATTTAACGCGGTCTTAGATTGAACAAGTCAAGTTCAATCCCTCTGGCACTGTGGCTAATATTAAAGCGAGTTTATGTAACCAAAGAAAAATTCCACTAATTGAATCCAGCTAAAAGAATTCCAAAGACAATACCAAATAATTTTGATTCATACTCCATATTTAGACGAGAGAGGACAAGAATTTTTTATATATGTTCCATTGAGTAACAGAATAGTAATATATATTATATCGGCACACGTTTAGAAGAAATGTTGAGAGTTTCATAATTATTTAATTGCAGGCAGATAGTGAAAGGCATCTGAAGGATCGTTACTGGGTGAAGGTAATTTCTTAACACTGCCAAACCAAATAATGAATATGTAAGACACCCAATAATTATAATATCCTTTGGAATAAAATAAAATAAATTATAATCACAGGTATTAATTCTTTCAGGTGGCAGTATGACTTTGATAATGTCTGTAACTACATTAAAACTCATCAAATTATAGAATATTGATGAAATTAATATTTATATAATTATTCTAACATATTTATATTGGTCGAAGGTAGATTTCATATACAACGCAGCAGTATAAATTTTTTTTTAACCACTTAAACACTTAAATACTTCAGGTGAAATTATCATTGTATCACATTTATTTCCTCAGCGTCACCATTACCACAAAAGGATTGAAGTGCAATTCTAATTACTTTTGTATACAAAAGTAGAACTCAGATATCCAAATGAAATTTTCAAGGCCTTAAAATGATCATTTTAACCAAACATATTGATATTAATCGAGTTCCAATTAAAATTATAGCATCAAAACTGCTGAATAGTCAATATACACTTTTGACTCGCATATATATATATATATATATATATATATATATATATATATATATTTTAGTTTCAAGATTACTTCCTAACTTTGCTTCTTGTTGCAGGCGAATCTTTGGCTTATGATATTTAGTTACGTTGGGAACTACTTCCTAACACACTATTTCTTCACGGTGCTGGGGGCATCGTACACATTCCCTTCATGGACGATGAACAATGTAAGATGCGAGAAACTATACACTAAAATTTTAATTTACAACCCGCTAATTAGAAAATCAATATTAGCTGTTAGATTCTAACTCGTTAGTTAGAAAATTCGCGTGTCCAGGAATTCATTTATGTATGTTAAAAGGTTACATTAACTAAGGGTCTGCTTGGCAATTGTTGGAGGTAACAGTTATGAGATATTTTTAAAGTATCGATTATGAGGGATCAGGTTTTGGAATGTTTTAAGTAGTGATTTGTAAACCAATCTAACCCACGCTTGATAATTTATTAACGGACGGTTCTGAGAGTTTATTAAAACAATAAAATTACTTATATGTCCATATATACAAAAGTACTTCATCCGGAGAAAGATTATATTATTGTCCTTCCAAACAATAGCTTATAAAGTCATATAACTTGCAAGCATAAAATGGTTTGATAAGTAGTAAATTATTAATATTGAGAGCAAAGTATTTACTATCACATCAAATAGACCGTAAGATTTAAAAAAAAACTCACATTTTGGAGAAAGTAGACGTCAGATGGGACCTCAAAACAAAGACGAGAAATAAGAAGTATGATAAGGTATTAGTAACTGTAATTATGTTTTCTAATAAAGATATAAATGGAAGAAGATATAGAAACTCTCACAATATTTCGATTTGGGTGTTTATAATAAAGACACCAAAAATTACGTTGCATTGATTTTGGAAAAATTTTGAGCCAACAAAAACCACTGACTTAAGAAAATTGCCAAATATTTTTTTTAAGCACTTCATAGTCCAACTCAAAAGTCCTCCAAAACTGATAAATATATCATTGCCAAGCATACCCTCTCTCTCTCTATATATATATATATATATTTTTTTTTTATATATATATATATATGGAAAATGGTAATTGTATTGAACGTTCTTATTGGAAATTGATCTCATCGATCTTCTGACCACTCGGACCGCATGCCTCACCATTACCACTAGACTAGGGGTCATTGGCACTAATATTCCGGATGTACGTAGTAAACTTGCACTTATTCCATACTCTTATGCAATTTAGTGCTATAACCCATTTTTCTTGATAACTAACTATACACGTTATACATATGTAGGTACCGCATGCTACATTCCTTCTTGCACATTGTTGCTTCTTGTTGTACCACGTCGCATCAAACATAACCCTTCGTAGAGTGCGCCACTACACTGCTGGCCTACCATACGCTGTTCGAGTGACTGTGGAAGGTGCTTGGATTCTGGGCTTTGGTTACTTCATGGCATACTTGGAAACGATAGCCATTTCCAACGTACATATCACTTCCTTACACCATGCTTTAATACTTCATTTGGTTAATTGTGATATTAGTGCACATGCAAGTGTATATATATATACAGGGCCGGTCCGAAGGTTTGGATTGTCATATCCTGGGCTAATTTTGGTTGTCCCTTGACCTTTATTGTCAACTTTTTCTGTTGGTTATCTTTGGTAGGATCATGCTGAACTTGAGGGGTTGTCTCTCTCTCTCTCTCTCTCTCTCTCTCTCTCTCTCTCTCTCTCTATATATATATATATATATATATATATATATATATATATATATATATATATATATTTGGAACCAGGTAAATTGTTTCTGGAATCGCTTCCATTGGGATTCGAACTCCTGACCACTCAGGCCGAAATATATATAAAAAGACACATATAAACATCAAAGGTTGAGAACTTTTATGGGGTTGGGGAAGTCTTGAGCTTGGTCCAAGTTACAAATTCCTTGGTAGACATCTCATATGTTCAATATTTCATGTAGTTTGTGCTCTAAGAAGACCTACTTGCGCACTCCTTGACTTCATTGATCAACAAATTAAGACCTAGAATTTAGTAAATTAAAGGTCCTTCATGAGTACTAGAATTGAAAATAAATTACTTAAAAATTGATTTTCTTACTTTTTGCAGTTTCCATATTATGACTTTGTCGATCGAGCAGCAATGTACAAAGTAGGATCGTTGTTCTATGCAATGTATTTCATCGTCAGCTTTCCAATGTTTTCAAGGTATGAAATATCAACTCAATATATCTAAGAAAACGACTAGGATTCGTATTTTTCTTTAGCTAGCTAGTGTTTTTGTATGTAAAATAGCGAAATGCAAGTTTCTTCCCATTTCTTCCATCTTAATTATTTCTATTTCTAGTCTTTTAGTGTATTTGACAATGATGTTTTCATCGGTTTTGAAATATTTATGAGTCGGCTGTTTCTGAAGTGTTTAAAAAATATGTTTGATAATATTTTGTGGTACTGGATTTGGTTGGCTCAAAAACCTCCCAAAATCAGTAGTGTAATTTTAGATGATTTTATAAATACCACAAATCCGGGTTAATAAATTATCAAGCAAGAGTTGGACTAATTTATAAGTCATTTCTTAAAACCACCAAAAATTGTACCTCTCTCAGCCGTTCATAATCCGTACTTTAAAAATCTCTCATAACCATTCCAAACAGACCATTAACATATCACTGAGTGAGCATATGCACAGATGATAATAATAAGGATCATTGAGACGTAGTAAGAATTCTATACTTATTGTCTAATCATACAAGTAGCTGCATGAGTCTTCTTATAATAAAATTTTACGCTTCTTTATATATATTGATACACAGTAAGAACTAAGAATTTTATACTAACTTAGATTGTAGGAGAATAATTTGGATCATTATAATGTCGCTACAATAGTGATCAACACATTTGAACTCTGTTGCAATATTTGTATTATTGGTGTGTACTGCATAATGATTCTTGTTGTTAAATACCTTCAGGATAGATGAGAATCCAAATGAACAGTGGAACCTACAAAGAGTGGCCTTGGATGCTTTGGCTGCTTCA
Organism: Iris pallida; assembly: GCA_029216955.1. Lineage (NCBI taxonomy): Eukaryota > Viridiplantae > Streptophyta > Magnoliopsida > Asparagales > Iridaceae > Iris > Iris pallida. The sequence continues at coordinate 5,355,115 of JANAVB010044420.1, forward strand.
ATGCTTGTCACGATTTTACTCGATCTGTGGAGGCTCTTTTTGGGACCTATAGTTTCAATGCCACAATCGAAAGAATGTACACAAACCGGACTCGTATGGTTCAACAAACCTGAGAATAGCTTCATGTGGAACAAGAGCATGTAGCTAGAAATGAGTTTATGTAACAAGTAATCTCACACTAGTTATATGCTTTTAATATGTGAAAGTTCCATTTCAATATCCTAGAATTTTTCAAAGAAATAATTTTTTTGTGGTTACTAAATATCAGAATCAGTCTATTGTGACTTCAAATAAGTTCAGCTAGCTAGCTAGCTTCAATATTATAGTAAGCGAAGGTGAGTTTTTAATAATTATAAAATTAGTACAAACAAAAGAATGACGACTGGTTTTAGAAATACTTGAAGTGCATGAATTCTAGTAGATATGTAGAAATCAATCCATAACTGCACATGTACAAATTGCACTTTTTTACTGTAAATAGTTGACATAAAAAATCTATAACTTTCATGTCAAAAGTTTTCTCAAAACTATTTGTTATGATTTACTTAAGCTTGCAAAGATTCTGTTATATTTCTGATAAAATTTTATATGATAACAGATTTTATGCCTATGTGTTTATATCATTTGGAGTAAACTGATATGCAAATTGAATAACCATTATTTTTTCCGCCGAACCTAATGTTCGCCTCTCTGCCGAACCCTAGGGTTTTGCCATCTGCAAAACCCTAAGGTTTTGTGCTCTCCATCCTCCCTACCACATCCCCCCCCCCCCTCTCTCCCTCCCCTCCCCCCTCTAACCTTCCACCGGCTCCAACCGATTCCCTATTGGACGCGTTCCTCCCCAAACCACAGATCGTGTCCTCTATGGCGTCATATAAAGAAGTTGTAGAGAAGATGGCCGCTCTATTCGGCATGCAAGGTCCCGCTGAAGCGATCTCATTGACGGCAAGAGAGAGCTCCATCCCCCTTCATTGGGCGGCCACCATGGCCATCAAACCTTACTCAAACAGAACTTTTACAAAGCCAACCCTTGCTTCTATTCTCGCCAAAATATGGAAGACAAAGGAACCGGTGCACGTATCTGATCTAGATATCGAAGCAGGATCATTCTTGGCAAGAGTAGGCTCTCCTGAAGAGGTCACCCGCATTATGCTCGAGGCCCCATGGAGCATTAATGACGATCTCCTCGCAATAGAAAAGTGTGATCCAGGAAAACTGCCGGAGGAGTACAAATTTAATATGGCGGACCTGTGGGTCCAATTACACAAGATACCCCCAAAGTTTCTGAATCGCAAGGCGATCACAAGGATCGCGGAGGCCTTAGGGTCCCCAAGGCGGATTTCTGAAGCAGAAGAGTTACAATGGTTTACTTTTGCCCGTATTAAAATTCTCATTGATATTTCCAAGCCTCTAAAGAAAGTTATCCCGACGATGATAGATGGATGCGATTTGAGCATGGTTGAAGTGAGATATGAACGGCTCCCTCGCCTGTGTACTTTCTGTGCTAGATTGGGTCATGTGTTTGATAACTGCTCAGAGCGCCGTTCTTTTGAAACCCTTATGGGGGACGACTGGTCCGAAGAGGAAAAAGAAAGACTTAGAGAACTCCTACGACCCAGAGTTAGACAGATTTTCGAGCAGAAGCTTTAAGAGTTTACGCTCGTAGGGGGGTACCCCTATCTCCTGAGGAGAATGTCCTGAATAATCAAGGGCGAACGAGCAACAACTTCGCTTCACATCAGGCGCCCAACACTATAGAGAAATCACCTATTGATCCTCCTTCATCGAGGGACAAGAGCCCACCTCCACCCCCTTCCCTATCATAAAGCAACTGGTGAAATATATGCCACCACACCGAAGAGCATCAAGATCAAACCCCATCCCTACAGGACTTGACGGCACACATGAGGTACTCGCCCCTGAACCAGTGAATGAATCATACTGCTACAAAGAGGTCCTAGAACATCAGGGAGTGAGCAATGATGATAGCACATACCTGGGTGACGAAACACTTCAAACTCCAAACTTCAGAATCATGACTCCTATTCCCCCCATACACATGATGGATTACCACCCCCTAGATGCAAGGGACTTGGCTCTCTTAGAAGGGGTTTGCATACATATATCAGGACAGCATGATGACCCCTATGAGACTTCCCAGCAGCCGAATACAGAGGAGAAGACCAATGAATCATGTGATAGAAGTCAATATACCAGGGAAACGATGGATATCATTAATCAGCCTCTGCATTATAGCAACACCGAGCAGTCCCTGGAGGAACACAACGCAGTTAGGTCCAGTCATCTCCACGACCCTGCGCTAAACGAATACACTGCTGTGATTTCATCCCCAACAAAGTACACTGGTGCTATATATAGACCGGCTCAACAGAAGAAGCTTTCTTGGAAACGCCGCGCCCGTAAAGCTCCATCCAAGCAACTTAATTCTGCGCCTCTCCCTAAGAAGCGAGGTGCCCCCCCATGGCGATTCCCAACAATAACAAGAAAGTTCGTTCCTCCCCCAATGCTCAATCATCCACGAAAAAGGTCGTGGCGGCTGACCTCAAACAGCCGCAAGGGCCATGTTAATCCTATCATGGAACTGTCAGGGGGCGAGGAATGCCCCGACAGTCCAAAAGCTTCGCTCATTCCTCTTCGCCACACGCCCATCCATCTTTTTCATCTCCGAAACCATCTCACCACCTTCATACTCTGAGCGCATCCTTCCTCAGTTGGGATACGCTAACTTCTTCCCAGTTCACCCGATAGGCCACGCCGGCGGGTTGTGGCTTGGTTGGGACAACACCATTACCGCAAATGTATCGTATCACTCTCAAAATATCATCCTGCTCTGTATCGACGCCAAGAACGACCAACCAGCTTGGAACCTTCTCTGCATTTATGGCAACCCAAAGAAAAGTGAGCGCCCCAAACTTTGGGCGCAGATTGAAGAAATGGCAGATAGCTTTGAAGTCCCATGGTGTTGCATTGGGGATTTTAATGCAACGCTATCTCCGAAGGATAAACAAGGAGGCAGCGGATTCGACCACCATGCGGCCAATGCTTTCAGACATATGATGGACAAATGTGGCTTGATGGATCTCGGATGTGTTGGACCGGCATACACTTGGTCTAACCGACGAGGGGCGGACCACCACATCAGAGAGAGGCTGGACAGAGCCATGGCAACCACTCAATGGTGCTGTTCTTTTCCTAATACTGCGGTTTCCACCCTTTCGCGCATTAACAGTGATCATGCACCCATTCTACTCAACACATCCAAGAAGCAGATCAGAACAAAACGACCGCTCCGATTCGAAGCACACTGGATGACAGACAAGAACTTCCCCGGCATTCTCGAGCGCACATGGCAAAGAGACAACTACACAAGAGGACGCCTCCCTGGGCTTCAAGCTGAGATACACACTGTCGAAAGTTCACGAATGGGGTCGGCGCAAATTCGGTAACATCAAAACTAGACTTAATGTTATTCATAACCGGCTCCTTGCTATTCAATCACAACAGGTATCGGATGCGCTGCTAGCCGAAGAGTGTGAGCTTAACGCCGAAGTTAACGAACTCTAGGCAATAGAAGAAGCTTACTGGTGCCAAAGATCCAGATGTCAATGGATTAGAGAAGGAGATAGCAACACTAAATATTTCAACTCTAAAGCCACCCTTCGGAGAAGACGAAATGACATCAGAGCCATCAAAAACTCTGATGGAAGGTGGTCATACGACCAGGACACCATTGCGGCAACACTCGTGAACCACTTCGAAGCCATGCTAGGCGTTGATGAGTCTATGCCTATGGATCCTTCCTTCCCTATATCGAATAGCTGTATTTCATAAGAAGAAAACCCTGACATCAGTGACATCCCTGTACAAGAAGAGATTAAGTCGACTATCCAATGCATGGGTGCATTTAAGGCGCTAGGTCCCGACGGATTTCCAGCGGTTGTCTATCAGAAGTTTTGGCGGTACTCGGTGAAGATCTGACCAAGACAGTTCAAAGCTTCTTCAGCGATCACACCATCCCTCCTCTAATGAATCACACTCACATAACACTGATCCCAAAAAGGAGCACCCCTCTACACCAGCGGATTATCGGCCTATTGCCTTGTGCAATGTGACGTACAAAGTCATTGCCAAGATTCTGACAAATAGAATTAAACCGGTAATATCCAGGCTGATTTCGCCAAACCAGAACGCTTTCATTCCAGGAAGGCAAATATCTGATAACATTATCATTGCCCAGGAAATTATGCACAACATGAAGTATCTCCCAAGGAAGAAAAATTCGTATGCCCTGAAAATTGACATGTCAAAGGCCTATGACCGCCTCTCTTGGACTTTCATTAAACAAGTTCTTATGGGTATAGGCATCCAAGGGAAAGCCAGTGATCTGATTATGAAATGTATTGAGTCTCCTACATATTCTGTGCTTGTCAATGGTTCTCCAGAGGGATTCATCACCCCTGTGAGAGGAATTCGTCAGGGATGCCCATTATCGCCGTTTATTTATGTCATCTGTTCCGAAGTCCTATCCAGCTTATTCAAGACATACGAACGGGACAACCTATTTCATGGCATTCGATTAAACAGGTATGTACCATCCATTACACACCTGTTATTTGCGGATGATATCATGATCTTTGGATATGCTTCAATAGACTCTCTGAAAACAGTCCGTAATATCCTTCATACTTACTCAACTTGGTCGGGGAAAAAGGTAAACTTTGATAAATCCAGTATACATTTTAGCAAAATGGTCTCAGCGAAGGACAGGGAGTTGCTTGCTTCGTCGATGCATTTCGCTGTTATGAAGGATGGAGATTCTTATCTGGGACATAAATAACTGGGTTCGAAACAACGAGCTGACGCTAATGACACACTCATAGATAAATGCACGGCTCGGCTTCAAGGTTGGAAATCCAAATTACTGTCTCATGCAGGACGCACTACACTCATTAAAGCTACCCTCGGATCCATACCAATTTACTACATGTCGACAAAATTGATTCCCAAAAGCACCGGTTCCAAACTTACCAAATAACAAAGGAGCTTTTGGTAGGGTCATGATATACAAGATAGGAAGATGCACTTCCTTAGTTGGAAAAGAATTACTGCTCCTACGAGAGAGGGTGGACTTGGGATCAGAAACATTCAATGGGTGAACAAATCATTGGTTGGAAAACTACTCTGGAGATTTCTTGCACATCCTGACCTACTATGGGTTCGGTTACTCAAAGGATTATACTTGCAAGAACGGTCCATATGGAGTGTTTCGAAAACAAGACGATCTTCTCCGACGTGGACGAGCATCCTGGATTTGCGTCATTATATGAAGGAAGGCACGTGCTGGAAAATCAATGGAGGATGGACGAAGATATTCGGCGAACCGTGGATACCTTCCTTACCTGGTTTTCGAATCTCTGAAATACCAACATCGAGCAATGGCCCCCTACCTATCCATGTTCGGGAACTAATGTGCACTGCTACTAATACATGGAACATTCCTTTGCTTCAGAGCTTGTTCTCACCTGTGGATGTCGCTGCTATCTCCATAATACCGATCACTGGAGATAGGGGTCCGGATGAATTAATATGGACTAAGGCCAGGAATGGTTGTTTCACTCCCAAATCTCTATATGAGGACATTCGTCGTCGACAGCTAGGTAATTCTAATTCAGGCGCTAACAAATTAATTTGGCATAAAGTACGGAAACTGGGTAACGTGGCACCCAGAGTTCGTATATTCATATGGAGACTCCTTCAAAATTCACTTCCTCTATTCACTGCTCTTAACAAGAGGATGCCTGTTATCAACAATGACTGTCCTTTCTGCCTTCTTCAGAAGGAAGACGCTAACCATCTATTCCTCCATTGTCAACTAGCTAGGGCCGTATGGTTCGCATCTAGTATTGGGCTACGAATTGACAACCACATAGACATTTCTGTACTTCTGAATGAATGGCTGAAGGACAGGAACTGTGATGAGGTGGTTAGGAGAGGAGCCAATATTCTCTGGGCTATCTGGAAGGCTTGTTGCAATTGTGTCTTTAACAACATTCCTCCGAACATTGAGAAGATTGTTCATGAGGCAAATAGCATGTACAAAGACTATGATGATGCTGCCAAGAGTCCACTTGCTCATTTACAAGAGACTAGACTAATGCAAAATCATATGGCTTGGACTCCCCCTAATGACGGATGCATCAAAATCAATATCGACGGGGCTGTCTCTACAACAGCCATTGCAGCTGCTGCGGTGGCCAGAGACGTGAAAGGCAGGTGTCTTGCGGTCAGATCGGAGGTCTCGAAAGAAATTCTTACCTTCGGTGCTGACCGTGCGCTACTATCAGAGATTCTAGCAGTTCGTCAGGGTGTTTTACTGGCTAAACAGGTTCAAGCTGGTATTATATTAATAGAGGGAGATTCCTTTATTGTTTTCAAGATCTTCAAGGGTGAAGACAATCTGGTTCCATGGAGATCTAGAGAACTAATCAAATTAATCCGCGAAGAGTTACACAAGATTGATATATCTGTGGAGTTTGTTTTCACTCGTAGAAGTGGCAACATGGTTGCACATGGATTAGCCAAATTTTCTTTGAGTAATCTCATCAATTTTGACGAGAAGGATACCCCTGAATGTATTGCTCAGTTAGTTGCACATGAGGCTGTTGCCTAATGTTGAATAAAATCTTTTTCCCATTTCAAAAAAAAAAGATATGCAAATTGAATATGAAAATATAGCTTTGATAGGTCTCAAAAATACCTTAAAAAGAGCATTAATTATTACAAAAAGAGCATTGTTATATAATAATTGTGTTTGAATACTGTTTCGTAGACTATCAATCATTTGTAGTTGTGCAAAAAAATAGATACATTTGCTAAACTGGAAGTCGGATTTGGGTGAATTAGAGATATTTGGAAATAAAGGAGGGATCAAAGTGCTTCTCTCATATGCTATTATATGAACGTTATGCCTTGAGTTGTTACTTGTTAGGTAGTCATGGACAACTTGTCCCGAAATTATACTCATCTCTCTCTGAAGAGAGGGGCGAGCTAACCTGTTTGAGGGTTTGGTTCAGTATGCTCTAATTTCACTACAAGAAAAATATCATTTTATGACGGGTAGAAAACATCAATTTATGACGATTTTTTGAAGCAGCCAACCGTCATGAACACGTGTGTTATAAAAGTTTAGAAAAAACCGTTATATGTAACTTACACTTATGTGACATTTTTTTTATTAAAAACGACATAATTAAGTCAATTATATATAACACTAAATTTGAAAACGATATTAATATTATTATTATATATAACATATCTATCATAAAGCGTTATGAATAGGTTATATATACTAATGCTTAATAAAATGATCTGGTTCTGAAACTATTCAGAAAGCGTTCATGAAACGTTATAAAAAGAACTTATACATAACACTTTCTAACGTTTTGTTCTTGTCATTCACACATATATATCACCTGTCAATGCACATAATTTAATGCGTTATAAAAAGTATATTAATTTTCTAAGGCAACAGAAATATGAAATTTAACTAACATTTGAAACATTTCATTAAAAATATCCAAATATCACATCATCTTAATTACATTTCAAAATATATCACTCTTTTTTCAACTTTTATTTCACCAACATATCACCATTACATTTAAAAATCCAAAAATATATACATCTTTCTCTTTTAGGGTAGCCGGCCTCAAAACATTGAAGCATCATTATTCACCAACACCAAATTGTGACATCCCTTCAAAAGTCAACATTGTATATCCCTTCAAAAGTCAACACTTACGTACCTACAAATAAAGGTAGTACAAAAAAATTTATTGATTTTTCAAACAAATAAGAAGACAAACTTCAAAAAAACCTCTCTACAAATACATGTCAAACTCTATGCAATTAATAACCGATTTAAATCGGATTTATAACCGTTTTATATCGGTATCGGTCTTCAACGATATTTTTTTTGAAAAAAATGGGAAACAAATCGATCCGATAAATCGGTCGATACGACCGATATTTTTCGAGATATCGGTTTAAGATATAACCGATATCTCATGTTTCATTGTTTATATGTTAGGTTACACATCTCAAAAGAGGGAGAGAGAAAAGAAAAAAAAAAAAGAAAAGGGACAGCTGCTGCTGCTGCTTCAAACCTGCGGCGGCTGCTGCTGCTTCAAGCCGGCAAGTTCTTCTCCTTCTTCTTCTTCTTCTTCTTCTTCTTCTTCAGTTTTTTCAAACTTGCTGCTGCTGTTTTTTTCTCTTCTGCTTCTTCTTCTTCAATGGATGGCTGCTTTTTTTGGGTTCTTCTCCTTCTTCTTCTTCTTCGGATCTTCTTCTTCTTCTCTTCAGTTTTGTCAAACTGCTGCTACTGGGTTTTTTTTTTCCCTTTCTTCTTCTTCACTACTTCTTCTTCGATGGATTTTTTCTTCATTTTCTTCTTCTTCTTCTTCTTCTTCTTCTTCTTCATCAGTTCTTCTTCTTCGATTGCTAGTTTTTTTTGTTCTTCTTCTTTTGTTCTTCTAGGTTTTTTTGTTCCTCTTCTTCTTCTTACTGCTCCTCCTTCTTCTGTTCTTATGAATTGGGCTCTTATTGCATATTTTATGATAGCTAACTATTAATGTGTTGTTTATATATATATATATATATATAAATTGTTAAAAATGTAAACCGATATTTACCGTTATAAAACTGATATATCACCGATATATCAATAACACTACTGGACCGTTATCATAAAAAAAACCGTTATTAACTGCTTAGGTCAAACTGTACATTGGCTGCAGATACACATTTTCTCACAAATGAACCCTCTGCATATACACATTAGAAAATCATTATCGTATAAAGATTACTCCCTACAAATGCAAGGCACTTACCCATGATCCAATACACCAAAGCACAAGCCAAAAGAAAGAAGAATGATAAAAGGCTCAGATTGACAATGGCTCCAGGAACGTGTCTCGCCATCACAGTAGAGATTCACTCATGGAGAATTCTCATTGTTTTCATTATCCCATATTGATATATAAAAAAAAATGAATAAAGAGAGATTCTGATGATATTTCCAAATCACAAGAACAATCTTTGATATCAAACAGTATGAAAGATGGAAAGCATACAGTAATAAATAAGAAATTTCAGCCTTTATTTCTTCCTACAGGTCTTTAATCAGACAGTATGAAGGATGGAAATATTTGATATCAAACAGTATGAAAGATGGAAAGATGGAAAGCATACAATAATAAATAATAAATAAGAAATTTCTGATATCATAGGTATTCCTGATACCCACTGATACCCTTTATTTCTTCCTACAGGTCTCTAATCAGAAGGTAGCAATTAAAGGGGAACCATTCAGATTAAATGATACTGCAAAAAGGAAAAAGAGTTTCTGACACAAATAACACATAATCAGTTCGCTTATGAGACCAACAGGCACCTACCTATCCTTGATACAACTCGACACAAACACCAAAGCACAAGCCAAAAGAAAGACTACTGATAAGAGGCTCAGAATACTGACATCTTGATACAACTCGTCACTTACAAAATACACCAAAGCACAAGCCAAAAGAAAAAATACTGATAAGAGCCTCAGATCGACAAATATCTCCAGGAACATGCATCGCCATCACAGAATGGTAGAGATTCACTCGATGAGAATTCTCATTCTTGTCATTATCCCATTTTATAGATATTTTTGATAAAAAAAGAATGAAATAAAGAGAGATCCATTAGAATGTGGATTCAAATCACGTACATCTTACCAAACTGGCTGCAGCTGAGCCACCACGCCATCGGAAGAGAGGAAAAGACAGCCAAAAATTCAATAAATAAGTACAACTTAAATAAAAATTAGCAATCTGCAAGAATCATCATCGCCTCTTTTAAAAACAGATAGCACATCTCAAATCTCAGTAAGAGAAATGATTAAGTCACGAAGGGACAGGAGGAAATCCCCTAACAAATGCAGTATATATATGTGACATGGACAAGCTTCTATATGAGGAATTGCATGAAGTCTTGTCGGTTCTATATAATTTTCTCTCTATCCAAAATCAATAACAGAACATCGGCGCCCAATAAAGCAAGCCCAGGAACATGAAACTAACCAAATTAGCATTCTCTTTAAAGAAAGGGTATCCATATACAAGTAAGAAGTACCTCAACTCTCATGTATCATATGAGAGGCAATGAATTCGATTGCCATGTGGGATCTCAAGTTTTATCTAGAAAATCGGAGAGCTGGACATGAAGACTGTTGACATGTGGGATCTCAATGTTTCCTCTAGAAAATCGGAGAGCTGGACATGAAGACTGTTGACATGGGATCTCATTGTTTCCTCCAGAATATCAGTATGTAGTGCAACCCCTCGAATGGCATCAGTTACCAACTGAAACATACAAAGGCAGTTCCAAAATGTTGTTTTTGTAGCAACATCTTTAGGTAAACGAAATTACAGATGTACTAAATCAGTTAACCTATTTAACCATTTATGATCAGTTTGGACAAACTGAACTGCAGAATGCAGTGTTCAGACTTGGGCAATTTTTGCTGCAAGTGCTGCACATATGCAGTGAACAAGACTGCATATGACAGCAGCAACCCGACAGGTAGCAAGCTGCAGTAGCAGCAGTTAGTGTAGTGTGCAGTTTGGTTTCATGAGAAGGTGTATGCTTAGAGTGGGTGAGAGAGGATAGCAGTTTCTATGTACCAATGTCCTGTATAGTGAGAGTGACTTAGAGTGTGGTATGTGTGGGGTATCAGGATTAGTGTTGCAATCGGTATCAAGTTCAAAGTGTAGTACCTAAGTGTGTAGGCCAGTGTAGTGTAGGAATGTGTCAAGAAGAGGGGATAGCAGAAGTTGTGATTCATGTGGGTACATGCAGGAATCGTTGTGTGAACATTCTGAATTGACGACAGTGTCAGTAAATACTCGTAGGACTAATGGGATATATACATATTCGTAGTTGGTAGACTACATATTATGTGTGCATTGGTGTCAAGGTATTGAAATGGTAATAGCAATATTAACACTGTTTTGTGTGCTTGCATCTAGTAAAAGCAATGATCTATTAGTATGTATTGAGACAGGCCATGCAGAATCCAGTCATGTGAGTA